>JAYDZK010000268.1:10389481-10425125 GCA_034509185.1 Euphonia xanthogaster | reverse complement strand
GCGGCTGCTCGGGCGGGGGGCAGCGGCAGAAGGCGGCCGAGGCCCCCGTGCCTCTCTCGGCGATCACAAAGTGCCTCCCTTGTCTCCGTGCTCAGCCGGGAAGAGGGTGATCCGCGGAGGGGGCTTTAAAACCGCCCTTGTGCAGGCCCTCGGTGGCTCCGGCTGGACACAGCCCTGCCCGGGACCATTTAAGCGACATCAGTCTTTAGGTGTTGAAAGCACTAATTTGTCAGCGGGGAAGGAGGTACGAGAGCCCCATCGCTTCGCCAGCGGTGCAGCCTGTAAGAGTGGCCTGGACTGAGTTCAGAATCAAATCTGATGGCCTGGGCTGAGCTGGGAATCAGATCTGGCAGCCTGGCGGTGTTTGGTGTTCGGAATCCCGTGGGCTCCGGGTTCAGCAGGGCTGCCGGGGTGGGTGTGCTCCCTGGGTGTATACGGACACGTGTCCCAGGGACGGGGGCAGAAAGGGTTCCCAGCCCAGGTGTGTCATCCGCTTGCACAGCGCTCACCTGCCAGACTCGGATGTAACATCCCAGCAGCTCCCAGTTCCAGGGACTTCGGTTTTGGAAGAAGATTATATTTTTGTTCTGCTTAACCTCACTTGGTACATGAAAATTGTATTGATGAGACACAGCCACGGGGCTTGTAGACGTTTGGAGAACAAAAGTGTTTTAGCGTTTGACCCAGAGAAAAGAGGATGTCTTGGTGGAGGAGGTGAAGGGTAAGCCTGTGTGGCAGCTCTTGCGGTGCCTTTAGTTGGCTTTTTTCACAAACATTTTTCCTTGTTGCTCTTAAGCAGACTTTGGGTCTGACAGTACTCATGTAATGCAACAGATGTTCAGCAGAGCTTAGATAAAGGTGAGCCAAATGTTCTGCTGGCAGTGGAGAAAATTAAAAAAACTAAAGGTAGAACTTCTCAGAAAATTAAAAAGTGATTTCTTGCATGTTATTTAATAAGTGATTGGCAAATAAATATTAGGTACCTTTGAAATAGATAGCTCTATAAAACTGTTCAATGACTAATTGAGGCTTGTATGAAGTAATTGCTTGTATTTTCCATGTACTCTGTTAAAGAGTATGTTAGCATTTGCTATTTAAATCAAAAATGCAAAAAATATGATGGCCTATAAAGACAGTGGTATCTATGAAATCTTAAGCTGGCCCCAAAATGCTTTTTTTTTGGTGTTCAATGGATGTCAATATTTGTATATAGTAACTTGCTTGTAATCTATTCTAGTTATTTTCTGCAGGTATTGAGTTGCTGAAGGTGCAGGAAATTAACATTCACTGCCGGCTGGGCTCTTCAGCAAATGGCAAACTCTTGCAGGAAGGATCGTGCTCGCTGGCCACTGGCTTTTGTTCTCACTTTGGAATCAAAACCCCATGGTCCATCGTGTACTACACAAGTGCTAAATTGGCATAAAATCTGAATAGTTGTGCCCCTTTAAAAGCACCAGATATTACTGAACCAGTGTGTAAGAATTCTTTGTTGTGGGAAATGGAGCATCACTAATCTTTCACAGATATTTTGTGATAAAAATATGTGCTAAACCAGAAGTCTGCAAGCACTTACACACACATATTCAGCTTTATTCACATGCGTGGTCTTGGTTTTACTTAGGTTTATTGAAGTCAGCTATGCATTTTCTTGCAGGATGCTGGTCTGAATTTGTTGACTGTTAGAGCAATTCTGTTACCAGCTAATACCTAATTACAGGTATGGGGGTCTCTTTCTCTGTAAAGATGAGGTCACAGCAGCAGTGAACGCTCTTCTTGCACATGGCCAGGCTGCACAGGTGTTTTTATAGCTTAATAGTTGTCCTTGGTTGACCTTTCAGTTTACTTGAATTTGTCAGAAGTGCCTGTGTTGAGCTGGTGAGACTGGCTTTCATTTTACCTTACCAGAAAAGACTGTGCATCAGTCAGTAATTGATATTCCTGATTAGTGCAAGAGATATCTTAAGTAGGTAAGAATTAAACAAGTATTTGGATCTGTCTTCACCATATCCTATCAGTCAACAAAGTTCTCCTGACTGGAGAAGGGGACTCAAGAGTATGATTCTTGATTTGTCCAGGCTCTTGTTATTTTTCCTTTGACCTTAGCTAAGTCATGAATTATTCTATGCTTTATTTCTCATTTCACTAAGTTTTATCAGGTTCTATTGCCTGCACTTAAAAGGCTGTGAGAACTTTCAGAGTTGAGATAATGTTCAAAAGCAAGTATTTTGGTCTCCTTGTCTTTACTTTTCTCACTGTGAAAAGAAGTTATAGGGAATGAGATCTCTGGCTCTTGTGTCTCAGCATTTTCAGCTGATGGGGTATCCTGGGGTGCTCATCCATCTCTGTGCCTGTCTCACAGGGGAAAGCTGTGTTTTACCAGGACTTAGAACCAGACTCTTCAATTAAGCTACTGGAGAGCAGCAGGAAGACATTGCTGCCTTTTGAAATAGTCTGTGCTTCACGTATAAAGAGTTTCTCAGAAATTATCATGAAAATAGATATTTTTAACTATGCAGTTATGGAATGACACTCTGAAAACAATACAGAGTGTTGTTTCAACTTGTAATATCAACATACTTATAAAGGTGCAGTTGCTAGATAATACTTTCCTTGCAGATTTTTTCTTTGTAATTCCAGGGGATTTATAACTTCACTGTGATATGTCTTGTAAGGCTCTGAGATTCACCTCAGTGTGTGAGCAAATAAGACATCTTTTTAGATGTCATTAAAAAATTTTTGTGTCTGACAATGTTTAGGGGGGAAAAAAGTGCAATCCCCTATAACTCATAATTTTTTGTAAGTCAGAGCTCAACAGAGTTTGTTTAGGAAGAGATCCCGGTGTTCTACTGGGAAGTGACTTTCAGAAGTTACATTTAAGGTTTTTTGTGTTCTCATGTGAGTGACAGGGAAAGGATAAAGAGGAATTCTCGTTGGCTGGCCACCATGGCCATGGAATTAACAGTGCAGTAGGGCCTGGTTCAGTGCCTTTCACAGCTACAAATGTCAGAAGGATGGAATGGTTACATTCAATGATTGGACTCTTAGCTGCTGAGAGGTTAGGAGTGGAAGCTTGTCAGAGGGGAAGAGGCAAGCTTCTTCTTACATGGAGTCTTTCAGACAGGATTTTTCAAATGCTGAATGCTAGGGATACTTTGGGCAAGGGGTTTGTAGTGTTACCTCCGGATTGAAGTTTTTTTAACCTTTTCTAACATGGTCTGCATGTGTAACATCTGCAGCTCTGTATTGTAGTGTAAGAAGAAGAACAGAGCATGAGTTTCTTGGCTTTGATTATCAGATCATGGGGTCTCTTGAAGTTCTTGGTGTGACATTTTACCCAAAGCACTTGGTTACTTTTATTTCCCTCCTCTTCCATCTGTATATTCTGGTGCGTGCTACATGAGGGGTGCCTTGGGTGTTTAAAGCTGCATGTGCCAAGGCTGGTCCCACACCAGCAATCCCCTTGGGGGCAGTAAGGAACCGAGGGAGCCTTGGCTCCACGAGGAAGAAGTTTCCTTCTCCGTGCAAGTTGCCCAGCAGGAGGTAAAAATGCGAGCAGAAAGGGCCAGTTGTCACTTTCTCATGACTTGGCAAATAGTTCCTGTGTGTGCCTAGCAAGGCTCTGCTAGGAGCACACTGCTTTTTCCTCGGGCAGTGGAGCAAATAGTCCTGCAAACTTGCAGACAGGGATGTTTGCAGGAACTGCTAAGTGTGTGTTTATCTTTTGTGGATGTTAAACTAGGTTTGCATATACATTGTAGCTGCATAAGAGGTGGCAAAACTGGCTTGCAAAAAAACCTGAGGTCAGAATGACTTCCACACCTGCTGAGTTCTTAAAAAAGAATTAAAAGAGTGCTACAGGGTGGTTTGCTGATTCAGCCTGGCCTTGCAGCTCCTGACCTTACCTTTCTGTAAGAAAACAGTTTCATCTCAGTATAATAGTTACATGCACCCAGTCTTGCTATGGCCCAGATTAAAAATTGCATGTAGATTTTTTTCCCCCCAAAACTGGAATAGAGGAGAAGCATTGAATTATTTTTTTCCCATCTGCTTTATTTTTAAAATGTTAGCTTTTATTCACATGTGTGCTACTTTGCATAGCTATATAAATAACCTGGGGTTCCAGTTCATCAGCATTTAGTAAGTGTTGCTCATCTGTTCTGCTTTTTTGGGCAACAGTAAAGGAGGTGACTATTGTACTGTGTTTGTTATGGTATGTCAGCTTCCTGATGTCTGAAAAGAATGCATGGAGGTCTTTTTACCCAAAATTAAACTTAGTTTTAAGATTTAGAGTCATGCAGGCTTTGTGTGAGAGATGAATATTCCAGCATTAAAGATTAATTTAAATTACTGCAGTGAGTATCATTACTGGAGGAAAAGTGCTTTTCCACGTTCTAATTAACTATTTGTAGTTCACGTGCCATGAACTGGTCTCTTCAGTGTTAACTTTGAACTTCATTCCTCTTTTGGACTCTGCAGCTCTGGTGTGACACTTTTCTCAAAAGTCTCGTTTAGCACATGTCTAACAAAGCAACCCTGCTAGGAAAAACTGCAATGTGCAAAAAAGATTGTGTGTTCTGGGGCAGTGATTGGAATTAATAGACAGTGGTGCAAGGTTTGTGGTCTGATAGAACACATTCCTCAGCTAGCCAGGCTGCATAGCAAAGATTGCTCTTGGGAAAAGTCCCCGAATTCTTTGGCTCTTAGACAGCTAAGTCATACCAATGACAGGGCATGTTGGACCTTTTGTAAGGGGAAGGACTTGAGATGAGTTTTGGTTTTGTTTTTCTTTAAATGCTGAGTTAAGTGCTGGAAAACTGACTTATATGACACAACTATTTTAAAAATAATACTGTAGTTCTCTAAATTTAATGTTTACTTCTAAATGGTACATGTTAACAAGGAGCAAGAGAGTAAAAGTAAAAAACTTATCAGTGTCAGAACTTTAAAGCCTTAAATTTTCTGTTCTTCATGCAGTTTAGAGTATGTGATAGGGACCATTGTGAAATCCTGATTTTAGTTCAAAACTGAACCTAAAATAGGTGTGGTTTTTAGTCTGGTTGGTTTTTTTTTAGCAGTGCAGTCAGTGAAGAGGAGCATGCTGTCCTGAGAGGCAGCCCTTTTGGGGCAGTAAAATTATTAAAGATGGAAATAGCTGAAAGAGATGTGGATTCAGTATTTTTTAATGCTGTGGATACAAAAAGGCACCTATGGTGGTGTCTTAAGTTCAGTTGTTTTTCTCCAGGTGCCAGTAAAACACCGGATGCTCTTTTTAAGAGTGAAGCAGAGCAATGAGAGGTGATTGTAGTACCTGGTGTTTTATTTGAGCATTCAATACACCCTTGCTTCATGGAACTGTCCCTACTCATCCATCCCTACAGCTCAGTTTCTCTGCAATCACCTTCCTTTCAGTGCCTTGGGAAGGAGTTTGGGAGTCCTTTACATTCCACACAGAATGCATGGAAGTGTTAATGTAGCTCCGTGTGAATGTAGGTCTTAACGGAGAGGATTAAGAGCAGGCTTTGATTGGCAAGTACAAGGTATTTTACTTGTATTAAAAGCACAGATTATATCTTGGCTGAATCTGCTTTGGACCACTGAAGGTGATAAAGCAGCTCATCCTCCTGGTCGCTTGGAGTCTGATGCTTCAGATGCTAATAAGGATGATACTTGTAAGATTTTTAAAAAACCAAACAGATAATGGTGTAGATGTTTCAGTTTTGTCCCCTAAAGTTTGCTACAGTTCAAAAAACCCAATGAAAATATATTAATCCCACATACTAATAGAATTGGTATTTCTAGGGAGCTTCTGTAGCCTGCTATAGGCACTGGCTCAGTCAGTCCTATCTTTGTAGATGAAGAAGACATTCCTTGATATTTTATTAAATTTCAGTGTGGCAGTTTTGTACACTGCTGTCTATTTTTTTTTTTATGACATAAGATTTTTAAAATTTAATTTCTTTTGGTTTTCCCATTGGTTCCTTAGTAGCTCTTAAGCATTATTTCCATATTTGTTGCTGAAATGGATGGTTTTTACTCCAAGAATAGTGGTCATTTATCATGGGAAAGGGAAAGTAATCCTTCATTTTTTAAATTATAGGATTAAATGCTTCTGACTTAGCAAACATTGCAAATTTTCACTGTAGAAAAGATATCTGTTAAGCTCATAGCCCTTGTGGAAAGAAATCAGTTTGCACTTTAAAGCCCATTTTATGCAGACTAATATGATCTTATTGTAGGTGAGCTAAAGGTTATTGAAACTGAAAGCTTTCTGCAGGTTCAGGACACGTTAAACACAGGAGCACTTCCGCTGCCATTAATGTTAAGCGTATAATTGAGTGCTGTGCTGAATTAGGGTCTGATGTCATGCAGAGTGTGCTGCAGGACTCTGTGTCTATTAATGTTCCTTAAGGAAAGGAGCAACTTAACGGGCCTGGAGCTGTAGGAGAAATCAAGCCCAACTAGTAAATTTTATTTTAAATTCATTTATTCAACCACTACTTGGCAGTTGAAGACAATTGCTTTTTTTTCTTTCTTTTTTTTCATTTGAAAGCATGTTTGCTTCTTGAGGACTTGGGGAATATCAGAGGGACAGGGGTCAGCAGGACGTGTGCTCATATTGCAGTGTCAGTTACTCTCAGTTCATCAAACCACGCTCTGTAAATAAACACTTCAGTGGGACTAGATGCTTCTGGGTGCTCTGGAGCCTGCAGAGTTTTAGTGCACAGGATGAATGTGTACAGCAGTATTTTAACATTTTGGGCAGATTCTTAAGTGAAGTTTGTCCTTCATTTGAAATCTGTTTTAAAGAACAGGAGGTAGAAAACAAGCTGCACTAACCAAATCTGAGTACCAATGTCATGTCCCAGGCTGTCCCTTTCACACTTGTTTATACTGGAACCTATTGGAAATACTTGCTCAGGAAAATGAAAGTTGAAGAGAACATTGTAGTACTGTAGGAGTGAGCTGAGCAGCATGACACACTTGGGAGGAATCTTGTCATAATTTCATACTGTCAGAAGAGTTTTTGGTCATACTGAAGAAATGGAAGGATAACTTGTGATTATTTCTCTTTATGATATGGAGTTGCTGCAGTACCTGAGGCAGCCATTTCGTTTTCATAAATAGTGTGTGTAATTTCAATGGTTTGAAAGTAATGAGTGGGTAAGAGGTGTTTTCCTAAGAGTTAACAGGTTAAATTATGTGGATCTATGCAGTTGTCTTTTATAGGGGAACTGCAGAGAACATAGGAAACAACATTGACATGTAAATGAAGACAAAGCAGAAAAGCAAAGCTGTTTGGAAGTTGGCTGAGGCAGATCAGTACTTGTCCAACAGAATATCTCTAAGGATGAGGTCCCACAGCCTTTGTGGATAAGTGTTCCAGGCCTTGGCCTTCCTTGTGAGATGTTTTTTGCCATGCATAAAAGAGGGATTTCCCACTGTAACTCATGTCCATGGACTCTTTTCCTCAAGGAAAGCTACGTTGGGTTTCAGTTAAGAAAAGCAGAGGTAGTCTTTAAGGATTGCAACTCGCTTTTCCCAGCAAAATTAATTTGTTGTCTGGAGTTCCTGATGCTTGGGAAAGATGGCTAAAGGGTGTTATAGTAATGTTAAGGTTTGTTTCCTCATTGAAAATACAGTCCAGTCCCTAAGGTATCAGTGACAGTTCTCATTATGGTAAGAAAAAGTGGTTTTTGCTTTCTTTCTAAGTGAAACTCCTGCAAATCCTTGGGAAGTTGTTACTGTGCAGATGTGTCTCCATTTGGATGTTCCTTTGCTGTGGTGTGGTTCTCTGCACAGCTGCTGCAGTAGTGCATCAGTGGTCCCTTGAAACTGATTTTTCAGAAGGATGAAGTAGGAGTTGGACTGAGTTTTAAAACATAGTTCCCATCTGTTTCTTAGCTTATTATCTCATGAACTCATACCTTGCTAAAGGTCACTGTAAACTTGCTGTGCTTGGGTTTTTCGGGCTGTTCAGGTGCTCTTGCTCCAAGTGTTTGTTCTGAATGGGGAACATGTTTGGTGACTGTGGAAGGCTGATTCCTGTTCTGTGATTTCTTCATCTGTTACCTTAAACAGTAGGGTTTTTCCTCACCCTTGCTGTCTTCAAAATACAGTGAGCACAAAACTTTGGAATGCTTTGGCTGATTAGCTGACTCCTGTGCAACTGGCTGAATTGCTGGTATTCTATTGATTGCATTACATCATTATAAAGATATTGTGAAACATAATGGAAGTATTCTAAAACTTAACTCTTTTTTTTTTTTCCTTCTCCATAGGCTCATAAGTCAGTGAACTTTGTTTCAACTCTGCTTCAGATCACTATGTCCGAGCAACTGGATTTACCAGTGAGACAGGCAGGCAAGTTTTCAAATATTTTTGTCATTGTATCTACTCAAATGGTGCATACACACAAGTACACATGCAGATACTGCTAAAGAATTCTAATGGTTTTAATGACAAGCACTGGGAGTTGCTCACATTACAGTCATCACAAGCTTTTATCTGGCACCATTCACTGAATAAGGAAGATAGAAAGAAAAGGTGTGTCTGGCTCTTGCATGATTCTTCCCCTTTATCTCTAATGAACATTCCTGGAGGAAGCAGAATGGTTTATGATGCTGGTGCACTTGGTCCAAGGAGGTCATTTAAACTTGTACTGGGAGCACTAATGTTTCTAAACATACCAAGTGGAAGAAAACAAACTCACATTTTTTGGAACCCTGCTTATTTGCATGTGAGCCATCAGTAAAATTGGATGTTGATTATTGACAGCTCCAAACATCACCTTAAAGCTGCTCCAAGTGCTTGATAGAGGCTTTTAGTACAATACTTCAGTGGGTCTTCTGACTGGTCAGGAGGGTGTGATCTGGACTGCTTATTTGGACCTTCTGTGTAGTAAACTACTCTAAGTTGTAGCCTAAACTTAGGTGCATTTTTATCTTACTGCTTGGGGATACCCTTCAAATGATGACTCAAAAAGCTTACTGCCCTACGAGTGTAACACGCAGAAAGAAGGTTGAAGAAAACCTCTGAAGCTTCACCCTCCTCCACGTAAGCCAATTAAACCCCAAAGCATCCTGTAGAGTGGGGATGGCTCATTCAAGGCCCAGATTACAGTGTGTGTTTGCAAAGCAATTACTGATAAATCTGATTCTCAGAGGGCTGGCTCAAGTCTCTATTACTTCAGTCTTGTAATAATCCGCTGAGTGTTTCTTGACCTCTGCAGACACTTTCAGAAACTCTCTGGTTTCTGAATCTTCAAAAGGTGCATATGAAATTTAGGAAGAGAAGTTGCTTTATGGATTTTTATGTAGAATTAGATTAACAGTAACTTAGTTACCAGTTTGCCATTTTAGATTTCATGTTGCAAGTACTTTTCCAACTGCCACACAAGCAGTTTGCATTTGGCTGTCACATGGTAAATGCAGGGTTTGTTCCAGGACCCTGATTGCTACAAATTGCTGTAGCCCATAACCTGGGTATAAAGGAGCTCTGTTTCTCTGGCATTCATTCCTCTATCACTAACTTAGATTTTTTTTTTTTTGCTTACAAGGGATGTTTTCGGTTGTCATTAGTATTGATCAGCTTTTCTTTTTCAGTTTTAATGAAACTACTGAGAAAATCATGATAATGGATTTTTCAGAAGTGTCTTGCTAAACAGTTCCACAACTACTTACCTGAATCACAGCTAAAAGCAATACCTGCAGTATTTTTATATTAAATGGGTGAAAGAGTATCAGTTTAGTAAATGATTGGGTTAATAACTTGCATGGTTTATGTATTTTAATTCTCCTACTTAGAAAGGGACAATGCTTTTGTAATTTTGGTCGGTTTTGTTCTAAAAAATATTTGCTTGCAAGAGGTGTGTTTGTTTTGTGCTTTGAATGGCTGCCAGCTGATTTGGCACTCTTGTTTCACAGGGGTTATCTACTTGAAAAACATGATAACCCAGTATTGGCCGGACCGTGAAAGTGCTCCTGGAGAGATCCCACCTTACTCCATCCCGGAAGAGGACAGACACTGCATCCGTGAGAACATTGTAGAAGCCATTATCCACTCTCCTGAGCTGATCAGGTGCACTCTTTTAGCCTCTGTGTGAATTGCCTGTGGATTCTGACTCTTGGGTTTCTTTCTTTTTATATTTTTCCCCCAGCCAAGATCACCCACGTGCGAAGCATCATTGTCACACACTGTGTATCCTAAACATAGAATTAATCTAGATGGAAAAACAGTTTTCAGCTTGTATAACATGTAGAAATTTGTAGAATATTAAGCAGAAACTACAGAACCTAAACCTTCTAAACAAAAAGGAAGTCTAAGTATGACAGTATTTGCTGCTTCAAGACTACAAGAATATTAAAATAATAGTAGTGACTTTTAAAATTGTTGTGTTTTTGATTTCCAGAGTGCAGCTTACTACTTGCATTCACCACATTATCAAGTATGATTATCCAAGTCGCTGGACTGCAGTTGTGGAGAAAATTGGATTTTATCTCCAGTCTGACAATAGTGCTTGTTGGCTTGGAATACTTCTCTGTCTTTATCAACTTGTGAAAAACTATGAGTAAGTTCTTTCTCCATATAAACCAGCAAAATTAATATATTGGTGTCTATTTTTTGTACTCTGTGTATATTGTAACCATGTAGAATTGTTTATGGGACTGCACAAAGGTGATGGAAATGTAATCTTAGAAAGTATTTTTGGCTACTTGCTGTGCAGATGCTGGCTCATGTGTCTTCTCATCTAAAAATGACAGAAACTGCCTTCATTAAAAGTTTGAATTCAGAAAAAAGGGGTGTTTTAAAACCTTAGTGTGGTAGTTGTTTTTTATGGATTGATAGCAGTAAGAAAGTCTGCTCAAAGTCATGACTTTTGCAGGAATTTATTATTTAAATCAGGTTTAAACTTTTAAACAATTGGTGCTCTAGTACTTGATGACAGTAACCATAGAAAGGTTTCAAAGTGTGAAATCTGCAATGTTGGGAGCTCAGAATTAGTTAACTGACTGTGGTATCATCACTTGAGTGATGAGAGAAAAGGACAATCCTGGAGTCAGGGAATTGTAGTGGTGGAATTGATGGGATCCACAACTTACTCTTTCAAAGCATTGGAATGCATAACATTTCTCTTTCAGGTTCTTGACTTAAAATGTTGCATGGAAAAATTGCCATCTAATTTAATCATTTTTACGTCACTCTGTAAAACAGTGAATGTCAGTTTCTCAAAAATACTTTTACAGGAATGCCATAAAAATCTTTGTAATCCCAAGTGGGAGTTTTCTTAGTGACTGAAAATTTTAAGTCCTGCTAGGAAACGAAAACAAAAAAATTTCTCACTTGATTTTCAGCTTAAAGGTCTTTGACTTTAAATATGCTGCAGAGATCTGGGAGCTGTAAATGAAGAAGTGTGCAGTGGTAGTGAATTATGATGATAGAAATAACTGCGTGTTTAGGGATCTGAGTGCAGTCACTGTGATAAGGCACCAGGTGTGTCTGTAGTCTCAGCTGATCAAACACTTCAGCTGAGGCCAGGAGCTGCTCCTGCTTGCTCAGCTTTCTGGTGGAGTCAGCAAGGGTAAGTTTCATGTCCCCAGTCATGTAGGAATGTGCACATTTCAGTGTTTCAGTCAGTTTAGTGGGACACGAATCTGTGTGATGTTATTATTTTGATCAAGTTTTTACTGCCTGAGTTGTAGGAATATTTAAGTTTTGAATTTTTTTTCCTTAACATGGGACATAAATATCTTGGAGCTTTTCACTTCTTTTTTTCTTCAAATTCTACCAGCGAGATCAAATGGCTGCTCTTTGCATAGTAATTTTTTTCTAGTATTTTTCATTTTTCTTGTGAAAATTAGAAACAGGATTTTCCTGAGCAACACTTTATTTTAATGTTTGGGTTTCTGGTTTAGAAAATGTATGAAAACTGTATTATTGAACAGGATTTTGGAGCTCAGTATTTTGTAGTAGTTCTTAAAAGAACATGCCATCTGGCAGCAGACTGAGTAGTCTTTTTCTTGGTATATTCTGAAAATTCCCAGTGTTTAGGAAGTCAAGAATTGATATTTCATATTAGTGAAAAGTCTACAAGAAATGTGTTTGAAAAACAAACGAAACCAAAGCTCAATCCTCTAACCCAGAAATCTCCCACAGGAGTCCACGAGTCTGACAAGTATTGATTGCTGAATCAAGAAACAAATGTACAATCATAAAATGATATTTTACCTTATTGTCATCTCCAGTGTAGAAAAGATCCTGCTCTGTTGTGATAACTCCTGAATCAGTTAGGAGTTTCTTGTGTGTAAGTTAAAATCTGGGGCAGAGATTTCAAAATGTGGCTTCATTTCATTTCAGGAATTTAGAAGTGTTGGAGAAAGGAAGTGGAGCCTTATTTTCAGCATGGGCAAGCTGGTGGGCTGTCCCTAGCACAGAAGGTCTGAGGTTTTACTTCAGGGGTGGTTGCCTGCTCAGAGTCTGCCCCACAGCCTGGAATGCCACCTTCTCTAACTGATTATTGCCTTTGGGCAAATGAAATGGTGAGATGTGAGAGCCATCCAGTGCCAGGCTGTGAGAGGCTCCTCAGTTTGCTTTATCCAGTGTCAGTGAAGCAATGCAGCTTCTGCAAATATTTTAGAAACTGTGCACTCTGATTATTGTATTTCTTATCCGTGACACCATCTGGCTATGGCTTTAGTTCTGATTCTGTCACAGGAACTGGCTAGGGGTTTCTTTTGAAGTGACAGGTTGTTATGAGCTGTCATATAACCTACTTGTGCCTACGCTGGGGCAAGGTGAGCTTTTTCAATTTAAAGCCACCTGAAACTACAAAACTGGTTTTGTTCTTCTCTAAAGGTACAAGAAACCAGAGGAGCGGAGTCCCTTGATAGCTGCAATGCAACATTTTCTGCCAGTCCTGAAGGACAGCTTCATTCAGCTCCTGAATGATCCATCAGACCAGTCTGTCCTCATCCAGAAACAGATCTTCAAAATATTTTATGCCCTTGTCCAGGTAAAAAACGTTGTATATACTTGAACAATAATTTAAAGCATTATGCTTTTCCTTAAAATAGTGAATGACAGAAATGTTACAGTATTAGATTACATCTGAATCATTTTCTCTACTACTCAGCTCCATGAATCACAAGTTTCTGATTGTCTTGTGCTTTTACTTTTGAGCAGTGCTATTCCTGGTTGGCATTAGATAAAAGTTACACTTGCCATTGTCTAAGGTAGGGTGTTTGCTGAAAACCAGTTAGAAAATGAGTTTTCTAAGGACAGATTGTGGAGGCCTGCCTACAGAGAATTACCAGTGTAAATATAGCAGTTTGGAATGGAGCTGCTGTTGAATGCTTCAGAAATTATAGTAACATCCTTTTAAGTAGCATTTTAGCATTGCATAAGCACAGTGAATTGGAGCAAAGACCTCTAGCACCTTTGAGGATATTTAGGATCTAGGTTAGATGATGTTGAGTTCTTTAGCCTGGTTTTTGAGGTAAATTTCTGTCTTTCATGGTGTGGGGAAAGATTTGAAAGCTAAAATTTAAACTGTAAAAGTAGCATAAATTTATTATAAAGCAGTTAAAAAATATGTTGTTTTTTTTTTTTTTTTAACCAGTACACATTACCTTTGGAGTTGATAAATCAGCAAAACCTGACTGAGTGGATAGAAATCCTGAAGACTGTTGTTGATAGGGATGTACCAGCTGTAAGTGGCTTTTGGCTATTTATGTCTTTAAGTATTTTTCATTCACTGGAATGTTATTTCTGCATTCTTCTTTCTCTACAGATGCCAAGAAAATAATAAATAAAAAAGATTAAGCTATATGGGGAGTTTCGAACAGACTAAACAAATTTTAAAAATATGTAGCTTGTATGCAAGTTCTATTTTTAAGTTATAGCAAAACTTATTTCAGCTTCTTGTTTCAGAAATTTATTGAACATTTAGGCATATTTCATGGGATTAACTTTTAGATATGCTCTGTTTCATACTTCTATGTATGAAGCAGAGCATATTTCATGCTCTGCTTCATACTTCTTCTTAAGATAGAAGTTCAAATGGCAGGTTAAAAGCAAGATATACTATGTAGTTGTTCTAATTACATATAATTTGAACTCTTTGTGAATAATTGGTAAATAATGTCCTTTTTTTTCCCTAAAGGAAACCCTTCAGGTTGATGAAGATGATAGACCTGAGTTGCCTTGGTGGAAATGCAAGAAATGGGCTTTGCATATCTTAGCTAGGCTCTTTGAGAGGTATTTTCTCTTCCATTATTAAAAAAAAAAACAAAAAACAAAAAAACCTCCAAGCAAACATTCAAGTCAGTAATGTTGCTGCACCCTTGAGTTTACATACTCGCTTCTAATTCTAGGTATGGAAGCCCTGGGAACGTTTCCAAGGAGTACAATGAGTTTGCTGAAGTTTTCCTGAAGGCCTTTGCTGTTGGTGTTCAGCAGGTAAGGAACACCGAGTGTGGGGGGAGTATTAGGATAAGCTCAGAGTTAGTACTGCTTGCTTATTTCATTATTTGCTGAAAAGGCTTCTTGCTCTTATTCACAGTTTTTTTTCAAGCACATTGGTATGGAAAGCAGTGATGTCTGTGGGCTAAAAAAAATACTGATAAAGAAATTATCAATTTGCCACATATCATAGTCCACTTTCCACTTAGAAGCCCTCAGATGAGCTTCAGACAAATGCTACCAATTTTTTTCCTCTCTGAAAGAGATGGGTGTATGTGGTGTAGTTGACCTTCAGAACTACCTTTTAAATTCTGATACGGGTTATTTTTACTTAAAGTCTGTAAATGCTAAATTTTCAGCCTTCTGCAAAAGCCTGATCAAGCAGAGGCTCTCTTACAGACAGCTAATTCTGATGTTCCCTTTCCACTCATCTCCCTGTTTTGGGGTTGCCACTTGTGCTGTGTTTTACAATCTGCTGTATGCAAATAATCTTTGGATTAATTAAAAACTTCAGGTATGTTTTTATAAAATTCTCACATTTGGTTCATAAATACCTTTATTTTAAGGTGATTATATTGCAAATGTAAATAGACTATTGATTTATGAAAATCTCACAGTGCAGAATGTTTTCTTCAAAGCCTTGAGTCAGACAAACAGCTCTTGGTTCAGTTTCAGTTCTCTTAATTTCTAATGAAATTATAATGAATTACAGGACTTTAAAAGAAGAGATGTAGGGAAAGTATCTCATAAATCCATGCATTTTGAAGATTGGCCCAAGAATGGAAAGCATTTTTCACATGGAGTGTGAGGCAATATATCCCAACCTTCCAATCAGGGCAGTGGTGTCAGTGTTGCTTCCTGAGGTGCTCACCTGTCATCTCTAGGTGACATTAGACAGATAATTATTGCATGTTCTTTAAGGCCCTACTGGTTGCTTTGCACTTCCAAGATCAAATGAAGTTCTGACAAAGGGCTATGGCCAGAAGTAGTCTTTGAAAAGATAATTTTAACAGTTTGACAAAATGCTCGTTTTTCTTTACATTCTCTTTGAATCAATTTTGATCCTTATTTTTATTGCAGCTAGGAAGCTCCTAAGAATTCAGGTATTTAAAGAAAACTGCTAAAAATCACTACTTTGGCAGGCTTAGTTTGTTCCTAAACAATAATGTAACTTGTTTAGGAAGACAGACTGTGTTAAGGTTCTGCCCTCCATTTTTCTGCAGAAGATAGATCTTGGGCCTGTGCTCAGGACATGGAATCTGCCAAACAAATGTTGTGGAAGATTTTTGAGCAGGATGTGTTTCTTCACAGAAATTGTAAATCTATGAATTACTGAAAAAATATAAATTTGGATAATATGTTTCATGGAGTTCTCTCTACTCTCCAAAGTGTTTGCACCCTTTTAGTAAAGGAGTAATGGATAAACATAAGGCATAAGACTACAGGTAGTTCAAGTATAAACTTGAAATATCCTGCTAATATTATTGTCATAGTTACTTCTCATTGATTAGCACCCTCCCAAAACAAAAAAAATCCTGTACATTCAGCATTCACTTTAGCTAAACTTTCTTAGTTTGTCTGAACCAGGCTGAGCTGCCTAGCTGGAATACCCTGAATTTATCCCTTGTGTTAGCAGCTGTTTTGCTCAAGACACTTCTCAGGAGCCAGAACTAAGCCCTGGTTGGACACTGCTGCCTTGTAGTTCCTTGGCACTGTTACAGAATTTTATTTGCCCCAGAGTGGCCATGCTGTTTTTCCTCACTGCAGTTCTTAAAAATTTACCTAATTTTTAATATCTTTACCTACTACATCTGAATCATGAAACTGCATGCATCTTCTTGGATAGTCCTAAAAAACTCTGCAAGGTTGAACTTTTGCTCTCCTCTTTTCTACCCTAACTCAATATCTAATGCCACAAAACCTTGTACTCAGGTGTTGGTGCCAAGTAATCTCTCTCTAAATCCTGGAGGTTTTTAAACATGAGCAGTTCAAACTTTGGGAAGTGATAAAGCATCTAGAGCATAAGACTGTTTGTAAAGCTGTGAATATTTTGATGAGTGAGTGCATCCTCCTTAAACTGGAGTACAAGGCAGTTCCTTGGGGAAAAACACTTCAGTCTTTGTGTAATAAATGGTATCAAGAGCATTCATTTTCAAAATAATGAATCTTGTTTTCCCTAAATTTTTATTGTGGTAGTATTACAGACTGATCAATAACTTTCCAGCTCCTCCTTTGGGTTGCAATTTTTAAAAAAATGCTTCTTTTGTGTGAAGACTTAAATGAAATCCAGGCAATGGGATTTGCTATTTCTCTCCAGTTAGTCCTGCTGCTTCTGAAGGTGCAGTGTTTCCACTGACCTGCATTGGGCTACAGGGAATTCCCTTGGCATTACCCGTGCAAACCTCTCCTGTGAGCTGTAATTTAATTACTAGCCATGGTCCCATGTCCTTTCCATGACCTTATTTGTGGAGAGCCATGGGCTTGAACACAGGTGGATCCCTGTGAAGGAGTTCTGGATGCCACTGCAGGAGAAGAGTTGAGGCCAGAAAGCCAAAGGGAGTGCCTGACTGCTGGATCACTGCACACATGCACGTTGCTCACAGCTGTGTGGCTGTGAGGCAGCACAGAGGCACGGATCAGACTGTGAGCATAGAGTGTTCTGATCCAGTGGCTGGGTGGGAATTTCTGTCCCCAAAGAGTGAAGATGGAAAAATAAACCTCAGAGGCAGAGGGCAAAGCCCCCTGGGGTGTGTTGGTGGTGAATTAGCATGTATGGTTTGTGTCAATAAAGGATGGTATTTTTAAAAGATGTGCAAGTACCCAGTATGAGCTGCAAATTGTCTTATAAAATTAACAATGACATTTGGTAGAAGGCTTAGTCAGTACCCATTTCAGCCTAATGAATAAATGGGGGTTTTGTTCAGTTTTGAGGGGTTCTTATGTAGGCTTGTGAGGGAGGGTAGAATTGTGATGAAAATGGGCCGTGCTCAGTATAAGATACTGATGAGATCTGATTTCTCTAGGTGTTGCTGAAGGTGCTGTATCAATACAAGGAAAAGCAGTACATGGCTCCTAGAGTTCTGCAGCAAACACTAAATTACATCAACCAAGGAGTGTCTCATGCAGTCACCTGGAGGAATCTGAAACCTCATATTCAAGTAAGCCATTTTTAGGGTTTAATACTTAGATGACTCAGAAGGACATTAGTCAGTCTACTGTAGAGTGTTTCCAGCCTTGCTACAATTCACATTTTAGACACTTCTCTTATAAATTGCTGGTGGAAAGAGTTTAAGCCAGTTTAATGAAGGTTACCTTGAGACATGAGCAAAGCCACACATTTATTGCTGTTTCTCCTTTGTGCTTTAATTTATTAAAGATTACAATCTAACGCAGCAACACAGCATATTTGGAGATGGTGTTAGCTGCTGAATTTATGGCATTGAATCATCTCCACATGCCACTATCCAAAGCCAGTGTAGTATCTTGTGTTGTGTTGTAATTCTGACTAAACACAAAAGATGTGCTTTTTTTGTCAAGTGCCACATAAATCCATTCTAAATCCAAATAGTTTCAGAATGTTACCAACAGGATGGAGAAAATCTATAAAATACAGGACAGAATACAGAGATTGATTTAGTAGTGCTAACCTGCTTTCAATCTCTTTTTTTTTTATTCCAGGGAATCATCCAGGATGTTATTTTCCCATTGATGTGCTATACAGATGCTGATGAAGAGCTTTGGCAAGAAGATCCATATGAATATATCCGCATGAAATTTGGTGAGCCTTTGAAATCTACTCATATTAAAAAATGGTTTCACGCAAAGATGGGATCTTTATGGGGTGTTTTTGTGAGAACAGAGGTGGATTTAATCTTAAAAAAAAAAAGAGAGAAAGAGAAACATATTGTATTAACCAAATAATAGAAGTTGGACATATTGGTGGAAAGGAGAGAGGATACAACAGTCAGCAAAGGCACAGGAGTTGGTGCATTTGTGAAAGTATTTAATTTACAGTTACAAAGTTTTTATTGCAAGTCAAACAGTCCTGGTCTTGCTAGCAGCAACTACATAAATTTAATGTCATTTAAAGGTTATGCCATAAACAGCTAATATTTCACGCCCTGGATTTCTTAGGGTATTTCACCCATGCCACAGTTCCGAGCAGATTTACCCCAGTCGTAAATGACACATTATGGAGTAAGCCTGGCATTCCAGACTTGTCCTCTTTCACCTCCTGTGCTCTGCTACTTTATGTTGGGGTTTACTCTTAAATCTGTGTAGTCCTCTGAGGCTGGGAACAAAAAAAAAATACTTTAGACTCCCTGAACCAATTCTTCCCTTCCCTAGGAATGTTTATGCAATGGAACAAGGAATCTTGAGCGGTTTGGGAGTTTTTATCCCTCGGGTCAGAGGCATACCTGTAAACACTACAGGTATTGCACAAGGCTCTGATAATCCTCTTCTGCAGAGAAATGAGAAACTGAGCATTTTTAAACCAAATTAATTCTGTGTGCTGGCCTGTAGAGCAGATAACATCTGTGTCAAAACTTGACTGTTGTGTCTGCTTCTACTGTTGAAAAAGATTTATCTTAAAAATAAGAGACATAGAACTTCAAATTAGACATGTAGAGGCAGTCATCATGAAAAACATGAAACATAGTTATCCAACCACATGTTACTCTTTGGTCTTGGAATATTTCTAGCAAGAAAGCATGATTACCCACCTGAAGGGTGCTCTTTTTTTCATATTAAATACATTGGGATCATGAACTGTAATAAAGGACTGGAATTTAAAACTGTTACAATGTTATTTAACAGATGTGTTTGAAGACTTCATTTCTCCAACAACTGCTGCTCAGACATTATTGTTTACATCATGTAGTAAAAGGAAAGAGGTAAGTTGTTCAAGGATTATACTGAAATACCACCAGCTAAATTCAGTTTATTTGCTGAAAGGGCTATTAATAAAAGTTTTACTTTTCTGCTCTCATATCATAGTACGCTAAAATTTGAAATTCCAAATTTATTTTGCACTGGTCTATTTATGGTTTTTTGTATTTGCAAATTCCCCTAGGACCCATTCTTGACAGAATATTGTGTGTTTATAACAAAGACATAAAACACTGCCCACAATCCAGACTTGGAGGAGGCTATTAGATATTGTAGCATTTCAGAGCACAGAGAAGGGTACCTGGGGTGATTGGCTGGAATACTTTGACTAACCTTACATGTAATCTAGGTCCTGCAGAAGACAATGGGCTTTTGCTATCAAATCCTTACGGAGCCAAATGCTGATCCTCGCAAGAAGGATGGTGCTTTACATATGATTGGTTCTTTGGCTGAAATTCTCCTAAAAGTAAGCAGAACAAATCTAGTGGTTCTTTTCATCCTTTTTTTTTGCCCCTCCTATGCTGTCTCTAAGATGTAGTACCTTAGAAGAAATGCAAATAGCTCTGAGTTCACAAGTGTCTGAATTGCTGCCAGTTTTTTTTAAGCTGTTGAACTTAATTGTTTTGGGTTTTATGTCAGCTTAATTACTTAATTACCAAAGTTTTATAGGTCATGTTCAAGTTCAGATTATTAAGCTCCTTTAAGTTCTGTGCTTCTGGTGAGAATTCCTACACCATTTCTGTGCTTCACTTAATTACATTCCCTTTTTTGTGGAAGAAAGGAAAAAAGTGCATCCAGTGAGAGGCTGTTTATTTAATGGACTGGTTTTTGTGTCTAGAAGAGAGGAAATAAAATGAAATTAGAGATGTTGCTCAGTTCAAATGGTAACAAAATAGATGCATGGTGTGGACTTGTTTTTGCACCACAGCTCTAAGCAGTTTCCCTGACCACTTTTACTTTTGGTGCCAATGTGCTGCCAACAGAAAGGTGTCTTGTGGGGTCAAAAAATGGCTGGGGAAAAAGGTGTCACTATTATGACTGAAAATTTTAAAAATCCATGTAGGATCCAAGTTTAATTACTAATATAGGAGATCACTGTTACATAATTGACTTTAAAAAAGGGATAAGTGAAAAGTCTGGGGATTTGTTAAACTCTTCACACTTTATCATGTGTGACTTTTTTTACTGGGGTAGAAATACATTTTTATATAAAGTTTTAAACTGATGTGCTTCCCTTCATATTTTGACAGAAAAAGATCTATAAGGATCAGATGGAATATATGTTGCAGAATCATGTGTTCCCTCTCTTCAGCAGTGAGCTGGGTTACATGAGAGCACGGGTAAGATAGTGTGGCATTTACTGGTGAGATACACTGTTCCAGCTGGAGAATTCTGAAATCTGCAACTCCTTCTCTCTCACAGATGCTCTCCTTTCTGCACCTTTTTCATAATAAATTGTACACCTTTTCCAGGGCTGAGTACTAGTTTTTACATGTGATTATGGATAGCCCCTGTGTAGTTTTGGGATGGCTGCAGCGCTGTGTGCACGGTTTCCCATCTGTGTCTGGCGGTAGGGTCTGTGTGTGTTTTGCACATAGGCTGTACTGCTCACACAAAACCTGTGGCCAAAGATGAACCTGAGATCATAGTACTGGTTTAGTGATGTCTGCAAGACAGCCTCCCACTGACCAGCCTCCACACTCTCAAACATCTTCATCACTGAAAAGTCTTACAGCATCTTTATTCACCAGGAGTTGAGCCTCAGATTCAATAATTTGTGTAGGTTATGGGTATACCAGCAGTTGGTAATCCTGTTTGTAGGTTTTGCAGCTCTGAATTTCTTCACTGTTTTTTTTTTTTTTTCCAGGCTTGCTGGGTTCTTCATTATTTCTGTGAAGTCAAATTTAAAAGTGACCAGAATCTCCAGACAGCCTTAGAACTCACAAGAAGGTGTCTGATAGATGATAGGGAAATGCCTGTGAAAGTGGAAGCTGCAATAGCTCTTCAAGTTCTCATCAGTAATCAAGAGAAAGGTAGGAGCCTTTTCTTACAGATACAAGAAGCTTTAATGGAATAGGTGTTAGCTTTATGATGTTCAGGCAGACTTGTTCTCTTCTTCCCTGAGGTTAATTTCTCTCTTGCAATTGTAACTTGTAATCATTTACTCTAATTTTTCAGCTAGAAAAGTTTAATTTTTTTAAATGAATTGCATTTTAACATTATAAGACATTATTATTATTAAAACATGGCAAACAAGAGCTTCATGGTACAGTAAATCCAGTTTTATAGCACCTAATAATTGAATCAGAAATACAGTGGCAATATCTGTCTTGGCATATATTCATTCATGTTAAAATTAATTTAAAGAAAAAAAGAACTGTCCTGATCCAGGCAGGTTTTACATGGCTTAGTATTCCTGAAGCTGGCATAAAAGCCACAAAGCAAACATAAACTATATATTTAATACTTCAGGTAATTTGACAAAGGTGTGTATTTACCAATTCCCATTCAATTAACATTTGCATTGATCAGTAATCTTGCATTTTATTAATTCAGACCACAGTGCTCTGATTTTCATACTTAAATTTCAATCCTCTTTTTATATATAATTAAAATTTGTTCTGAATGGTAGTATTGCTATAATGATTTATTCTACTCATGGTTTTGGCATCTTAATACTGAAGCAGTAAATAAAGTTATTTGAGATGTAGGTTCTTAAACTGACCTGTGGTTTTCTAAGAATGTTAATTCAAGCATTCCACCTGTTTTACAGCTAAAGAATATATTACTCCATTCATTAGACCTGTAATGCAAGCTTTGCTTCATATTATAAGAGAGACTGAAAATGATGATCTTACTAATGTGATTCAGAAGATGATCTGTGAATATAGTGAAGAAGTTACCCCAATTGCAGTAGAAATGACACAGCATTTGGTGAGACTTTACAGTGGCTTGGGAAGATGTTTAATATGGGAAAGATTGGTATTTAAAATTGATAGTTGAGTATGACCATCAATTAATAGTTGTTGTTACTCCAGTCTGTTTAGGTGCATTGATACAAGTAATTTTCTTCTACATTTAGACAGTGCTTCATAACTTACACTGAGTAGAAATTTCTCTAAGAACAATTCTAGAAATGTTTGTGAAATCTTTGCATATTTCCTCCTGATAGTGCTAATAATGAAATTGGTAGCACATTTTAGGTAATCTCTAAAATGTCACTTAGGTTGTCTATTTTAAAACATTAAATTAAAGTAAATTTTCAATTAAAAGTTTGGTGTGAAAATCAAGTTGAATCTGCAGGAGAAATTTAGAGCTTGAATGGCCATATCTAGCAAGTTGTATTAATGGTTGCAAAAGCAGAGGTCAGCTCAGTGCTTCCCTATTAAAGGCCTTGGAGTTAAAATGGAATTGTTAGTGTGTCCTCTCTGGGAATGCCTGCCAAGTGTTCCAGTCTAGTTCAGCTACCGAGGAAACCTTGTGTCAGAAGAATTTATCAAGGGAAAATATATTCTTTTGCATGGGACATAATGTCATTTACATATTTTTATTCAGGAGTAAATAAAGGGTAAAGACAGCTCCAATGGTTTAACATCCAAATTTTATGATCCTGAGAAGAAACTCTGGAGCAGAGCAGTCACCTGCTATTATTTGTACACATTTTCTCAGCAGAAGTCCTTCTGAAATTGTGTAGAGTGCCAGACTTTCACAATTTAATGACATTTTTGTGGGTTGTTCTGCTATTATGTGCAGGCAATGACATTTAACCAGGTAATCCAGACTGGTCCAGATGAAGAGGGCAGTGATGACAAAGCAGTGACAGCAATGGGAATCTTGAATACTATCGATACACTTCTCAGTGTAGTTGAAGATCACAAGGAAGTAAGTAAAAATTTCTTTAAAGCTGATATGTATGGTCTAAGAACACTGTAAATCTTTTATAGTCCTAGCATTGTTACAGGAAAAACTGTCCTTTTGGGCAAAAAGATATTAAAACAGAAAATAGTGAAGTACATATCATGTAGCCAAGTTGTAACAGGGTGGGTCACTTTTCTTATGCGATACACGCAGTAATAGAGCAGAAATGTTGCCACAGTATTTCCCATAAGAATCCAGCTTCTTGTTCAAATAGGAGCAGTGGAGCTCTGTCAGCTCAGCTGGGAGCACACATTGGATTTGATGAGGTCTGCCCTTCAAACAAAACAGATAAAGCTTCACATAGCTGCAAGCATTGACGCTGCCGACTGGGTTTGCTCTGTGTGACAGAATCGATGGGGGTAAATACAGCTCTTGTGGCTGTGCTCAGAGATGGGGGATTTTACCTGCCTCATCTGCCCTGGAGAACTTTCCTTTGGGATTAACACTTCTGTCATTTGGTTTTGGTGTACTGAATGGAGTCTCTTCTGTCCAGAGTACAGCCAGTTCAAAAGATGCTATTTCTGATTAAAATCTTTATTGACAAAGCCAGCTACAGGCTTTTAATAAATACGTTATCGTTTTTTAGTGACTAAAAAGTTCAGTAATAAGCTGTAGGGCTCTGAAGACTTCACTGAAGAAGCAGCATTAAATTCCCAAGAGAATTCCCAAGAATTCAGTGCTGCCACACCAAGGACCAGCTCAGCTCATTTACTTCTCGCTAGAGCTGCTTGTACTTTTTTTTGTCAGCAAATCCTTGCCTTCTAAATGAAAAGTCTGTGTAATGATATGCTAGCACTGAGGAGCTCAGATTGAAAATGTTGACCAGTAAACATTTATATTTAGAGACATCTCCCACAGGATGACCAGTGTTCCGAGAGATAAGGTATTTAGCAGGTTAGGTTCAAATCCTGTTCTGCGTAGCTAAAGCCAGAAACTCAGCCTTTACTTGTCCCTGTGCAAGGTGAGTGCCCTCAACACGTTAATGACTGTTTTGTTAGCTATTCCATGGACTAACCTATACTAATTGGGAACACTGACTGAAGCTGTAGGACCAGCATCTATGCTGATGGTCTCCATCCCATATGAACATCCTAAGCTAGGTTTGGGAAGTGGTTTGGTATTTAGGATTTTTTTGGGGTGTTTTGGTTTTAATTTCTTTTCTGGAACAGGAAATACCTCCTGTGATTTTTGTTGTTTACTCCTTTGATATATAAATATTTGCTTACAGTGTTTTAATGGGACTGAACTGGTGCAGAGGGTTAGTTGGGTGTTTCTTTTTTAAGGATTCCCTATAATGAGATTCTTGCAGTACTCAAAGACCACCTTGTATTGAAAGCTACCCTGCAAATCCTTAGCTGAGTGCTGTTCTTACACATTTAGTGCTCTAAAATGTGAGGCATTTCTAATAGTTCCTAAAAACTATATTGTATATATGGAAGCTGCTTTGACAAATTTTAAAATGTGTTTCATTTCAACTTCAAAGTATTGAAAATAGTCATTACCTGTTCTTTTTTATTTTATTTTATTTTTCAGATTACCCAGCAGCTGGAAGGGATCTGTTTGCAAGTGATTGGAACAGTTTTGCAGCAGCATGTATTAGGTATCTGTACTTCTGCTGGCTTACTTTTAGAAGTGCATGGGATTGGCATGCTATTTACCTAGATTCTGTTTGTTTTAGAGTTCTACGAGGAGATCTTTTCCTTGGCTCATAGTCTGACCTGCCAACAGGTTTCTGCACAAATGTGGCAGCTTCTTCCTCTTGTGTTTGAAGTCTTCCAGCAGGATGGTTTTGATTATTTTACTGGTAAGTAATATAAATAAATCAGGGAAGCCAGAGGGTTTCATGGATGCGATTTCAGCCATACAATGAATTGCATCATGACTGTAATGTTAGGAAAACAATCAAGTGAGGTTACACTTGAAGTATTTTTATTTTGCTGTTGCTGCTACCAGACTTGTTGTGCTAATGCACCCATGACTTGCAGACTTATCTTGGCAAACATTAGGCAAGAACTGTAATTATTAATACAGAGATTCCAACCTGATTTTAATAGCACACAGATGATGCCTAACTGTGATCATCCTTCTTTTTAACACAGATATGATGCCTCTCTTGCATAATTATGTGACTGTTGATACAGATACACTTCTGTCAGACACAAAATATCTTGAAATGATCTACAGTATGTGCAAGAAGGTGAGTAGATTCCTGTGTGGTAACAAAACCTGCCATCTCTGATGAAATAACTGTGTTAAACTGGGTACTTTTCTCCACAGCAGCTTTTGACTTCTGCTCTTTAAGGCATTTTGCTATCTAACATCCTCTAAGATTCCTGAAATTGCTATATTATTGCAGAGAAACTTAAAGAGATTGCATCAAAATTTCAGATACATGCTTTTGGCAGAAGGGAAAAATAAATCCTACACAAAAGCAGAATAAAAAAAGCAGGTTTTGTGCAATATACTTTGTGCATATGGGCATGCAAGACAGATTGCAAAAGGTAGGTGGATTCTGCCATCTGGGATTTGTAGCCTCACCGTGGCCATGATACATGTGCTGCATGTGTGCTGAAGGTCTGACACCTGTTAGCTAAATAAGTGTGTAGGGATGGAAGGTCAAGGGACAGGAATAGGAAGTTGTTTTCCCAAGTTCGTGCCACCTCAGTGGTGAAAGCTGGGAGGAGAATGCAGTTGGTCTGACTCAGTCCAGGCACTTTTGGGCAAGGTTTCTGCATTTTAGTTTGTATTACTGGGCTTTCTTTGCCCAGTCAAAATGTAGAATATACAGCTTTCCAGAGTGTTAGCACCATGTGAGGAAAGGAATACTTTTTTATAAGATATGTGTTTTACCATCTCTAATAAGTAATATGTGGGGATTTCAGTTTTCCACTCCTGGATATGGTGTGTGGTGTCTATACAAGAGCTTTGGTAAACTGTCAGCTGTGCTGCCCGTGGTATTTCCTCTTTTGCAGATGTTACAGTGAATATTACAGTGAATAACTATTTTAGTATTCTATAAATACTAGTGAATAACTCTTGCCAGCGTTGGTTTGAAAACAAGTTGCAACCAGGCCAATTGGGATGTTTGTAATTTCTTGGAATCTTACATATAAAATTAGCCTGCCATGACCACTTAGTGATTGGTGTTAGCTGAGCACAGTGAATTTTTAACACAGGTTTTAGGTATTGCATGGTCTTCCACTGGATAGCCCATTTTTGTAAATAAAACTTCTACAAAATTCAGTACATTGATGGATAAGTAAAGTTTTTCTTTTGTTTGTAGAAATAATCTTTGGCAAAATGGCAGCTGATGCTTTTACTGTAACTGTGGTAGGCTCAGCATCCATAGAGTTCTTGAATATTTCTACATTTGGTTCGTTTTGCCCAATTCCAGCAGTTTCCAGTCCCTGGTTGTCACACTGAGCCATTGCTGTAGATCTGGCTCCTTCACTGATGGCTGTTAATGCTGGCATTGTTAGAGGGGGTAAATTCATAGCAGCTTTTCAAAGCAAAGCAGTGTGTAGAGAGTAGTCCTGGAGGGGATACACCACCAGTAATGGCTGTGTTTCAGGTCCTTACAGGCGTTGCTGGAGAAGATGCAGAATGTCATGCAGCAAAGCTGTTAGAAGTAATTATTCTTCAGTGTAAAGGGCGTGGCATTGATCAGGTTGGTAATGACTTTGGTTGCTAAAACTAATACTTTTAAAATGTTTACAGTGTAGTATGAATTGATTATGTGTTAAGATGAGTTTTGTTACAGGCACTGCATGTGGTGCAACTAATAATCCTGTCAGTGTTACTCATTGAGAGCACTGCAGAGAGTTCCTGCATGCTTTGGCTCAGAATTTAGGACACTGCAAAATTGGTGTTTTTATGAGTCTGGAAGAGTGCCACCTCAGGAGCATCTTGGTTCTAAAAAGTCAATTAATTGCATTCTAAGTTAATTCTAGTGAATATTTAATGAAAATTATTCTGTCAACCTCATAGCTTTGAAATAATGAAGAATGAAAATGAAGTTCCTGGAATCCAAATCAGTATAATAGAGGGACCAGGGACTTCATTATGTACGTATGGCAGTTGGAATTTGAGAGATGAATAAGTTGATTTTTCTGGACTTACTAGTGTACACATTTTCTCTATTTTCTATTTTTAATACACAAGATTATAGAACCAGAAGTTACATTTGCTGTGCAGGATGTCACAAAATCCATGTGATTAAATATTTTCACATTTTCACTTCATCTTTGTGTGTGACTTCTGCTGGCAATTAAAAATGACTCCATTTTATGCCATCTGTGTTTACGTGCCACACTGTTGAAGTACAGAACGACAAGTTTTATTTTTGATCACTGAGTGTGGATGTTCTCACTGTCCAGTGCATACCCTTGTTTGTGGAAGCTGCCTTGGAGAGACTGACCAGAGAGGTGAAAACCAGTGAACTGCGAACCATGTGCCTCCAGGTTGCCATAGCTGCTTTGTATTACAATCCTCATCTACTATTAAACACGTTGGAAAATCTTCGTTTCCCCAATAACGTGGAGCCTGTCACCAATCACTTCATAACTCAGTGGCTTAATGATGTGGACTGTTTCCTGGGGTAAGTGTTTGTACTTCTGGAGATGATTCTCTGTGATACACCTGTGTATGACCTGCTTGTAAATCATGACAAAACTTGCAACTGTTCTACTCTTCTGTTTTGTAGACTCCATGACAGAAAGATGTGTGTACTTGGCCTGTGTGCTCTTATCAATCTGGAGCAAATACCACAGGTTTTAAATCAAGTTGCTGGGCAGATCCTGCCAGCTTTTATCCTTTTATTTAATGGATTGAAAAGAGCATATGCCTGTCATGCAGAGCATGAAAATGACAGTGATGATGATGATGAAGCTGAAGAAGATGAGGAAACAGGTATGGAGATGGAACCTTTGTTATTTTGTATGTTTCATTTTTTTCTGATGGAGATACTGAGTTCCTTTGTGAAATTCTTCTGAGTATCCTAATTCCAAAAATGAAGCACTGCAGTAGAACACTGGACATCTTTTGACAACTTTTAAGTATATCTGTACAGTATATATAGTGGAAAGTATATATTACTTTCCACTCTCTCTTCCACTGTATAGTGAAAAGTATATATTACTTTCTACTCTCTCTTAAAAACTGACTTCTTCCAGGGCTGAGTTAGAAGAGCTCCCCCCTTTCCAGCCTGCATGGTATTGTTACCACTTTCACTGCCTGTTTCACCTAGTTAGCCACATTTCTAAAGAATTGTTCTTGACGTTTTCAAGTTAAACTTTTGTTTGTTTATTATTTACTCAGAAGAGCTGGGGAGTGATGAAGATGACATTGATGAAGATGGTCAAGAATATCTTGAAATTCTAGCAAAACAGGCAGGTGAAGATGGAGATGATGAAGACTGGGAAGAAGATGATGCTGAAGAGACTGCTTTGGAAGGTTATTCCACAATTATTGATGATGAAGATAACCCTGTTGATGAATATCAAATATTTAAAACAATTTTTCAGAGTAAGTAACTGTATTTCTTTTCCTGGCCAACAAGTTACCTTTCAGCTTTAGTGTACAGTGTTGTTAACTAGAACCTGTTCAAATCTTCCAAACAGGCTTTCCAATATGGGCTTGAACCATTTCTTTCTTTGGAGAGGAGATGCCATTGTTCAACTTCTATAGCAGAGGGAGTTGCTTGAATGAATTTATAGGGAAGAGGTCAGAAACTGTACTAGTGTTTGTAGGGAAGGGGTCAGAAGCTGTACTAGTGTTTAAGTGTCTTGAATTATGTAACCATAACAGACTATTACTCTGATGAAAATGGCAGTGACTAAGGTTTGAGTTCTAGAACATTGAATCAACCTTTCCCTTTGCTTGTGTTTTCTTCGTGCTCAGCAATTCAGAACCGTAACCCTGCGTGGTACCAGGCTTTGACACAGGGCCTTAGCGAGGAGCAGAGGAAGCAGCTGCAGGACATCGCGACCCTGGCGGACCAGCGGCGGGCAGCGCACGGTACTTGCACCCCATACCAGCAATGCCTCTGGGCTCTGCCCGTGCCCTGGCTGTGCTCAAGGAGCACAGCACAGCACAGGCCTGGCATTCAAGCCTGACACTGGCTCCAGCAGAGCAGGGTTGTTAGGAAATTCTTAGAATTGCCAGCCTCCATGCACAAGCTGGGTGGCAATACCACAGGTGAGAGGAATGCTAGAAACACTTGGGGAGGTAGCCAAGGAAATAAAAGCATATTTGTCCTAATTGCTTAGATTTGATTACCTGAAGGTAGTTGAACTCCAGGTACGTTAACCAACACATCAAGTGGCTGATGAATGATTTCCAGAGATGTCACATAGTCCAGCTGGGATAGACAAGGATTCTGTGGGTAGGAGAATACTAAATTATGGAAGTAGTACCATCTGTAAAGCCACATCATTAAGCCTATTAAATATTACATAGAATACAGATTTTTCAACCTATATTCAGTTTATATTTTTTTCTTTTTTCCTAGGTTTTCACTTTGGAGCATAAGCCAATATATATAACACTCTTAAATCAAGACTGGATGTTGAGGGATCAGTCCAGCCTCATATCCTGTGTCTTAGTGAGCAGTTGCTACAGATGTTTCAAAACAGAAATTAATGAATTTTTCAATAAAAATATTGGTAGTAAGAATATACCATCCTCATATCATCTGTCTCAGTGAGCAGTTGCTACAGATGTTTCAAAACAGAAATGCAGAAATTGTTCAGTGAAAATATTGGTAGTAAGAATACACATTTAATAAGTGCTTTTTATGAGAGAACAGCCTAGATCACCTCACAAAGCTTGTTTGGGTCCATAATGATCCAGTTTTAATGATTATAAAATACAGTTTCACTGTGACTCCTGTCAAACAGTTAGATATTTTTTGATGTAATTTTATACTACTGCATTTTATGGAGACAAAAAAGTTTGAGGTGTGTGTTTGTGTGGATTTTTTGTATTGTTTTTTCAGAAAAGCTGTTAGGTTTAATTTAAGCAACCAGATCCCTATGGGAAATTCTTGCCTACTATCACAGCACACCGATAGTACATTTAGGCTACTTACCACACATGGGGACATCTGTTAGAAGGATTTGAAATACAGTTCTCCCTTATTAATATAGCTTAGAAGAATTTCCCTATGCTGAGAGATTTGTCTTCTGTGGAGCTCTGAGGGATACTCCCCCCATGCTCCATTAGCCATGGCAACATCTTTGTGGCTTGTTTTCAAAGAAACAGAGCCAAAATGCACATTTGCCAGATAATATGAGCTAACCTGTATTCCCAGAGAGATTGCAACTGTTTTGGTTTAGGAGAAAGCTCTAAGACCAACATAAGACATTAATAAGTTGTTGTTATCTTGGCCTGAGAATAATACAAGCCACCTTCTGCATTATCTAGATTGTAGTAAAGGTACAACCTAAATTACCAACCTGATTTTCAGTTGTCCATGTATTAAAGCTTGTAAAAACTGGTTTATAGTAATCCCTGTCCTACAGCAGTGTTTGAAGGATGGTAAAACCAGACACCTTAACAATCACTGGTAGTTACAGTGATGGATATGTGCACCTCAGATGTCTAAAGATCTTAAGTTCTGGTTGAAAATGAAAAGTGATCAACTTGGTAGTTTTCTCTCAGAATTATGTTTTGTGGTCTAGTAACCTAAAGTCCGAATTACCTGTTTGGGTAGCAGCATGTGTAAAAAGGCTTTTTCTGCTGTGTCAGTGGTGCTTTCTGCTTATATTGCTGAATTGAGATAGGAACACCAAAAATTTAGCCAATATCTGTGTGCTGCTTTTTTGCACATGTGCTCTGTTATTGATTAGACTGCAAAGTCCGTTGATGTTAACCAGAAAGAATTGTGTGCCTGTTAGCAAGTTTATAAGTGCAGTATTCTTTCTGGTTCTGTTTCTAAAGTACAGTCATGTCCAAAAGCTGAAGTGTGGGCTTTTAAAAGTACAAATTCATGAAAGCATGGTGGTAACAATACTGAGAAGTTAAAATAAGTAAATAGTCAGTCCATCTGTTCTGTGGGGCCTGGCACATTTCCACTTGTGGGTGCTGGTTCCTTGGTTGGGTTAACCCCAGGTTAAACCTGTATCTCTGAGAGACTCAAAGTGGTCAGTCACAGAATCTTGGTCTGTCTTCCCCCCTACACACATACTAAAACTTCTTCTGTTTTTTGTTTTGTTTTAGAATCCAAAATGATCGAAAAGCATGGAGGATACAAATTCAATGCTCCAGTTGTGCCAACTTCATTTAATTTTGGAGGCCCTGCCCCAGGAATGAATTGAATTATCACTTTTCCTGCTACTGTGTGATTGTAGTGAAGAGCTTGTGTTCCTCCCAATAGTGGTTCCAGAACTGGTTCATGTTATCTACAACTCACTCTAAACTAATTTATAAATAGATTGGACAAAAGCCCCAGAAGTGGGACCTGATTATTCAACCTGATACTGGAAAGCAAACCAGAGGTTTTTTTGAAGATAGGAAGAATCTGAATTTAAAGCTTCAAATGACACACTTTGGAGATCGGAAATCAAGAGGGGATGTCATGAAGGCAGCTTTTCTTTTTCTGAGGAAAAAAAAACTAGACATGGGCTGCAGGACTATTTAAAATGTCTCATTTACAGTACAAGCTAGAAGGCAGACTTAATTTTTACACCTGTGGCAGTATGAGTATTTGCCCAGTTTCTTTCCCTTTTATCCCTACTACTGGGTGTTTGTTCTTTTAATGTAAATAAGATAAGGTAATCAGATAGCCTTACTTAATCTTCATCATTTCCATTTATCAAGATTGTTCATATGTAGAATATTGGACACTTAATGTAGCACTACATAACTGATAAATCTGTAAATGAATTAGCACTTTCATATTGAAACAAGCCTGCTAGCCTATGTACAAAAATAGCAAAAATGTTTGCTGTTTATAAAAATAAAAAATAAGGGATGTATTGGGGAAAATAATTTCAAGTTATTAATTTAAAATGAACTAGCAGTTTTGTACCTGGTGACTTTGTGGTGCAGTCACCTCTGGTTGTGACTTGAATTCGGATATGTAAAAAGGGGTTAGTGATATTTCATTGCTGCTAAAGAAAAAATAGCAACACCCTCTGTGTCCTTTGTTTTTTTTAAAGATCTCACTGTACAAGCTAGAAAATTGAACAAATATGTACTGTAAGCACAAAGAAAAGTTATCCTCTCTAAGGCAGGTAAATGAGACGTGAAGTTCTTAAGGTCAATTGAAGTGTATGGATGAAACACCTACATATGCAATCTGTTAAAAACAAGAGTCATTGGCTGATCTGGGCTATGGTATATAAATGCAATTTCCCCCCCAGTTGTGCAGAATATTCTTTTTCCGGCTCATGCTAGTGCAGGTGCACTACTCCTGCATTTCATTCCCCCTCTTTTTGCACTTGCAGCATTAGTGTGTGCTGTTGTCTGCCTGATCCAGACAGTGTATTTGAAGTTTTGCCAATCTTTCAGTTTTGAAGCCACAATTTTCTTCCTTCAAAGTTGCTATAGTAACTAGTATTTTAGCTAGAGAGGCAAAATACAGTTCCCTCTGGGACCACTATCAAAACCACTGTATGAAGAAGCCAGCAGGGAGAGGCTGTGAATGGGTTGGCTTAAATGCCCCCTTTTTCTTTTCTAAAAGCAAATCCATTGGCGTTTGATCTTGCCTTGAGATCACTGGTGTCAGGTCTTTTAAATCAAATGTTTGGTTTTTTTTTTTCTTTAGGCTGTTTTTATATAAAAATGTCACCTGCTGTTACAATTGATATTAAACAAGCTACCTTAATTTAATGTAAGCCTCCAAAATTTAAATACAGGTTAAAAATAAACTGAGTTTTTATCTGTAAAAATGAAATGCACATATATATATATTATGATACTCAAAATGCAGTCTTCAGAAAATTGGTCTGTGTGGTGTGGTTTTTTTTGCATCAGCAGAGTAGCAGGATTTGGTGGTGCTTTGGGCTTTCCCTGCTGAGCTGCCCAGCCCCATGCTCTGCCTTCCACTGGTGCTGGTGCTTCCCAGGCAGCGGGAGGGCTTTCCCAGCCTCTCCAGTGCGGCTGCCTGGCTCCGGCAAACGCTTCCCTGCACACGGAGGGGCAAGGTGGGACACGGAGCCCTAGCCCAGCAGCAAAGGGACACTTGGAAAGCAAAGCACCTGAGGTGGAAAAGCCTGACTAACGAAGCCTTGGATGGGAATATCTATCCTCGTGGTGGTGTGAGACCTGGGGTAGTTGCTGTGCATCTTTAGGGGATGCCCAGAGCAGAGCTCACTGGGGGTTTGTGACTGTAACTCACGGGCACATCCAGATGTGCTCCGGCCCCCAGGGAATCTCTAGACAGGGTTTTATTTTTGTAGAAAAAGCTGACAGATGTGCTTCCAGCATGCCTTCTCCTTGCATTGCTTGGGAACACCCAGTTTGACAAATCATTTCTGAACAGCTGCTGATTGGGCATCTGCTTACCTTCATATGCATCCTAAAAATGCATGAGAAGCTTTGAGGACAGATGAGCCATTTTGGGCCTTGGGGCAGAAGATGTGAGAGGAGTGAGAAGGCTTCATGTATAAAGCAGATGACAAAAAATAGGGGGAAATCACCAATTTTAGTGCTGTTGTCAGTTCTGGAACAATTATATTTTACGAGTCAAGGGAAGAATTTTACCTTGGTGTGAGGAATACGGTCTTACTTCAGGGGTGCTTTTATGTGTCACTAGACTGGCTAGCAAGGAGCATCTTTTTTAAGAATGGATCTAGAACTTTGCTTTCCTTTGCTCCAAGAAATGTATTTATATAAATTGCAAAACAATTTTGCATTGTTGTTGGTGGTGATAGCGCATTTTGTGATGCAATATATCAATTTCAGTGATACACTTATGTCAAATTAAAAACTGATCTTCCTCCTAGAACTTGCACTTATCCATTCCATTTTCAAGGATAATGCAACTCTAAAGGAAGAGCTGGGAAATTTGAAGCCTCTGTTTTTTTCTATTATGGAAGATCTCCTTGGATTAATAAACATCTAAAGCAAATCCTTATCTTCACTTATTTCAGTGTGGTGTTTTGAATGTAGCTGTATCCTTACAGTAGAGTCCTGCTTGAGTTACACAGCTTTCAGGTTTGTATTTCCCTCTCCAAAATATTCCTCCAAGCAAATGTTAGGCATAACCAGAGTTCTCTTCAAGTGTGTTAAATCCAAAAAGCAGTTAGTTTTTTAAAATGCTGACATACTGGGTTAATCTTTTTTTCTCTTAATCACTGTCTTCAAAGAATTATTAACATGTATCAGCATAGTACCACAAAGCTCGATTCCAATCTCCTATAGCCTAGGACTGTTACTGTAAGATTTGTCAAGTCTGCAGTGGAGTAATTATTGACTACCTGCCATAAACATGCAGGTGATTTTAATTATGATTAGTAATGGATACCTGGTAAGTTTTAAGGCTTGATTATTTTTCCTGTGGAACCTTCTACATAGCCAGAATGAGCCAAGTGGAAAAGCTTTGTCTGCTGCTGATTATCAGTTACTTTTCAGTCAATATGTAGCTTTATCTTAAATGGGGAGTCACTGGGTTGTGTATTTCTGGTTTTTATAGCAAACTGTTGATGGTGTAAAGCACTTCAGAATGGGAAACAGAGATTGTAGTATTTTGCAGAGATGATAATAATCTATTAAGGGAAGTTGGCAAATCAGAAACAGGATTTTACCTTGGGTATTTCACTGCTGCTGTACCTCGAAATTAACTGATGCCTGCAGCTTGTATTTGGCTTAAAATTTATAATTAGGAAATAGTAAATTAAAGAAGAAAAATTGTTGGCCATTAGGCCTATTAGGGAATAAGTACTTTTTTTTGGCTTTTAGTACAACTGCAACAATTTTGGACTGCAAGAATTTCGAACTCTTATTCTGGAGCAAAACGTAAATTTTTTTACATCTCTCATGTTCAGGAAGATGCATTAAGTCCATCAGAGCCGGGCTTACTGCCCATCAATGAGAATAGTTCGCGTCAACTTCACAACAGGGCTTGATGAGAAATCACCTACGGAATTAACCGTAAACCGCTTTGCTCGCCTTACACTGGGAGCTCTTGGGCTATTTATTACACGTTTCCATACCTAAAGACCTCGTAAGGATAACACTCCCGAGCACAGCTTTAAGCACAGCGTCCTTCTCCCTCAGAGCCGGGCTGGAATGGCAGCCGGAGATAACGCGGCAGGAGGCCGGGAAGGTCTCCGGCCGGGCCGTGCGGCCCCGCGGGGCCCGCGCAGGGCCCGGGGGAGCGCGGATGGCCCCGGCCGAGGCGGATCCGCGGCCCGGGGTTCGCTGCCCGCGCCCTCAC
>JAYDZK010000268.1:10370034-10388812 GCA_034509185.1 Euphonia xanthogaster | reverse complement strand
GGCGGGGGGCGAGTGGGGCGCGGGCCGGGGCGCTCCGGGCCCCCCGCCCGCCGTGCCTAAATCGGGGGGGCTCGTAAATTTTTGCCTTTTCCCCGTTGTTTGGTTTTTTGTTGTTTTTCTTTTTTTCCCCCTATTTTGTAAATACGTGTTTTTTGTTACTATTATTTTTCCAAGGTGGCATTTCCATGCTGTCGGCCGCCGAGCGGCATTAGCAGCCCCGGCCGGCGCTGCCCGGGCCCGCGCAGGCTCCGGAGGCGAATCCGCTGTGCCCGCCCGAGCCGCGGGGCTGCGGCGCGGCCAGGCCGCGCTCTCAAGGGAGAGCTCCTGGCACCGGCCGGCCTCCTCAAACCCTGCTGCTTTACTCCATCACCTCGCCAGAATGCGAAAGCATTTTAAATTTTTTTTCTTCTTTTTTTTTTCCTCTTTTTCTATTGCTCTTGTTTCCTTCATCTTTTTTTTTTTTTTTCTCTAGAACTTCTAGTAGAACGAGATAACGAGAAGCTGCTCCTCTAGAATAATGGCCTGCAAAAATGCAAAGATTTTTATTTTGTTTTCTGTTAAGGCCTCATTTGTGATGCTTTTTCATCCAAAAAAATGGCGTGACTCCCGTTCAAGTTTAATTTTTCTTTTAAAACAAGGCTGCGGTTGAGCAGCTTTGTTTAAGTTTTAAATTTTTTAAGGTTTCGTTTTGACTTAATCAGAGAATTGCTTTTGCCATCATATGCAGAGTGATACCAGTATTTGTAAGGAATCTTATTTCTAGCCTAGTGACACGGGAACTGCAACCTTCCAGTCGTTCAAGCAAACATTTCCTCTTGTTTTATCGAGAGCCTGCATCAAATGTTGTCTGTTAGCTGTCTTTGCAGACTATATACCAGATATTTCTGTTGTAGCTTTTAGATACCTGAAAAATGAAATTAGATTGTGCTTAACTAGCAGGTTTTTAACATACACATGATAAATTGTTAGCTTTGTGCGTTTGCCATACAGCTTTAGAATGGCAGAGTACGGTGTAGCCGCGTTTTCATGGCTTGTTTCTTTGTATTTTGCATTTATGCCTTGAGCTTTCAAGCTGTTTTTGTGTCAAAAGCGATTTGTCTGTATCACTGCAGAAAAGGCACTTCAGGAATATGTGGTCAAATAATGGCTGATTGCTTTGGTAATGGATTGCAGCTTAAATGAGATGTAAAAATAAACATTTTGAAAGAGTTTTGAGAAGTGTATTTCAAATTGACTTAATAATTTATTTAAACTCTTCTCGTTGTAATTAATATTTCATTTGTATTACCCTATCTGAGGAAGAGTAATTTTGCTTTATATTAGTGTAAAAGGAACTTCGGTTAGAAAGTCAGACTGACTTCACTCTGTCTTCATTCTTGTGTAGCTTTTAATGCTTTTCTCAGGAGACAGGCACAGATAGTCAAGTGATGAATAGTCCCTGGTAATAGGTGCCAAAATTAGGCTGTAAATTAGTTTTTTCTTTAGAATATCTCCAGTTGTGTGCTGCTTCAGCTCAGTGGACGTTTTGCTGACCTGTGCGGTCCAGGGGAAGGGAATTGCCAGGAGTTGGAGCAGTGGCCAGCTCTGCCTCTGTGACTGCTCCCTGCAGCTCTGTGGGATGGACACAGGGATAAAAAGGGTGAGGGTTCCTCGGCTTTAGTTTGGTCAGGATGGCTTCATTTAGCCTGCGGGATGTTGGTTTTCCCTCGCTATTGCATGAGAGTCCTCACCTGAAGAGTTTAGCGTTAACACGTGCTCAGCCTAGGTGGAGTCTTTGAGAAGCGCTGTTGCGTTTGGGGCAGTCGTTAGCAGGCACCTGTGAGGCCAATTGTCTTCCAAAGGGCTGGGATTAATTTGCATGGGTTTCTACACACGCAGATAATCAGGGCAATTCTTCCAGTTTCAGGCCTTACAATGGCCAGAATGCCAATATTCATGAGGAGGGTGGGACCCAGCTCGGTGCTCCTGTAGTTACTCTCCTGTCTGCATTTTGGCTTCCTTGGCCATCCCGTGATCCGTGCCTCCCGTGCTGTCTCCTGTCACTCCTGTGACCTGTGTGTACCCAGCACAGCACCCAGGCCAGCCTTGCCTTGCCGCTCACTGACTCTTTCCCTGGCTTGCTGCTGCATCTCTGCAGCTCACCAGCAGTGCTTTTTGCTCAGCATTAACTGGGGACAGCTTGGGTTATTGTCTCCTCTGTGCGAGGAAATCAGCGCACCTGGCAAAGACAGAGTGAATTGGGTAGTCTGTTCCTGTGGCTTGTAGCACAAAAGATCCCAAAAGATGGGAGGAAAGTTTCTGCTTAGCTTGTGGATCCCTAAGATACACTGCGATCCGAACCGATGGATCCTCTTCTTGAACCCGGGAGTTCAGCTGTGAAGTGCAAATTCCTGTAACTTGAGGTGTGCATCGCTCTTGTTCTGAGCCCGGAGAGCGGTGTGAGCGAGGTGTCTCTCCATGGACACCATTTCCAGGCAGGAGGGGAAGGGAGCCTGGCGACCCATCTCGGCACTCTGGGGTTTGTGGGGTTTTGCCTGTACCGAAGTGTCACTTGATAGGCCCTTAGTTGTATTTACTTAAGGGAATATGAGTTTGCTTCTCCCCCTCTGTGCCCCGCGGATCACTGATCAGTTACTCCAAACCAAATTGGACTAAATTAGTAGATGCTTCCAGTAACTTACTCTGATAAAATTTTCTGGGCTACATGGCTGGATTTTAATTGTATAGTGGGACTGTACTTTGCTCCACCAAGATAACACTTGTTAAAGAAATGAAATTTTCAGTTTCAAAGGGGATTTACAGTTCCAGCAGGTTTTGCAATTTTCAAGGTTGACATCAGAGTTACACTTAAAACTACATAAGGTTTACCTCGGTTTGTATTTTGTCTGCAGAATGTTTCCCTCTGTACACACTTGAGCAGAAAATTGTGTTACCTGCTTAATACTCTTGGGCTTAATTTCTGATGACAGATTAGAATTGGAAGATGGGTCTGTATTTGCAAGTTAGTTGGTTTGCTCATATTTTAAGTATATTCATACATAGCTAACGTGGTGCTGCACAGAGTTTTGTAGGCTGCGTTTCAGAGTACTGTGTTTCAAATTCTGTTTGTAATCTGGCTTTGGCAATCCAGCAGGCTGCCCCTTTAGCTCCTGAAATACAGGCCTATGCTAAAGCACTGTCATTTACTGTCATGGCTGATGCTGATACATCTGTAATGTACTTACCAGGTTGCTAATTAACTCATAGCCACACAAAACGACCCACTCAAAATTCTTCTCCTTGTTGGCAGTCTCCGTGGATTTGCAGGATTTGAAAGGGCATGGCCAGGATTCAGTTGTTTTGGTGATGTAAATAAGAGACTTTGGTGATTGCTTGACAGTTAAAAAGTTAGGCATGTTTGGCACGAAAGTAAAACAGCAATGGAAATAGTAGATCTCAGTTTCTTTCAGATTTTTAACTGTACATCTCATCACCAGGTGTTCCCAGTTTTATATAAAACACCGATATAACTGGTGGTTTTATGATTTCAGGGATAAGTAGCCCCATGAAGTGCTTCAGAAGTTAACTGTATATATTTTTTAGTGTAAATAGGCATCACTGCTCATTTCTAGGAGTGACTTAGATGCAGTTGTGACAGGCATCGGCTGGATGCCTTCTGCATATGTATTTTACCTATATATACACTTGATGGTAAAAACAAACCAAAAGCCTGTAGGTTTAAAAACACACTGATTCATCTATTAGGTGCATTAAATCTGTTTCCCTTTATACTTCCAGGGTGAAAATAAATTTGGAATAAAATGCTTTATCTCACTAACATGTGCTGTAAAATTACTTTAAATTTGGGGTTTTTTTCATCTTTGTTAATCATGTTCGAAGTCTTTTCAGAAAATCAGCTCACCTGCCATTCAGCTTTTTTTTTTCTGAGTGTGCACATTATGATTAGTTACCCAAACGTTTTTTGCCTATCAAGACACAAGTAATGTATTACCAGTCAGTCTGCAGTAAAGAAATAGATTTGAGGTTCTTTAGAAAGGAAGGTACACCTGAGCCCTGATAATACAAGTTTGGCCAGGAGAGAAGAAATGAAAAGAAACACCACCTGCATGGAGAGAAACTTGATGGGCTGTTTGGGTAGGCGAGTTCTGCAGTTGCATTTGCAGTAGCTCTGCAAGGCATTCCATACACACAGCCCAGCATTCCTAATGGTTCACGGGTGTTTTTCAGGCATGCTTGAATCTGGTGTTTGGGACAGATTATATGGGTGGCTCTTCCTCAAGCCAAACTGCTGCTGCTGTGTACTTCTATTGCTAATAAAAATAAAAACAATAACTGAGTCATTAGCATGTTGCTCATTGACCAGCTGCATTAATATGGTTCCTTGTACTTAATTAATATAAAAAGTTGGGAATCCTGGTGTCTGTACCTCTGCAAACAGTGCTGCATGGGTCTCAATTGCTTGTCAGCTTCCATGCAGGATTATTGCAATTGGCTCTGTTGGAAACTCCCAAATCTGTTTCAAACCTCTGGCTCAGGAAGCCATGCTGCTGGAATGGTGCACCCAGGGTAGGTGTGGTCATGGAATTGGGTGTTTGCTGTGAGCTGCTTGTCCCAGAGCTTCAGAAGCAGTTCAGCTTCTGTCAGCACTGCTGACAGCTCACGTGCTGATGGAACTACTCTGGCCTCCTTTCATTAACCAGTAATTTCTTCTCTAATATCTTCAAGAAATGTGTGAAGTTAAAGTCATATTTGGGATCAGCCTGAGTGTTCTCACATGTGTAGGACTTGTTGGTGGGTGACTTTCTAAATCTTCCCATGTTTAAATGCCATACCTTTTGAAAATAATAGCAGCCTTCACGTTCCCACAGAGTGAAAATACACACACATAATCTCATTAGTTAGAGTAAGGATTTGTAAATATTCTTTATTTGCACTGGTTAATCTGATTTTTTTTACAATTTCTATAAAATACAAGCATTGATATCAGACAATACTTTTAATGGTCACGATTTGTAGATAGCATTTGCTCTATAAACTGAATGGAAATGACTTTTGGGGGAAAACGACTGCTGGAACATGAAGTAATTTTGTCAGGCTAAATGTGGTTCCTACTGCTCACACTTAAGTCAGACTGATGTGTGGTTAAGGCAATGATGAATTTGGTCCTGCATTTATTTTTCATTTCTGAAGAAATACCAAACACTGTGGCAGTGAATTAGTCTTGAACTGCATTATTATTAGGATGTATCTCTTGTAGAACAGAAAGGTTGAAATCCTGTAAAAAGAATAAGAAGGAGCCTTGAGTTTGACTGCTTCAGAGCGTGTATGTTGTGCTTGTGCAGTTGACAGTGCTCTCACACTTGGTCAGGTTTTTCAGCAGGACCAGACTTAGGGCTTGTTTATTATTCACAACACTTCTTTACGATGTAGGAAATTAGAAAGTGATTGTGTGATTTGCTACTAAATTATGTGAATCCAACTGATGTTACCAGATTCTGTAGGAGAGGTTTTTATTCTGTATTTCAGCCTTGTTTCCATTTTACACTGTGGATGATTAATGTGGTGGAAATTGCTGTTTAATTATGTTTTGCCTTAACAAGAGACTGGAGAAAATACAGTAAAAGAAATTGAGATTATGTGAGAAAGCACATAGCAATTAAGAAGTGCCCAACATTAAGTAGTTGTTACGCTTACTGAAAGTCAGTCGGACTGACAACAGCACAAACCCCAATTTTGCAGTGCAGTAAAATCCTGGAAAAGGTAAGGGCTGTTGATGAAGAAGGAAATCCATGTCTCCTGAAGTGTTTGATCAAAGCACCCACAGGATCTAGATTAAATTTCTGACCCTGTTACAGATTTCTGCTTAATACTGGAAAAGATTATCATGCAGCTATGTAGGGGAGCAGAGGTAAGATTGTAAAAAGAGTCTTAGTTCTCCTTATTTCTGAGCTTAAAGATGACAAATGACTTCATGTAATTAGTGGGGCAAGAAATGCTAAAAGTCTTCTTGGGTTGCCTGAAAAAACTTTGTGTGGAATAGTCAGTTTTCCAGTCTGTCAAACTTTTATTTTGCACTGAGACTCAGAAGGCTGTAACACATATGAATTATCAATTGAAGTGTATTTAATCAGATTGCTAATTATAGGTACTATTTTTCAGTTTTCATGCATTTGTTGCTCAGACTAGTTTGTGAAATTACTATTTGCAATTTACAATGATTGCAATTGCTATTTGGAATCATATCAGTTGACAAGGACCCTAAGGAAGCAGTATTTAATTCAGAAAAATCTTCATAATGTTACACTGCAGATATTCTTGAATTTTTTTTGGGATCCAGCTTTGTCAAACATGGGAATATAGGTTTCTAAAATTCCTTAATAAAAGTTTCACTATTATGAGGCTATGTATTGTTTGCCATATTGCCCTTCTTGATTGGTTTTTATTTGCTGGTTTTATGTTTTATAAAGTTACAATGGTTTTGTACATTATTTAGAAGTGTATTAAAATAAAAGTGATGTTTCTTTTCAAATGAAATAAATGCATATTATTTCAAACTTCTCAGTGCTGTGTGCATGAGGGCAGTGTCACAAAGTTGCTGAATGTCTAGAGTAGCTTTTTTCCTGTCATTCTTTCCCAGTTTGTTTGCACATTCTAATTTTGTATTTGTAACAGTAATTTTTTTTCCATGACTGCTGTTACAAACTTTGTTCCATTTCCCATTAATCATCCTCTAAGCATCATCTTTGTCTCTCTAAGGAATTTCTGCTACTGTCTCTGCAGGGTTTTTCCTTTGTCCAGCAATACAGTGGTACAGTTCTTCTCGAAATTGCTAATTTCTGCTATTTTCCAGCCACACTGGGCTCTCCTCTCAGCTGCTGGGGTTCCCAAGTGCCCCAAACCCCCTTTCTGCTCCAGGGCAGCCATGCCCTCTGCCATGCCCTCTGCCAGCTCTCCCCTTGCTTTTCAGTTGCCTGAATTCCACCTGCTCTTTTTTAGTTGCTGCTTCCTAGTTTTTAGTGGAGATTCCTGTTTCCAGCTGCTACATTGAGTTTACATAAAAACCTTTCTTCTAACATTGCATCTTTTCTCCAAAACAAGTGATAGGACCCAGAAAAATTTATTTGTTTGAGTATTGGTGGAGGAAAAATTACAGGAGGTGCTCTCTAGACAGGCAACTTCATGAAGTCTTCATGAAAAATCTTTTCTTTTTAACCATCCTTTCCCCCCTCACATGCCTTTGGTTTCCAAGTGTTGAGAATTTAATGTGTACCTATTTTTTTTTTCTGTTCAGATAATTTGCAGGGGGTTGTGGTTTATTTTGTGTTGGGGTTTTTTTTTTTTTTTTTTTTTTAATAAGAGCTTGCCCCTCTGTGTCCTGCTGGATGCTGTTGAAGGGATCAGTGCTAGAGAGGAGGTGGCTGCCTGTGGTCAGACACACTCTTCAGTTCAGAGATTTTCTGTCAAATTTTTTTGCTTCAGGCTGATTTTTTTGTGAGAAGTGTTTGAACCATCTAAAAGAATGGGAAGATTTTCTCTGCATGGATACCATAGACATGTTTTGGTGACTAATCATTTCAGGAATGCAGGGTACGTTAGTGTCCTTGTGAAAGTCTGCCCAGATACCGTCATCATCGATGTGCCTTTGGAAATTGACAGTTGCAACTTGCGTATGGTCTGTGAAGATTTGCAGGAGTTCACAAAGTCAACTCTCGAGTTTTCACTTCAGTGAGTACTTGGTGAGTGAGCCTGGACTTGTCTTTTCTGTAAGACAGCTCTTGAGATGGCGCAGACTCCTCGTGTGTCAATCTTGCCAAGCTGCTATATAGGCTCCACCCCAGGGTTCCTGGCTTTCCCTAAAAATGGTTACTTTCAGCTGCCTTTAGCTAATGAGCTGCAGTATTTGAAGTGGGTAAAGGAAATCTCTCCTGGATTTTTATTGACAGAGCTCCTGGCAGACAGGAGATTTAAAGAAAAAAGCTAACTGATGCAAATGCAGAGGAATAAAAGCAATGATATGGATTAGGGAAAGAAGCTGGTGAGGTTCAGATTGAAAAATTTGATGGAAACTGAAGAGAGTGACTGAAGTGGATGCAAGGAAGAGATTTGAGTTTGATGAAAACCAACTGGTTTTGAAAAAGCAAAGCAATTTTACAATGTTAGGAGAGTAGATTTTGCAGGGTGGATGATACATGAACAGCGAGGTGGTGCTGTTGTAGATGTATGCATTATTGAAATTATTACCAGAGGGCAGGTGAAGTTAGAAGGGCTTTCAGAAATTTATCTGGTCCAGGCTTGATCAAAGCAAGTCTCATTTGCCCAGGTTGCCAAGGGCTGTGTGAAGGTGCTTGGAACCTCTACAAGGATGGAGAGTCCATACCTGGCTTGGCAATTTGTTCCTGTATTTGACTATTCTCACCAAGTAATGCTGTGGCATTACCTCTGATAGATTGACCCTTTTCTCTGCAACACAGGCAACCTCTGCATCTTTCCTTCCTGCATCTGTCCTGCCCTGTCTTGCTAGTCAGTGTTCTCCAGTGGGGAGGAAGAGGAGAGCCTGGAAGGAGCAGCACATCCACTTCTGGCTGAGGGCTCTCTTCCCTGCACAGCAGAGCGTCAGAGCAAAGCTGCTGTGTCCCTGCAGAGGGAGTCAGAGCTGGGGCTGGTGTCTGGGGGGACCCCAGTGCTCCAGCCTCTTGTGGGGGATGTACTTCCAAGGTGGGTCTGACCATGAGCTGGTGACACAGAGGAAGGAAGGGCGTAGATGGGTGTGAGGAGGCCATAGAGCAGAGCAGCAGCAAGAGAAGACTTGGAGACTGGTTGCTGAAGGAGTTGGTGTGGGCGTGGAAGTATTTGATATTATTCTGACAAGAAGGTGGGATTATAGCTGGGAAGAGGCATGTCCTGGAAATTTGGTATTGTGATAGGACTGAGGAAGACAATTGCTACAAGGAGAAGGAAAGGAGCAGGGGATAAGGAACTTAGTGGAAGGACAGAGGATTGAGAAAAGGCTGTGTTGGAAGTGACCATTGAAAGAAGCTGCAGTTGGCAGAAACAGGCTGCATTGCTGCTGAGTTCTTGTGTGAGGTTGTGTGATGGTGCAGATCCTCTGGAACAGAGGAAAGTTGTAGCCATTGTTGTGTGTGCAGGGTTCCCTTCAGCGGTTTTCAGTGTGCGTGAGTTGATAGCCATGCTACAGTAACAAACACTGGGAAGCAGCTTGAACAAATACTATTGCTCCTGCAGCGCTTGAATGTATCTGGCATTAGATTTATTTTCCTTCCAAAGTGGCTGCTCACCCCTTAAGCAGTGAGGTCTGCTCAGACTGTCAGAGCTCTGCAGCTCTCTGCATGGACTGGCTCCCTCCCTGCTGCCCAAGGAGTCCTGCAGGAAGGGAGGTGATACTAAAGCTGCTGGGCATCTCAAAAGATACTTTGTCTAAGAGAGGGAATTCCCCTCAGTAGAGCCTTGAGTTGAAAGGCCCTTGAGGTGCAGTCTGCTGCAATTGTTTCACTCTAGTTCCGGTGAACACCTGTGCTTGTGAAGCCTTTCTGCTCTGCTGGGTGCCATGGTGTAGCTGTTTTGCAGCCTGTCCTGAAAATTGAGTGCTTGGAAAATGCTGCCAATACAGACCTCTGTTAGCAGCTGCCTCTGGGTGCCACTAGCATGTAATACCAGAAACAGTTAATTTAACTTGCTGCAAGCTGGTAGTACCTCCAGAAAAGCAGCCCTTGCAAGCTGTGCAGGATAAAAATCCTTTTGCTACTAGACTGTTGTTCTTGTTGGGGGATTTTATTTTGTTTGGGTTTTTTTTTTTTTCTTTTGTTTTTCTTTTAACTGCAGCAGTTTTCTGATCTTATTTGCTGCATAGTGCATGAATGCTGGGCTGCCTTGCTTCTGTGCCTGCTGAGGCTGACTCTGTAGCTACATCATGATTGATTTTTGGTTTGTGAGCAAACTGCTTCCTGAGTAAAAGTTTTCTGCCTCTTTATCAAAATGAGTAGTAGGAAAAGAAGTTAATTTTCCAAACTCACAGTCATGGACACACCAGAGGAAGAGGCTGAACTCAGGATCTCCTATATTCTCATACAGTTCCTTGTCTCTTAGATTATAGCATCCAAACAAATGTTCCTATTTCATTTTCTTTGGAGACATCTATCTATATAAATGCTATTTAGTCTGGATGGCTTCTCCTTTTCTTGTGTATTACATCTCTTTTAGAGGCCTCATTTTCCATAAAAACTTCTTTTCCTGAAAAGGATGTTGGGAAGAATTACCCATCTTCTCTTTGATCCTAAAAAATCCCTTCACACCTATTTTCAATTATATTTTGGTTTCTCTCTTAATTGCATCTTTTTGATGCCAGTTGTTCAAGGTTCAAATTCCTTGTTGCAAGCCAGTATTTTAATTTCCTTAATGTTCCACAGAGAAATTATGAGGCTAATAATCTTGGAAGGCATATTTCTTGCAGAATTATATGCTGATCATTAGTAATGTTATTGGGGTTTTTTATGATTTTCAATGTAACATATGAAAGAAGCAGGAGGTTTAAAACTTTCCCAAAGGTACCCTTGCTTTCCACTTCCTGTGTTCAACTGTATCTGTTCCATTAACTGGGAATAATAAACTGAGCCTGCAGCTCTAGGAAAAAGTATTTGATGTATACATCCAAGTGTATACAAAGTATTGTGTGTACACTTGGATGCATTTGGAAAACACTGCTTGGGTGTAATTGTCAACTACTGAATTAGTGAGACAACTTTTTAAAATACTGTGGGCACACTGGAGTATCTACCTGCTCTAATTTTGTGCTCCTTATTCCTTAGTTTTGAGAAAAGTACAAAGTGGTCTTTGTTGATTAATTGCTTGTTCAAGAGCAGATTTCTGGACTGCAGAGGTAAAAATAGTTAAATATATTTATGAAGGTACTCATAAATAAATTAAACCTACTAGATTATTCTTCTCAGCCTTGAATTATAAACCAGTAGGCCATGGAACCACACCAGGATTAAAAGCTGTGATGTGATCTCCCATATTAAAACATGCCTGGCTAAAAATGTGAGTATGCCAAGGGATGGATGGCTCTGTCTGGTTCTGTGAGATACAGCAGTCACTCTCTGATCACTGGCCTTTTGTCTAATTAACAAATTTTATCATGGGATACTTCAGTATTTTAAAGGACAGATTGTTTTGTTTTTGTTTAAACTTTTCTGGAAAATCTAGGGAAATGGTTGAATTGTTCAGTTAGACTTTTGCAGTGTGTTGTTGTTTTTAAACCTCTTCCTGGCACTGAAGAGATCTTTGGTTTATACAGATAAAGCCCTCCTGTTGTCATGGGTGACTATGGGTGAATTGTCAGCTTTATTTCAGTTCTGGGGACAAACAGGTATCATTACCTGTACTGTCATTACCACCATTAGTCTTTGTACATTGGTTAAATCACTTATATTTAACTGAAATTTAAATGTGGTTGATGCACTTTATATAAATAAGTGCTACCTTAAGTCCTTAACATCTAAGTTAATTGTTGAAGAAAGTAAAATCCTTACCTATTTCAGATAACTCTTGATCCTTCAAAGTATTTTCCAGATAAATCAATCATTTTTGCATCTATTTTATACAAAACGTAACATAAAATATTTGTAGCAGCTATATAAAAAGTCACATTAAGCTGGGATTGTGTAGTACTGGTTCTGCATTTCAGTGTTCTGTTTTTGAATTCTTTCTTTCTAGGTAGACAATGTTATTAGCTCAGATAAATCGAGACTCTCAGGGAATGACGGAATTTTCTGGAGGAGGAATGGAGGCCCAGCACGTGACTCTGTGTCTGACAGAAGCTGTAGCTGTGCAAGGTGACCCTTCAGGTTAAAATACCTCTATGTTATTATGTCTTTTCTCTTTGAAACTCAGATAAAACACCAACATTCATGTTGTGTATTCTGAATTAAAAGTCCAACAGAAAACAGTTAACTGAGATTGATTAGATTCAATAACTTAATTCTGGATGGAAATTATTTTTTAATTAAGATAATAGAAGTGTAAATGTGCCAAAAATCTATGGAATATAAAATCTGACTTTATTCTCTGTATAGTCTTACTGTTTTATACTTTGTAAATGCAGTTGATATCTAAGTATGTATTAAGCAAGTTGAGTTTTAAAATAGATTAATGACTTGAAATTGGCTTAAACTTGGTGTTTCCTGACAGCTTTGTTATGATTTTACATGATTACAAACTCTCTCTTAAATCTGCATTTTAATTTAAATAGTTTTGTGTGTATTAATGACAAGTAGTTTGTACAAAACAAAATTATCAATACAAGTATGTGTGTCATTATTTCACTGTTGGCTCTGATGATTTAATTCTTAGTTCTCCTAAAACCTCAGCTTTGTAGTTATTTATTCAGTGACATTGTATTTTTTTATTGAAGGAAAATAACATTTAGCTGTCATGTTTACTGAGCAAAATCTAGAATATATGACCTTAGTATGTGTCCCAGGCTTAGAAAGCAAGTAAGAATTACTTGCTCTTCTTATTTGTCAAACCAATGTGCTTTGAGGGGATGTCATAATTCATGGAGGTCTTTCAGCTGAGATTTCTAGGGTTCCATGCTGGTTGTAGTGAAGGTGAACTTTTTTCCCTGCTAGATGGTGACAATTTGGAAAACATGGAAGGTGTAAGTTTGCAAGCAGTTACCCTGGCTGATGGCTCCACTGCTTACATACAGCACAATTCCAAAGGTAGGCAGAGCAGTGCCAGCTGATGGTACTGAAGTGGGATTCTCCTTTCTAACCCTCTCTTTGCATTGAAAGTCAGGCAAAATCTGTACAATGCTTCTGAAGTTCCAATTCCAGTGGGAAATTATGGTAATGCTATAAAAGAAATGGTTTTGTTTTGCCACTGATAAGATGCAAAAATGAAATTCAGAACATGAGTCAAACAAAAGTGAAGAGATCTTTATGGTTCAAACCTGGATATCAGCATTCTGCCTAACAGATAGAACAGCAGACCTTTTCTGGTTTTTTAATCCCAGAATTTTAAAAGCTCTGTACAGTCACACTGTGCTTTCTATTTAGCAAGCATTATTTCTTGTTGGTATTTTATTTACGTGTTAATCTAGAAAGTATCAACTGTGTATTAAAACTGTGATGTGTTACACAATTAGAATTCTTAAAAATATTCTGTATATTTCAGATGGTAAACTAATGGATGGCCAAGTGATTCAATTAGAAGATGGTTCTGCTGCTTATGTTCAACATGTACCTATGCCTAAAAGCAGTGAGTGCAATCATACAAGAAATATGTTCTAAAATAATGTATTACTGATAAATATTGCTATGAAGTAATTAACAGTCATGATAATAGCTTGATTTCTTATTTTAATGGAAATAATCATGAAGAGATCTTTGGTATTTTGTAGTCCTGGGTATTTAGTGTTTAATCTCTCCATCTGAGGATTCTTTGAAGTCTTGCTGAAGTGCTGTAATTGTTCCTCCTGAGCAGGGGAGAGCCTGCGTCTGGAAGATGGACAGGCGGTTCAGCTGGAGGATGGAACCACGGCATTCATTCACCACACCTCAAAAGGTAACTGTTCTGGCAAGTGGCATTTGTCACCTCAGTGTCCAACAGAACTTCAGCAGTGTTTAACAGGATGGTCCCTAAAAACTATCATCTTAGTGGGATTGCCAGTGTGAATTCCTTGTTGCTTTAATTTTGACAGCCAAAGATTGTTGAAATGACTGTTTCAGTTCTTGACTTGGGCCTCATATAACACTTATAAATTAAATCAAACTCAGTGTATTTCACTGTTTATTTAGCCCAGGATCACATTAAAGTGAGTTTATACCTTTAGGTCGTAGGGCAGAAAATGTGACAGCTGACAGTCAAGAATGCAAATGTAGTCATTCCAGATGATAACTTCGGTTTCTGCAGAAGATGATTACACTAGTCTTGGAAGCAGTACCACTTCTCTAGAAAAAGTGATCAAGTATATCTTTTAAGTCTGTTTAAACCAGTGTGACAATTACATTTTACAACCAACAATAGTAAGAGGAAAGAATGTAATATAGAAATTTTTTGTTAAAAGTTGTTTTATATTTTGTGGTTCTTTTGCGTATTTGCATGATTCTCTTCTTAAAATGGGAGATCTATGAATTCTAAAATCTGAAGTAATGATATCAGTAGATCTGTTATATTATTTTCATTTTATTATAACTGGATTTGAAATTGAAAGTATATTTGTGTTCCTGATTTTCTTTTGTAAATTTAGCTAGATCAATATAATTTTTTTTTGTGCTTTTTGAAGTGTAGAAACAAAACTATAGGAGGTGTTGTCTTGAAAACAAATGCCTGTGTTATTCATAGTATTATTTGAAGTGTTTATATTTATTATAAACTGCTGGTTATATTTCCCATATATTTCATATGTGTCTGTAGCTTCAGGAGACACCTCCTGCCAAGCAGTAGTTTCTCATGGAACACACTGCTGCTCCTTTCAGAATCCTAACACTGTGCAATATCACTCCTCAGACAGTTATGACCAGAGTGCCCTGCAAGCTGTGCAGCTGGAGGATGGAACCACTGCCTACATCCACCACACGGTGCAGATGCCACAGTCAGACACCATTCTGGCCATCCAGGCCGACGGCACCGTGGCAGGACTGCACACAGGAGATGCTGCCATCGACCCTGACACCATCAGTGCTTTGGAGCAGTATGCAGCCAAGGTACCCTGCAAGGCATTTTCTCTTGCCATCCATCATGTCTTAAAAACATGTACAGCACAACATACCTGGTAGCACAAGCCAATTGTTTAAGAAATGAAGTTGTAACTGGGAGAGTCTCAGACTCCTAGAAGAGAGATCACCAAATTGTCATGCCAGTGCTTCACTGTCCTGGGCAGCTCTGGTGCACAGTGTTCCATGAAAAGGAGAAAGGATTGAACACTGAACTGGAGTGGGATTTAGAAAGCCATTTAGACAGCCAAAAGATAATCTTCTCTATCCTATAGCATTGCAAAGGAGTCTCTTGGAAGGACACTGTTTGCAAAGAAGGACAGAGTCGAATTATTCTTGTTCAGCCACTATTGCTGGATTAATTTTTTTTTTTTTCTGAATGGGAAGAGAATGGCCTGGTGTACTAAGCAAAAGGCAACACATGGTATGAAGTGTAGAAAAGACAATCAGCCAGTTCAGAAAAAAACTTCTCTGATCCATATTTTCAGTAGTAAAAGTGCAGTAGGATGCACAAAATTCATGGTGTTCACTTTCCTGGGCTTCTGTAAAGCATGATGTAAGTATGGTGATGGGTGATGCAACTTCCATGACTCTGTAGTTAAGCAGTGTCCCAGTTGCTGGATAATTGCCATCAGTGCTTATATTGCTCTGGAAAAAGAGCAGAATGTATTTTAAAATCTGTCCTCTTAATGTCACAGAGAGTTGTCAAAATTTGGGAGGCCAGTTAGGATAATGAAATAGCTTATTCACTATTCTTTTCATTATGCTTCTGTCTGTTAGAATTGAGAGACCCTAAGGCAGGCAGTCAAATTGTGTTGTGATGCTGTGCTTTAACATTTCTTGAAATAAAAGGTAATTTAATGTTAGTTGAGTTGTAATCACAAGCTTTTATACATTCCACAGGTACTATTTCATTTAGATTAAATCAATCACAACTTTGCCCTTCTTAACCAGCAGCTCTAGTGATCATAATTTCTGACATGTTTCTGTAAATGCAAATAAATTTGCATTTTCATCCCATTTAACTCAATATGGGTTTTTAATTCTGTAATGTGAATTTGTTTTCTGTAGTGCACTTGTGTGTTTGTTAGGAAAAATGTTTTCTTTAAGCTTTCATCTCAGAACCTTATTCTGAATGGTACTGCTGGAACCTTTAGGGGACAGTCAGTAGAAGTGAATTTCCAAGAACTACACCTGGTTTATGGGGGTTTTTTTTGGTACAAAACCAAATATTAGCTCAATGGTCAGAACCCTGGATCTCTCTTAAAAGAAGAACTGTGGTTTTGTGATTCTTCTCCGTGTCCATGCACTCTTCATAGTGAGGCAGGGTACACTTTTCATAGCTTCAGACACCTTGAGAAAGGTACAGGAAGAAATTAAATACACATGGTAAGTATATGATAGGATTTTATAGAATTTTAGGTAGCCCAAAAAAGAGTAGTGCCTTGTCATTGGCTGCAGCAGTTTCAGAAATATCAAGTGGAACTCATATGGGATGGGTTCAAGAAGAATGAAGATGCTGTTTCAAACAGCTCAAAGCTAAGCACTGCTTGTAGGATATTATGGACACTAATATGTCCTTGGATTCAAGGAGTAATTAGATAAATTCATAGAAGAAAAATGCATCCATGGCTATTAGGTAGAAACACGTGACTTCTGGTTCAGGAAGTTCATAAACCACAAATTGCTTGGAGGTTGGCAGAGTATTATGGGGAATGCATCCCTACATGCTTGGCCTCTTTGTTTAGTGTTCTCCAGCATCTGCTGCTGGCTGCTGGTGGAAGTGAAATGGTGCAGTAGTGTCACCTTTACTTTGACTCAGTGTAGGTGTTCTTGTGTTTTTATTGAAGACAGACTAAATCTTTCTTTAGCATAAAGGAGATTATTTTAGGAGAAGCTTAAAAATCTGCCCTGGAATCCTTCCAGAATTCTTACAATACTGCAAAAGAGAAGTTTAAGGTTGGGTGTCTTTTTTTGTTTGGTTCTTTTAAAGCTTTCTTTTCGAAACTTAAAGGGCAAAGAAGAAAAAGGTGAATTTGGAGAATGGTGGTTTTCCTTTGTTTCCCTGTCCTATGCAACAGGCAGAAACAGAAAGATCAGTGGGGTGCCCCAGATCAATGTAGAGGATAAGAGTTCATACAAAGAGGTCCAAGCAGACTCCCCAGAAGCTCACTGGAAGTGGTGGAACGTGTACATTTTTCATTGTCCTCACTTCTCCTTGAGGCAGCAAAGTGCCACTTTGCACAACATGCAAAGCACATGCAGACTTAACTTGAGCCCTCTAATTTTGGGCTGAGTCAATACCACCGTCCTCCCAAAGCAAACAAGGAGAGAAGGTCATTGCTCTCAGTCAAGTGAGAATAGGTGATGAAATGGTGAAGAGGTTACACCACATCCTTGCCTTCCATAAGCTGCTTCCCTGTGCCATCCCAGCTGCTGGCAGAGCACAGTAACTGCCATTTGTGCATGCCTCAACACATGCACACATGTTCTCTTGGCATCATCTGTTTCCAATAGTTGATCAAGTTCTAATTTCATGTCAGCAGTTCTTCTCTCTACCAACAACAGGAAGTTCAGGATGAAGTCATTCAAGTCTCCTTTCTGTGCAGGTTCTCCCCTTTTCCTTTCAAAATTCTGAGGGGGAAGGTCCCACAATAGCTGTTGTTACCCTCTAAAAAAACCACCCCAAAATGACCTGCTTTCTGACACTCTTTCAGTCTTTTTGTAATGTAAATTTGCCTCTGCTCGGGCACTTTCCTTATTACTGTTGTAGCTCAAAGTTCCCAAAAGTAAATTGTCTAATTTAGAGAGAGTGTGTGCAAACCTCTCATGGGATGAGTTCCTGCCAGCCTCCAAGCAAACTGCTGGGGGCTGGTGCTGTGGGCAAGGTGCTTCACACAACCCCCAGTGATCTCAGGGCCTGCTGTGGCTCTTGGCAGGGAGGGCTCCTGTCAAACTGCTTTAGAGAAGAATAAAGTCACTCAGACTAGGCCTGGGTGCATCAGTCTCAGCCTTGAATATAGTGGAGGCAGACAGTATTGTGAATGCCTGTGGTTAGTACAGAGACAATTTAGGGATGGGAAACTATGCAAAGTATACTTTAATTTTTATATAGTGACCAGTAACATGCTGTTCTTTGAGCTGCTGCTTGTGAGAGAGTTTGGGGTGGTTTTTTAAACTGAGTAATTACATTTTTATTTAAATAAAAATTTCACATTAACATTTAACAGTCTTTCTAATATTTTTATGAGCTCCTTGGAAACAGCAATACCTTTCTCCTCCTGGAGACTGTCTTTAAAAACAAACCTATGTAGCAACACCCAAGTCCTTGCTTAGTTGTAATTTGACTAGTTCAAATTGAGATGTAACACATTGTCTTAGGTATTTTGATTCAAAAAGCAGCTGAACTGTTTGAAACAAGTACATTCTGCTCAACAAGGAGTCAGAGAGATATCTTTATTATAAAATAAGTAAATGTTTGGGGTTTTGTTTTTTGTCAGAACTCAGCATTGTTTAATTTATTGATTTATTGTCATAATTTTGTCAGTCTATTAATTTAACATCCTTGGTTCTTGCAGTCTTTCCTAGCCTGTTATAAAACAACTTTGCTGTGCTCACTTGGTCTGTTGTGTAATGCAGGTGCTGCAAGGGGTGATTTTTGTGTGAGTTCATGTACTATGGGATAACCATGTTCCAAGAGGGAGCTAGAGAGCTATGAAATAATAAACCCAGGAAGTGTCTGTAACCCTCTGTTTCTCAGATGAATGAAAGTAACTGGTGTAAATGTTTTTCCCATTTCAACTTTGTTTTTCAGGTGTCTATTGATGGAAATGACAGTGTTAGCAGCACAGGAATTATAGGTGAAAATGAACAAGATAAAAAAATGCAGGTATGTGCTTAATACAAAATAATTAAATACATTTCTTTCTTTTGTCTTTTCTGCCCAGCAAGGTGCACGATAGGGAGCCCTGTAGCCATGAACTGTGGTTTGCTTCTACCCTTCAGAAGTTGTAGATTTCAAACTATACAGATAGATTATAGCATCT
>JAYDZK010000268.1:10343848-10369258 GCA_034509185.1 Euphonia xanthogaster | reverse complement strand
TTTTTTCCCTAGGATCCATAAAATTATGAAGGAGAATGGTATTTGGCATTATAAGGTATTTTATTAAAGGAAAAGACAAAGGAAAATGTATTCTGGGCTTCAAATATACAACTAGAATAATACTCAAACCTCTGTATCCTCACATGTTCAGATGACAAAATCAAAAATGGAAAAGTCATTGCATAGAGAATGGGGCTTCTCTGGGCAAACCTTTTCTCCTTTTTGCTTAATTTAAGAAATAATGAAGTAGACAAGGAGGAGAAATGTCTTCTTCCAAGTTCAAAATACATCATGTGTGAAAGGAATAATTATAGGCTCACCTCTCACAGTTAGATCAAATTTTCTATTTTTAATCTTTTACAAGTTAGAGCCACAATATTTAAAGCTGCAGACACTTCAGTTTTGCCTGTGTGGCATGACTGTGGAAGGAGAGAATAACTAATACTTGCATTATTTACTGTATTGGACCGCATTCCAGAAAATGAAATTAAGAAATTTAGAGAGTTTGCACTTGTAGGCTGGAATAGAGATACAACTCCAATGACAGGAAAAGTTCAAGGAAGGGTAAGATAAAAGCTTTGTTGGTTTTACCTGAATTAAGAGCCTATTAAGCAAAATTACTTGTAGTCAGTATCCAGCTAAATATTGATTTTGGCTTCAGCCCCAAAGCAAACTGAATGTGGACGTGGTTTTATCTTATGCATATATGGCAACATATGTGCAATATGGAAATGTGCCAATCTATGGAGCACTGCATGTTCCAAACAAAACAAGATCTGGTATTTCAAAAAGGTAATGAGGCTTAGTCTCAAATTCTGACCCTTATAAGGTGACTACAACCTCATAAGGGTCAGAATTTGAGACTAAGCCTCCCTACTCCTCAGATGAAGGGGCCCACAGCTATCAGTTCTGTATGAAAATAGAAATCATTCTTATATCTTGATTTAAGTAGATACCTACTTGTAACTCATTCTGTATTCATATGTATTAATATATAATATATAAAATAGTCTCATATTTAGATGTAGAATTAAATAGGTGTCTGTTTATAAACTTTTTAAGTCCCCAGGGAACAGAACAGATGTCACACTGCTAAGCAGTCACTCAGACTTGCATGTGGTTAGTTAGGTGCTTCAGCAAAGAAAAAAAGCATAAAACCTCTTTGTGATTTCTACATGGGAAAACAAAAGACTCTGTGTGCCCAAATGGATCTCTCACTATTTCCTTTCAAACCTGTCATACCCATCTGCTCATAATACACACCTTGGTTATATGATTCTGCTTTTATGTGTGCAGTAGAAAAATCTGATCCAAGATCTTTGTTTTTCTCCTGTGTTACCTCTCTGAGATCAGGATGCATTTAAGGTCTCCTAAAAATAAAGGGTTTTAAATTCTCTTTATTCATTCTATTTAAAAGTATTTGAAGCACACAGTTCCTCTCAGTAAGTTCCACATTATTAGAAAGGTGCTTCCTCCCCAGTTTTTGAAGCCATCTTGACATTGGTAGGGTTATGGCTGGTTATTTCCTTGCAGATATCAGCACATTACAGAATTGTTTTCATTTTCTTTTCAGCTTTGGCATACTTGAGCTTTATGGCAGAACTTAGCAAGTACACATATTTTTATAGTAATATTTTTATATGCTGGAACAACAAAGAAATAGTAGCAGGTTACAAAAAAAAAAACCTTAATGCAGGTGCTCAACCAAGCGTATTCTTCATGGTCCTTAATGTATGAAAGTGATTTCTGTGATTCATGCTGTCACAGGTTAAACAATAGTATCAGCAATGGGTTCTTGATGCAGAGGGTTGTTTTTCTCTGTGGTTCCAGAGAAGATTTTAATCAGCTGAAATGTTCAACTCCATCTCTTCAGAAAAATTTTGTATTGAACTTTGCTCCTTTAGTCTTAGAAACAGTCTGAACATAACAGGTTATTCCATCCTCTCTGAAGAATCTGTAGGAAAGGTGTTGGCAGTCAAATCTGTGATTTCTCTGAAAGAGGAAATAAAGGTGTGTGCTGTTGCAGGGCTGCAGTCTCCGTGGTGCAGGGAGCTGTGCTGGGAGGGCTCGGGTGGCTGAAGTGCTGTGGTGATGGATCCAGGCTCTTTAAAAGGGCCAGTGGGGAAGGAGAGCAGCAGGAGCTGCCCTTCCAGTGGGAACAGCAGCACTGCACAGGGCTTTGGGATGGGAGATGGCTCAGCCCAGTGTGGGTGCTGAGCTGGTGACTGTGCCACAAGGTCAGGATCAGGAGGAAAGCAAAGCCTTCTTCAGACAAGTGGAGCAAGCCTGGTGTTCACGGGCCCGCATCCTCACGGGGAACTTTAATATCCTCGGGATCTGCAGAAGGGCAGCACAGCAGGGCACAGGAGGAGCAGTCTGGAGTTCAGGGATGGCAAGGGGCAATCTGAGCAGGCTACTGAGCACAGGGAGCCACTTTGCAGAGCCTCAGTTGCCAAAAGAATTAATTGGGAGTGTGAACGTTGGGAGCAGGCTTTGGGAGTCTCCATCCTTAGAGATACTCTGAACCCATGTGGATATTGCTGTGAGCAACCTGCTGCAGCTGCTGAGAGTATTGTCTCCTCATCTGTCCTGTGAAATGTTCTTTTGACAGTTGGGAATAGAATTGGATCTGTAACAAAAGGGAGGTGATTTGAAAGGACAGAGCGTGTAAAACAGTCTCGATGGCTTTGCTCAGAGTTGTGTGGAGGTGCTGATGTTTGGGCTGCTGCCTCTGTGTTCTGTCTGTATCAGTGTCAGCTTTTGCTCATGTTTCTTGCATGTCAGTGTAGGAAGGAGCCTGTCCAAGGGGTTTCAGGTGCCTCCTGAAGCTGTGCTGTTTATTTTCCTCCTGTCATGCCACAAGGGAGAGTAGAACCTAGCTTACAATGCTCCAATTAACTTGATCAAAATACATGCATGGCAGACCAAGTACAAAATGCTTTTCTTCACTTTCAAAAAGTGCTCATTCTAGACATTGATTTATTGTTTGGCCTTTCCATGAACTTATATTTGAAGGTGGTCTGATTTATAACTAATTTCCCTTAGGAACAGATCTAGCACTTATGACTTGTCTGTCTAATTTGGGCATTTTACCACTGTGCATGTATTTAAAATCATTTGTCTTTGTTATTGGACTAATTAATGCAAGCTTTTAAATTTGCTAGGTACAAGTAATGTTTTACAGTTTCCATAATGATTTTCAGTTATTTATTTTTAGTTTATTTATTGAGGGCTCAGAAATACCTGGCATAGCAAAGCAAAGAGAAGCAAAAGAAACCTGTCAAAATCAGCTCTGGCTTGATAGCAAAATAAAGTGTGCAACTTCTCTGACCCCTTTTGGTTGTTCTTTATTTAGTATGTGGTTGGGGTTTTCTAAATTTTTTTTTTCTCTTTCACTTAAGATTGTCTTGCAAGGACATGGAACAAGAGTGACAGCAAAATCTCAGCAGACTGGAGAGAAAGCCTTTCGCTGTGATTATGATGGCTGTGGAAAACTGTACACAACAGCTCACCATCTTAAGGTGATGAGATGTAAAATGTGCATTGCTACTTTGTAGATATGATTTTTTTTTTAAGATTATGTGGTTAAAAGTAATAGCAATTGAGAGGGAGCCAGTTGCAATGGGGCTGTTTTGTCAGATGTTTCTTGGATTGATTTTACAGTAAGTTTACTTAGTGTTCTGGGATCATGTTCAGCTGCTCTATTGCCAGGTGAGGTTGTTTCCACCAGCAGTGTCACAGAAATTCTGGAATCCAGCATTTGCTTTAGCAACTTCACACGTATCATGATCATGCAAATATTCCAGGTTTTGAAATATTTCACCATCATAGTACAAAGCAAGACCCTTCAAAATTAATATTCAAAGTGAAAAACTGGAACATCTTTTCTTCACAGATGGCAACTTCCTAATTCTCTTCCTTATTTTAAATTAAGCAAAGGAATTACTGAAATGGTGAATGGTATAGGGCTGCTCACATTCCAGCTGGGGCTGGCACAATCCCTTGCTGATGAGGTGACCTGCTCCCAGTGCTGCTTTGTCTCTGACCACAGGAGTCAGTGAGTGGCTGGCTTTAGGAGTCCCTTGCTAAAATGATGTCCTTGCTGTAGAGGTTTCATGCAATGTAAGAGCATCATTGGAAGCATTCAGTGGAGTCAAAAATCAGATAGAGAGTGAGCTCTGAGGCATATTTACCTCCTGTCTTTAATGTGGTGCATGATGGCAACTCTGCATGTATTTACAGAAGTGTTTTGTGCCAAACTGACTGGCAGGATCAGGTTAGACCTTGGAAAGAGACATCTTTATTTCTAGGGAAAATGTTGTTACCATATTTCATTCTTTCTTCATCACTGACATAAACAGACACTTCAATGTGAATCTGAGTAAGATAAATAAAATATGTTGGCTTTGAGAATGAACTGTTTCTGTGCTGAAGTAACCAGATACAGCATTTCCTTAAGTGACTGTATTGGATGTCAACAGGTGCATGAAAGGTCTCACACAGGAGACAGACCATACCAGTGTGAACATCCTGGATGTGGCAAAGCCTTTGCAACAGGTAATCTTGTGCAGACTTGCTCCTCCTGCTTGTTAGTGTTTGTGAATAAAGTAAGTTTTTAATATTGCCTTTTTTAACTGCTGAGTTGGTTGGGACAACTGGAAAAAAGTCACCTTTTCAGCTAGTGTAGCAATAGAAAGGACAGAGGATTTAACTCTTACTGAAGGGGGAAGGAGGTGAAGCACTCAACACTTCCCTCACTCTTCAACTGTCATCTACAGTCAAATTCATGTTAAAAATAGGCCTTTCTTACCATTAAACTAATAGCAAAAGTTAAGTGAGGTGAAAATGGAAAGCTGAACCTGTAGGCCAGGGGCAGATTCCCGATCTTCTGGTCTAAATTGGAAAGGAGCTTTGAGAGAAGATGCTGGTTTAAGTGTTCTTTATTGAATGTGAGAGTGACATCTGTCATGAAGTGAACTCTCCATTTGTACAGATTACTCTGCTCATAAGTGATGCTCTCCCTGAGATGGGATTTGATTGTGCAAAATGCAATTATGAGGAATGAAACATGGAAGGAAGTGGAAGAGCAAAACTTGTTTCAAATTTTATTCTTTTACTTGGAATGTAAATTAGTATTATGCTTAGAAAAGTTAGGCTCTGTTTTTTTTATAAGGTATTTTTGAAATAACTTAGTCTGATCTAATACATTTGCTACAATTGCTTTGAATAGAAACAAGCAAAATAAATACTGATGCAAAAAGTCAAAAGGGAAACAAGCACACTTTCAAAGGGCTGCACCTAAGTTTAATTGCATAGTGTTTGTAAAGGGATTTCAAAACTATGTAATTAAACACTCTCTTCCTTTGCAACACACTGATGAATGGCTATAAAGAGCTGTTTGTTTATAAATACTGTATTTTTGATCAGAGCCATTGTACTCTTGTAGTTCAACAGTCCTTGCCTTGGACGAAGGTCACTTTAAGCACTGAGTAGTCTTTGCTTTAAATGTTAAGAACTCTCCTGGGTTGGGTCATGAAATTGAGTTTATTTTAGATATAAATGTGAATTAATGCTCAGCTTGGTTAACATGCTTCATGCTTTTAAAAACATCAAGAACAGAAATTTCGGCGGTTTTGGGGAGAACTCACTGAAATTAAAGCAGATGTCATTTTCTTACAGACTTTATTTTGTACAAATTTATACATCACTTGTGGATACAAATGAAATTCAGGTTCATTTTCTAAAATGGCTGTTTCAGGCTTCTTTAGTCATTATCTTTTCAGTGAAGTGCTGAAAGGAAAATTTTGGTTAAATCTTCGTTGCAAAATAATTCATAGAGGGCCTGATCCAAAGTTCACTTCAGACTGGTAGAGTTTTTTATGATGATGAGCTCCTAAAAGTAATCTGAAAGAGAATGAGTGTCTATGACTGCTCTTGGTTAGCACCTGTATATGTGATTTTACTGCTGACTTCGTTGGTGGTTATTGCTTTTCCTGTGAGCAAATAATCAAATGTCATTTTGATGACAGTAGTGGGAAGAGGTAAAAACTCGACGGAATGCACAGCATATGGCTTCTTCAGAAGGCAGAATAAATATTTGTCCACATAACTGCAGTTTATCCTTCTGAAGGGAAGGAGAAGAATTATGCAAATAAAAAAAAAAAAAAAGGAATTTTTTAGCTGTTACCTAGAGTTCTGCTGCTCTGTAGGGTAGAATGAAGAGCTTGCAGAGAACGTAAGAGTACATTTTACTCATTAGCATTGCTGCCTGGAATAGCAAGGCCAGCTTTTGCCTGATGGTTGGTGAGTATCCTGACTGTTGCTGACCCCCTCTGTGCCGCCCAGGGTACGGGCTGAAGAGCCACGTGCGCACGCACACCGGGGAGAAGCCCTATCGCTGCACCGAGGAGAACTGCACCAAGTCCTTCAAGACTTCTGGGGACCTGCAGAAGCACATCCGGACACACACAGGTACCTTCAGCACCCAGCTTTGCTCATTCCCCTCCGGGGGCTTTTAGCTCTTTCCTCTTTCTGTGACTTTCGACTGACAAAATCAGCCTGTCTATATTCTCTTTCTGAAGCCCAGTGAGCTCAGCAGCATTTCAGCATGGTAAGCATTAAATCCAGCATGCTTTTCTTGGAAGAAGTGCTAAAGCATTCCCACTGCTATTGCAAATGCACTAACTTCCAGCAGTGCCTCACTTACATTGTCCCTGAGTCACTCATTGGCTTTACAGCTTCACCTGCAGCTGTAACAGAACAAGGAACTTTTCCTCAATAACTTTTCCTCAGCCTTGCCTTTTAGAAATGGCTTCAGCGTTCCTCAGTTTTGGTGCTTTAATATAACTCGCATGCCAGCTCCATGAAAGTTGATATTCTGAGCTTGTTATCCTCATTTCCCATCTCTTCTTCCAGCAGAAAAACCAAAATGTCATAGAAAACCAACAGCTACTAAAACTTGCAAAGGCACAAAAAATAAAATCTTACATTTTGTCTAAAAACATTAAATTGAAAGCCAAACCACAAATTCTAGACAGCACACACTACACTGCAAAACTCTGTGGATGCACACACATGTAAACAAGATTGCAGAATGTCTCCTTTATGCCTGTGATCTTCAAGAAAAACAACCCTTAAATGTAGGAAGGACAATCTCTCACTTGCTAACCTATTCCATTAAATATATTTACGTCCCTGCTAGAACAGTGACAAGCTTCTCCACTGAACTGTCTGAATCTTTGTGAGTCAAGAAGAAAAAATAAAAAGTAGGGGTTTGGATTTTTTTTCAAATTAAAAATACTTATAATATGGGGGGTGGGATGTAAATATAGGCAATAAAAATTGTAAAACCTCAGAATTACATTAAGATATTTCTGCTTTTTTGGACTTCCATACACAAAAAGATTCTGTTGGGATTAGTGCTATCTTGATTTTTAAACGTCAGTGTGAACACATATCATCTCAGCTGCAGAGGAGGCCTGTTGATATGCACTGCATCAAGTACAGACTATGAACTGAAAGGTTTCTTATCTGTGGCCTGTTTTCCTTCCTTTTATACCCCCACAGAAGGTGTGTGGTAATTTAATCTGTTTTGCAGTTGAGACAAAAGACTTGAGCCAGCCCTATGTAACCTACCCACCTGAACAGTATGAGTAATAGAATCATAATCTCCCAGCAGACCAGGGGCCAGAGGTGTCTCATTTTAGATTTATGAGTTTCCAGGAAGCTAAAGAATGAGAGGAAAAGTGCAGCACCAGCTTTGTGCCGGTGGATGGTGGATGGAGAAGCGTGTGCTCATGCCCTGTGCAAGCCGCAGCAGGGCAGGAGGCAGGTCTGGGCTCTCCCACTCCCTCCCACGGCTCAGAAGCCTTTCCCTTCTTTAGCAGGTACATCAGGGCCAGCACTTTATTCACTTTCTACCTCTTTTAACCAGAGGTGACTTCTCCCCTTCTTTGAGCAGAGTCAAGTCCTGCTTTCAGTGCCATCAACTGCTTGCCTTGGCTTCCTCCCTGACCTTCCCAGACACAGCTCTGGCATCAGGAAAGCTGCTGTGGATGGTGCCTCGTGCTGCAGAGGGTAGAGCCTCAAGGCTTTGCATTTCTAGAGTTGGAATTCGCTGTCACCTGGAAACGGGTGGCTTTGCTAGGAGTACATTAGAATTTGAAAAGGCCCCTCGGGACCGCTCTGGTGACATTCCTGCGGGCATTGTTTCGGAGGGATCTGCCCTGGTTTCTAGTGTAGGGTCTGTTGCTGGGTGGGGCTGGCTCTGCAGCCCTGCTGCTTTGGGGCTGTTTGGGGCCCCGGCTGCAGCGAGGATTAGGGGAGCTATGGTAACACAACACTGAGGTGTACCGGGAATACACACTGCCTTGGCAGGAAGCTGGAAAACCTTCCCAAAACAGCTGCCCGAAGGACTGAATAGGAGTTTCCTCTGCCGAGGAGCAAACTGCTTTGGAGTTTCCTGGTATTACTGTCGATCAGGACTTGTACTTTTATTTCTAATTACCTACTGTTGTATCTGTAGTGGTGTTCTGCTCTTGCTCTCAGATTCTGCTCTTTGGTAAGCAGCTCAGTGCTGGAAGGTACTTGGCTCTAGAAGTGGGAAATTACCCCAGGACAGCCTGTCAGTGGCTCCCCTTGCTCTCCTTCTCTGTGTGCTTCGATAGATCTGAAAGGTCAGGGTTATTGGAGGATTATTGGTTGGCCTTGTCTGCTATTCACGGTGAAATGCTGTGGTGCAGTGATGTAAGTTACTGTGCTTCAACTTATATTACACAAAAAGACTTTAAAAGAACCTGTATTTGTGATTTGCTTTGGTCTGGGGGTTTGAAACTTGAGTTTCATGGCTGCTTCTCTTTAGAAAGTTTGTTCTTTTTTAAGGTTAAGTGCTTTCTATAAGTTTTACTAATCCATGTTTATCCTGGTTTTATGTTAAATCATGAAGGTATTTTCTTTCATTTGAAGAATTAACAATTGTCAAATGTCAATGGTATGATACACTTGGTTTGGATAATATATGTATGAATTGGGGAGGTTGTTAGACAGTGGCTAGATTATGGGCAGTGTGCAAGCTAATCCAAGCAACTGAGTCTGTTCTGTACATGTTAGAGTATGAATCTAAATGGTTCATAGTTTAGCTTACAGACTGTACGATCTTCCTGAATTTTGTTCATTTTGGCTAAAGTAGAGCACTCCGCAGTGGCGTGTTCGTGGTATTTCTGACTGAGGATCTCCGATAAAATTAGGGAGCTTTAGGTTCCTACCTTCAAGTCTAAGTGTAACTTAGGATTTTCATTCTTTTGTAACCTTTGCTGTGCACCTTTTCTTGTCTTCTTTTTCAGGTGAAAGGCCTTTCAAGTGTCCCTTTGAAGGATGTGGCAGGTCATTCACAACATCTAACATTAGAAAGGTTCACATCAGGACACACACGGGCGAAAGGCCTTATTACTGTACAGAGCCAGGATGTGGAAGAGCTTTTGCCAGTGCAACTAATTATAAGAATCATGTGAGAATACACACAGGTATATGAGTGATTTATTGTATCTTGAAGTGGAATCTGCTTGGATGAGGCTGTGTCGTTCTCCTTGTGAACAATGTTTTGGTGTCTTGTAACTGGGTATAGTCATGCTTCTGTGACTTGGCTTGGTAATTCTGTTTGGGCCTCCTCTCCCCTCAGCTGAGGATATTTAAGCAGTTAGATTTTCCACCTTGCTGTCAAGGCAGAATCATTTTTGTTTGGGTACAAAGTTTTTTAAACTGGGCGTTGGGCTGAATCCTTAGTATGGTTCTGGGGCTTGCCTCCCTTGTGAGCTGTTTCTTAAATAAATACCAGTAAAGGACAAGTCTGAGCTTAACTTTGGCTCACTGTTATGAGTCACCCTTTCATCCCAGCTGTATTTTCCTTGCTGCTGGAACTGTGGTCAAAACTTCCTTTTTTGTAGACCAGATGTGAAAATTCTTATCTAGTGAGCAGAATACTTATTTGGTGAGCAAAAATAATAAGCACAAATTTGAAGATTCTAAAATGTGAAAGCCAGTGATAGCCATATCAGCTTGGCAGCATTATGTATGTTATAGAAACACAGACAAGCTACATAGAGCAATGTTTTATATCTTAGTTTATATTTTTAACTTACAGTGTAATTTGGACACTTGTTCCATTGATTTTTAAATGGAAGGGTTTTTTTATATGAAACCATAGTTGTTTATACACGTGCTTCCTGTGGATTTCCTCAGAGCTTTCAATACTCAAAAGTGATACTAGTCAATCAGTATATCTGATCATTGAGGAAAACTATGGGCTTCCAGTAATAAAAGAACAAAACTCTCAGTACAATGACAAACTGAAATGGCAGCTTTCAGCCTGTATCATCAGAAGATTTCATTAGAAGCTTTCATCAGAAGGGTATTTTAGATGGAATGATAGGGAGAAAAATGAGCCAAATTTACTGGCAGTAATTCTTCAAGACAAACTGAAATGTTGAGATGTTGCATTGATAAACTTTGCGTGGTTGAGCTTCTCTGTTGCCTTTGAAATTAAAGTATGGTTGGCAATGAAGGTTTGTCCCCAAATATAATTTGCTGGCAATTTTTCCTGTGCATCCTGAATAAAGTTCTCTTTATACCTTTTGTTTTCCCACGCAGGGGAGAAGCCCTATGTGTGTACAGTTCCTGGCTGTGACAAACGTTTCACAGAGTATTCCAGTTTATACAAACATCATGTTGTACATACTCATTCCAAACCCTACAACTGCAATCACTGTGGGAAGACCTACAAACAGATCTCTACCCTTGCTATGCACAAACGGACAGCACACAACGACACAGAGCCCATTGAGGAAGAGCAAGAGGCTTTCTTTGAGCCACCTCCAGGTTAGAATTGCACCCTTTGAATCTCTAGTTGGGAAAGAAAAAAAAGGCTGGATGGTATTTTGCTGGGGGATTTTGCCAAGGAAATTAAAACGTAGATAAAAAGTTAAAGTACTTAATAAAGATATCTTAATTTCTCTGTAAGACTTTTTAGGGTGGTAGGCAACTTGTAAACAGAAATGGCATGGTAATTGGCCAGAAAATAAACTAATTTATAGCAGTCATGGGGTTAAGAGAGAAATTTGAGTTGCAGTTAAGCAAACCTGCTAAAAACATGAGAGTGTATATATATGTATAACACCATGGCTGGTGACAAGCTTTTGGGTGGGAGTAAAGGCTCTGCCTTGAGAAAAAAAATCTGTTTTTGCAGTACAGTGATATGGGCTGGCTTTGCTGTGGTTTAGAGCAGTTTCTGTAAACTGTCCTAGAGGCAGAGATGAAAAGGAGCTGCTGTGCTCAGAGTTTGCTGCTCATGGTATCATGAGTCTTGAATCCTGTGAGTATAAAGGATCAGACTGAAGGAAATACTGTGAAAGGACAAACACCACTTGTCAAATTGTGATTTTTGGATGGTGCCTGAAGATCAGAAATATCCGCACAAACTGTTTTGGTTAGCAAAGTTGTTTTGCTCCATGTTTGTGGGAAACTTCACTGAATGCCTCAAGCAGACTTACTATAGCTTAATTCCTTCTTTTAAAGGAATGATAACATTTATTTACTGAGGTTAAACATTTATCAAGATAATGAATTTACTTAAATCTTCACACAAAGGCATGTTGCTGTGTTCTTCTGAGTGTTTGTTAATGAATAACTTAAAAAAAAAATCCAGTTTTGTTTGCATGGAGTGCCTTGAATGGAGAAGTTAACATTTAATGAATAAATTAGTAATGCTTATTTTAATATTTGCTTACAAACTAAACATATATGTAGTATTTATGTGTCTTTAAACTGATTGGTAGAAGATTATACCCCATGTTCCCAAAATAAGACTTTCTCACTTGCTTCTGGTATCTTTCCTTCTTTTATTTTTCTCATCTTTCCACTACATTTTTCTGTTGGAGTGTTTAAAGCCTTCAGACAAGACTGGGACTTGCCATTTGCTCTCCTGGGAGCATTTAGAGTATGGAAAGTAACATCTTGTCCTCTTTGTGTCCAACAGGTCAAGGTGAAGATGTGCTCAAAGGCTCCCAGATCACCTATGTGACAGGTGTAGAGGGAGAAGATGTCATTTCTGCACAGGTTGCTACAGTTACTCAGTCAGGATTAGGCCAACAAGTGGCACTAATATCCCAGGATGGAACCCAACATGTAAGTAACTGCAGTGTCACCTGCTGACAAAGCCATGCTGAGAATGGAGGCACAGGTTGTAGCTTGTCCGTGGGCTCTCTGAAATCACACAGGATTCTGGATAAATGTTGGTGGAAAGAAGCTTCTTTGGAGCTGTGTCAGGATATGTTCAGGGTTGTGCCTCCTGTGGAATACCTAAGTGAAACCACATATTCTGACACGTGCAACTGTACTAATACAAAGTTAGGGGATTGGTCTCTCCTTGTTATCTCTGTCGCTCTGAAAAGGGCTGTTGAAACAACTGCTACACATACAGCCTGTTTCTGAAGTTTCTCACAGTTCCCAGATGATGCTGTTAATATCTGATGGGCATCTTCCCTGTCTTGTCTGCACGCGCTTTGGGGGGTTGAGGGGTGGGAAGTCTTTTCAGTTCAGGTGCTTCCTTCACAAGCAGTCTGGTTGGTAGTGTGCAGTTTCTAACATAAACTAAGGAATAAGGAATCCTTTGATACTATTTTCCACTTGAACATTCCTATGGCTGTCTTTTTTTTAAGGTTTTTGATGGATACATATTTTAAGGATTTCATATGAAATTTCTTTGGAGGGGGATTTCAACACAACTTTCTTGATTCACTGTGGCAGTATATTAAAGGCTTTTGGAGAAAAAAATTCTGTATCATCTGGGAGGGCAACTGAAATACCAGTAACATATGAAAGATATATTCTGAATTCAGACTGAAAAAATATCCAAGGGGCCTGTTATATTGTCAGGACATGGGAAATTGGAGCAAGAATCAGTAACTGGCAGTTTTACCCTCTAAAATGAAGTCCTGCAGAAGCCTTGACACAGAATTCTTACATTTAAATTATCTTTCAGTTCTGGGATTTATTAACTTGTAAATCAGACATTAAATTATGTATCTGATGCCTTAATGCATTTATGCTGGAGACATCAGTAATTTATATCATTAATTGGTTATGGATTGTTTATTTGTGGTTTAAATTCTAAGCCCTCATAGGGCCCTCTAGTATTTACATCAAGATCAAAGCATGTCAGGTGGTACAACCTTAAATCCCATTGACCTCCGTGGAAGACACATGCACAGATAATCTGTCATGCTGTTATTTGGAATACACTCTGATTAGCATGGAGTTGTAGGCTCTGGGATTAGGCATGCAAGCCCTCCTGCTACTGAGAGCCACATTCTTTTCTGTGAGCAGGTAAGTGTGGCTGAAAGGTCATGAGCTGTTGGACCCCAGCCAGTGGGGCAGAGGGAATGAAGGTCTGGCTTGAGCAGCACTGAGCCCCTTCCTTGCCTCAGGAGCTGCCGTGTGTTGCAGGTGAACATATCCCAGGCAGACATGCAGGCCATCGGCAACACCATCACCATGGTGACACAAGATGGCACCACCATCACAGTCCCTGCCCACGACGCCGTCATCTCCTCGGCCGGCACGCACTCGGTGGCCATGGTCACTGCAGAGGGCACCGAGGGACAGCAGGTGAGACCCTGCCCTGCACACCTGGCCCCTGAGCCACCACACTGCTGGCATTGATGCAGACTGAGCTCAGCAGTTTCCAGCACCTGGCCAGCACATTCCCCTCCTAAGTGCCTGATGTGTTCTACCCAGGGCTGTACATCAGCAGGTTTTCATGTTTTAAAATGTTTTAAAAACAAGAGGGCACTAAGGAAAAAAAAAATCTGAGGTACCAGTCCAATGATTCATTTAGGTGTCTGTAAAATAACACCTAGAAATGCCAAGCTTTTCCCCCAAAGTCACACAGTAAATGTGTGACAGAACTAAGTATAGAATCCAGTATGAACTATAATTTCATTGGTTAATATTATGGGACTGTAATTTGTTTGGCAGATGGGAAACATTTGTGTAAGTCTGTATCTGTGGGTTGGTTTTTAATGTACAGCTAAAACAGCTAACTTTTTAGTACAAATATGATCTTTAAGTTAAAATTCATTCTGCTGCTCTAAAATTGCACCCCATGAAAATGAAGATAGTAATTAATCTCTGTGTAGATGAGCACAGGTCTGTAGGTGCATTGATTGAATTGCTGCAGTCCTGAGGATATTTCTGTTTTAAGAGCTAGTAGATAATTTGGAGACCACAATTATGGCAACTTTTCTTTTGCACAATACAATTATGCTGATGAGTGAGCCCAGCTTTGACTGTAACTGTGAAGGCAGTGGTGGTAGGAGGAGAGGAGCAGGAACAGATGTGCCAGGCAGGTGATTGTGTCCCTTTGTCCTGAAGGTTGCCATTGTGGCCCAAGACTTAGCAGCGTTTCACAGTGCCTCCTCAGAGATGGGACACCAGCAGCACGGACACCACCTAGTGACTACAGAAACTAGACCTGTCACATTGTTGGCTACATCCAATGGGACACAAATTGCAGTACAGGTAAGGTGGGGATAAATATTGGGGTTTTTTTTGGAGTGTTTCTTACTTCTAGAGCTAGAAGCTACCTAGTCAGGTAACAAAATTATTTGAATAAGCTTGGTTCCCCTGAAAAAAAAAATAGCCCACAACTAAATCATCTCATATTTAAAATAATATATAATATATCTCATATTTAAATTATCTCATATTTTAAAAAATAGCCCACAACTAAATTATCTCATATTTAAAATAATATATAATATATCTCATATTTAAGTTATCTCGTATTTAAAAAAATAGCCCACAACTAAATTATCTCATATTTAAAATAATAGAATAAACAGCATCTGGTTTTCCAAATCTACTTGTAGAACTCTGAAAAAAGGGGAAGGCTGGGGGAGGTCCAAACTTCAAGTCAACCAAGTAGTTCATGGACTCACAGGTTTTCAGTGAAGAAGTGCTTTTGTTCATCCTTCAGCTTTACATATAGGATTGACCCATATAAATCCAAACTCTCACAAATAAATTGGTATGAACTTATAAAATTAGCAAATTTGTTATTTGAACCTTAAAATGCTAATAGCAAAATAGTGCAAACAGTTCTATAGAAAGATTAATAATCAGAAATTGCTGGAAATAGTGACCTTCTGTAATGTGCCAAACCAGCACAGTACAAACAGTCTCTGTAAATAGTTCCTCACATTGTTCAAACACTGTCAGGAAAAGGTAATTTCTAGGTATGAAAGAGCTCTTAAGAGCTCAGATTGAAAGGAATAGTATTAATATCCTCAAGCAGAAACAAGAGATTGTTATTTTACCCTTTGTTAAATGGAAAGTAGCAAGTCAGATGCTGTTGAAAGTTGAGAAGCTCTGAATTCTGAACTCCTCTCTTCTGAGCTAAGTTGGCAGTAATCAAAACTGCCTGTAAGAGAAGCCATGTCAGAAGGCAATTTTTGCATGAGAGCAAGAAAAAAGTAGCTAAAAGGGTCCTTTGAATGAAAACAGGCAGTCTCTGCACAAGCCCCTCTTCTGTTACCAGCAATGGGGCATTAACTTAAGTCACTTTACATCAATTAAACTTAAAATACACAAATAGAAGAGAGAGATATTAAAATACTATTGATTATTCCTGAGGGTTTGATTGGCTTTTCTCTTGTACTTCAATGCTAACAAATTAATCCGTTTGGTTTCTAAGTCCTGGTAAAGCCAGTAGCCTGATAGTCCTATTGAAATCCTAACGAGGTGCAAACAGAGGTCTTGATTTGAGGGGATCCAGAATGTGATATGCAGTGACTGTAAAAATAACAAGTGATACTTAGAATTGTCCCATTATGTCAAACAATTTGGTTTTACCTTTCACACTCTCCTATGTGTTTCTTCTGAGCCAATAGGTGATGGCCACATTTTTTGGTGAGGTTGAGGTTGTCTTCAGTGTTCCCATGAACATATTATCAAACTCCATGGATTCCTTCCCAAAACTGTGTCAAGTTGTATTTACTCAGGGTTGGTTATCCTGGTAGATAATTTCCTCTCTAAACTAACTGCAGAATCAAACAGTGTCATCATCACAGCTTTTTTATGCAGTTGGGATTCTGCAACAAATGCACTCTATAAATTAATGCCATGTGGTGTTCCAAAGAGCTGACTTTCTGTTAAGAGAGTTAAGAAAAATGAAGATGTTTGTGTGCTTTACTGGTGATAAAATGAAATGCAACAGCCACTGTGCCTTCTGTGCCTGGTCTGAACTTTGTAATATCTGCCAAGTAAAATATCACCTGCTTTGTGGGTCACGAAGTGTGTTTATCATGGAGCAGTTCTTTGAAGCACATGGATTTGGTGGTTACATCTAAACTCAGTGTGATCTCCTATCAGCAGCTATCTTAATTGTCATGCTGATTAGTTAGCTGCTGGTATATATTATCACCCAGGAGAGGTGTGACAATACTGATCACACTTATTTGGGCTGAAGTACCGTTTGGTATCTAGAGCTTTGCTTTCAGATCTTTCTGGATGCATTTATTATCGAAGTGTAATGTTTTGGATTTCTTTCTGTTTAAATGTGTTTGTTTCAGCTTGGAGAACAACAGTCTCTGGAAGAAGCCATTAGAATAGCCTCCAGAATACAACAGGGGGAAACGCCAGGGATTGATGATTAACTTGTAAAACTGCTACCAGAACAATAGAGTGAAAGGTATTTTATTTTCAACCAAGAAAGGTCCATGCCAGCAACAGCCCATAAAAACTTTGAAGTCCCCCACTCACTGATACTGTGTACACATTTTATGCAAGAGCGAAGAACATTTTCTAAGTTTTGTGTACATAACCCTTGGAATGGACTGACATCATCTACTTCCAACCGTTACATTCAGGAATATGGAATTAGGATTATATAGTAAACTTCCTTGTTATCCTTTCATCAGATGTCACACTGGTCTACAAGCAAGTGAAAAATAGAAGTATTGGAATTAATTTTTAATGTCATGTACAAATAATGAAGGCATTACTGAAGATTTCAGCTGTTTAAATAACCATTTCAGGAACCCTTACAAGTCATAAAGGCAACAAAGCCTTTTTAAATTGCATTCCATTAATGGAAAAGTCTTGGATTTTGAGCCTACTACTGTAAATCTTCGTATTTTGATTTGTTTCATACAGATTTGAATACTCTTTAGATTATCTACCCCATCTCATTCATTGTAAATACAGACTGTTAATGCTGGAAGTGCTAATTATATTATCTTTAAATTGGATTATGTACAAAGAACTGGTTGTTGAATATTAAAGAAAGTAAATCTAATGATTTTGTTTCTTTACATATTTTACTTAAGATGTTACTCTCGAATTATTATGCAATAAAATATAGCAAGATTGTATTGTTTAGATAGGATGATATTGTCATGTGACATACTGTTTTACTTCTTACTGAGACTGAAGTTCAAATTATTTATTTACGGCCTTGTATAAATTTTTCCAAAGTTTATTTATCATAAACTTAATTTTTTTGCGTTAATTTTGATCGTAATCCACTATAGTGTATTAAGCAAATACTGGTAACAGTTATTTCAGACATTCTAAAACACTACAGGAGTGATCTTCACTAAAAGGCAAAGTTACCCATTTTCAAGTGAACGATTTTCAAATGGTGCATTTGCAGCAAAAGTACAAGTACTAATAGTTGTTTTCAACAGTTCTGAGTGCCTGCTGCTACCATTCAGTACCTAGGATGTGCTTGATAATCAGTGCTTTTGAAAATCAGGACACAAGTTACTAGAAAAAATGGATTGATGATGATGTAAGTACAATACTCCTCTCCAGCTATCATTCTGTAAAGGAAAAGAAATCCATTGTAGATATGTCTAACATATACAGCAAAATGTACCTTTTAATTTTTTTTATATGAAGAAGTGTTTTTACCCCTGTCTTGTTAGCGAGCTGGTTAAGCAAGTTAAAAATTTTTGGCTTCCTGTAAGATTCAGTGTTTATTTTAGATTAGTGTCAAGAGCACTTCTGAAACGGAAGCCTCAACTTTAGCTTTCTCAAGGGAAGGACTGAACATCCTCTGGACAAAGTCTTTATTAAGGAATCCCAAGTATTGTGAGGTGCACATGCTACATGAAAAATAAAGTCCATAACTAAGTACCTTGAGGTATTTGACCTCAGAAAGGCCAAGTTTGAATAGAATGAGCCAATTTATTGTGAATTACTGTATCAGTGTGGGTTGCAGTCATTTATGTTTTCTGCACAGAAGCAGTGAGAGAATACAGTACTGTGGGATAGATGGGGACAAAGGAAAGGCCATTCTCTGCATAAATTACAAAGTAAAACCTGGAAACATATATAGGTTGTCTGTAACTTTTGTATAGGATTGAGGTTGCTTGCTCACTTAGGTGCCAGTTTTCCTGAAATGTTGTAAATCTTGATATCCCATGGAGATAAATGTACTATGCAAGGAGGATTAATTGCCTGTCAACTAGATCAGTTTCTTAGTACTTATCACCTTTTAGAAATTAAAGTTGTATCATTTGACTGAATGTTCAAGGTTTTTTTTTTTTTCCCCTTAAATTTCATTGCCAATAGTTTCTGGAAATGGTGGCTGGAACGGTGACTTTGACTTAGCAAAGAAATAACTTCAGTTCTTGCTTCTTCTCATTTCCCAGGACATTTCCTGACCACTGTAGAAATGTGAGTATTTTTTTTTTTCTTTCATCCAAGTTGGTTTGCTGCAAGGTGTTCATTCACAACAAGCTCAGTCAGGAAAACTGAGTATTTTAAAAATTATTTCTGTGACTGTTACCTTATCAGGTACTCTTGCAAAACTCCCAAGTCAAAGGTGGTGCTTCCATGTTTTGCTAGCTCCCTCGACATAAATAAGGTAGATGACTTAGACTGCTTAGTGCTTAAAGAAAAGCTGAGGTGATGATGTGTGCCTTAGCTGCAAGGCCTTGGTGGTTCTCCCCTGCTGCTTCCATTCAGCCAGCAGTGGAAGGAGCTGTTTTGGTAGCTGATGCTGCATGTTGGCATTGGAAGGTTCTGTAGCAGAGTTTAGACAGAACAAGATCGAATTAGATAGACAGGAAAATTGGCAAAAAGGATTTCGGGAGGAGGAAGCAGAGAATAGGACAGGACTGGGTGTTTGGCAGTAGAAATCTCTATACTTCGCCCACAGATTCCCCCCCTCGTTCGAGAACTGCCCAGAGGGAATGCTTTGGCACACTAGAAGGAAGTAGCTTGTAAAAGGTGAGCCCTGTAAAGCAAATCAGCTCAGTGTATCACTGCCTCTTGCAGACTGCCTCCCACATTTCCAGTCACGATTTTTCTCTTGTATGTCAATTCTGGGTCTGTAGCAGTTCTCCCCATGAAGGAATAAGCCCAAAGTCTTTCCAGACCCCGCAGTCAACTTTTCCCTTTGAAGTATTTCTCCAGATTTTCCCTAGGGTGGCCTTTGCTTTACTGTAGTTTAGTGCCTCTTCCGATAGCAAAGGAGGTGATTCTTTTCGGTGCTCGGGGCTGCTGACCTATTGTGCCAGACACGCTCTGCATGACAACAGGACGGCTTTTACCCTGACAGGCTAATGGTTTTCATAAGAGTAAATCCTGCTGTAAACAGCCTTCATCCTGCGGCTGTGATTCAGCCCGGCTCAGCTGACCGATACCGCCGGTGTGGGTGTGAGACAGGCACGTGGTGTCTGCTCAGCGCACGGGCAGGACGGGCTCACGGAGCTGATAACCTCGGGCTGAGCTGGGCAGGCCGCTCCTCCTGAGCTTTGCTTTGCTCCCTGACTCCCTCGCCCCTCAAATACTGCCCGAATTTGTCTCACTGCCTGCTCTGGGTTCTGTGAGGATTGTGCTGTATCAGAGAAATCCCTGTGCCTTGCTGTGCTCTTCCCAGTGCACTCAGCAGGGAGCCTTCCCCAGGGAAGCATGGTGTGGAGTAAGGATCTGATCGAAAATGTTTCTGAATCGGGCAGCTCCAGCTCTATAGCTGTTGAGGTTTGTCAGCCTCTGCACCTTAAGCTGACCAAGATGAAGTGCCCCATAACAAACCTGTTCTGTTCACTCTGAGTTTGTCATTGAGTGAAGACAAATTTTCTGTGTCATTTTCAAACAGCACAGGTGAAATGTCATTAATACCTGGGTGGCACGCAAACTGATTTTCTTCAGCAGTAAGGTTTTGAGAGACTGGAAATGACAGGTAACTTGTGTCCTGTTCAGCTATTAACTTAGAGTTGTTCAAAGCTTTAAAAAAATCATTTATTCAGCATGCATCATTTCTGTCTTGAAAAAATGGAAATTGCCTTGTCTTTGCAGATGCATAAAATCAAACTCCAGCCCCTTGTTTATAATAAGGTACTCCTACTTTTTTATTTGCAAGGTATATATTTGAACACCATTGTCCCAAAAGTATCCTGTGCTCTATGGATAAAACCCTTCTAAAGCACAGCCACCTATGACAACAAAACAAAAATCAAGAGCCATTTTCGGCTCTTTTGTAGGAGGTAGTAAACTGCACTCAAAGTGAGGCAGAGAAGCAAGCATTTTTCCTTGCTGTGTTGTGTGTACTGTAAAATGTCCCATCAGTCTGGCATTCCTTTGATTCTGTTTTTCATTCTGCTGGTGGAGTTCACTTGGCCAGAGGAAAATCTAACAGTCTCATTAGGCCATCACCATTAGCACTAAGTTGTTGACACCTCACCCTATCAGGAAGGGGTGATACCAGAGTTTCTAACCGAGGGTTATATTCAAAGCAGACTTGAATTATCCCAATAAACATACAGGCTTATACAATTATCCCAATAAACACAGAAGCCTATATCAACAAGTGAGCACTTGCTCCTACACGGTCTGTGTACTTATCTCTGCTGGAAATGTGACCCCCTTCAATACAATCCATCTCAGGTTCTGAAACAATAAGGGATTTTCTTCGGGGTATTACTGTTCTGTTCTATTATTTGCAGCATTTTTCTCAAAGGAATGACAAATCATTTACACTTTCAGGACACAAGTAACTGTGTGGAACTTTTCCTGTAAGTAAAGAGTACCTTATGTGGTTGTCAAAACCCCCAGTGTTTTACCCTTTCTTTTGTTTAAATCCATCATCAGCCTATAGGTTGATTGGCTGCTGCTTTTTACTTATTTTTCAAGAGACTTTTGGACTCTCCACCGTGTTATTCCTTGGTTCTGTGGGATTTGCTGAGGGGTTCCTGAACAGGCATCTTAGTGATGCAAGGCAAGGGAAAGAGGCTGACTTTCCAACCCCTGGCAGGTCAGCTGGCATAACAGAAACCACCCACATGGATGTAAAAAGCTCCTGGAGATAACAACAGTGGTCCAAAGCTACATCTCCAGTGGGGTTTTTTCCCTGGTGTACGGCTAATTCAGATTTGAATATAGGTTGTGATGACTGAAAAACCATAAAGTGCAGGAATGGTTTGTGGGACAGATGGGATTATCTGCTTTTTGTTTTTAAACAGATACATTCAATACAGTAAGAGACAGATTTTAAAAAAAATCTTTTTATCTGCACAGCTAAAAATGTTTGTAAAATGTCTTACCTTAAATGATGCACATAAGAGATTATTAGAAGAAGAGTAGTGGATTTGAAAAAAGGCACCTCTTTTATGGTTTTGCATGTTCCCTGAAGGAGAAAAAGGAAGGAGGTAGGTTAGTGATAGAGGTAAATTAGTAGTGTAGTTTTTACTTGCTGGTACAAAATCTTTCTATTTTGATAATTTTAACTTGGCCTCAACAGAGGAATGGGACATTGTAATTGTACCTGTTTCAGTCATGGCAATCATTCTGTCTCTTCCACTCTTCAGATGTTTGGAGGAAATTTCTTACCTGAATACAACTCTCAGGAACAATTGTTTTGCCATTTTCTTGTTAAGCAGATTTCAAGTGTTAAGAGGTAGACTTAAAAGCAAAAAAGGGAGTCACTAAAAACTGTCATGAGTGTGTGCTCTCAGAGTCATAGAGAATTGCTGAATTCTATGTGACTGCTTGGCACAACCTGTACTTTTTTAGTGTATTTTGTACATTTTAACTCCTGAGTACCTTTGGATCTTCCCTGAAATTCCTAGGTGTTAGATCCAGAAGCTGTTCTTTACTTTTTGGAAACCATGGTGCTGTCAAATTCCCCTTTCTATGCTCTACCTTGTTCTCTTGCTGTTATTATTTAGAGTTCCTGGGTGAATAAATCCCTGAGCAATGTTCTCTCTGCCTGCAGACTACAGACTGAAAAGAGAACAAGGACTGGCAGCACCAGCTACTGGCATGTCTTGGGCTATACAAAGTCCATTTTTGATGGGAAACTCATTTAACTCTGGACCTTGTAATTGAAGAGAAAGAGGTTGCCAGCTAACAGCAGCTGTTAGCAGCACAACTCCAGATAAAATAATCTTTAAACTGCTCACCTTTAGGCAGTCAGTGGCCCAGACACAACATCTCCCAGCTGGCACACTCCCACTGGGACTGTTGTCCCTGAATATGCCAAGTCTTGTGTGAGCACTGGAATGCCACTGCTGGCACTGGTGATAAGCACACTGGTCCCTGGGTACCTGCTGAAAACCAAGATAAAAGCTGGGAAAACTGCAAAGATCTCTCTCTGCTCTCAGTTCTCCACCAACAGCCTTGGCACAGCTGCCTGTAGTGTTTCTGTTTTTCATAAAAGCAGCTTTACCTTCTTCCTCTTCTGCTCTCACTCCATTTACACCTCCCCTGATAAGGTGAATTATGCTGTCTGATGTAGAATGGGTTTCAGCCAGATTTTGGCAAAACTCTTCCAATTTGATGGAAGTGGTTTTGGAGGATTCCAGATGAGCTTGCAAGCGCATCAATCCCGACAAGATGGCAATGCCACTTCTCTGGCAGCTCTGACAGCCAAACAAATTGGCCATTGTTCTATTTCTTCCTCATTTCTGACTTCCCCTGCTACCCACAAAAGTTGGAAGCAATGGTTTCCTTGAGCTTGAAGACTCCTAGTTACAAGCAGCTGTTTGCCTGTGAGTGTGTACGCTCCAGATAAATATTTCTTGTAGCAAAATCTTCAGTGCAGCTTAAGAACAAGTACTATAAGAGGGAAAACAACCAATTTTGTAAATATATATCCTGAAAACCGTTAGACCTCTCAAATTTGTAGGAATATCAGCCAGGCACTGCCTAGCTGTCAGTTTGTGTGCTGTTACATCTATGGGAAGAATCAGGGCTTGAGTCTGCAAGATATGTAGCAGTTCAGAGGTGCAATTTAATCATCTTCAGAGAATTTGGGGTGATTGGGCTGGGAGAGTGTGGCACAGTGTGGAAGCCTGCAGAGCTCCTCCTCACTCAACTTCTTCCTCCTCTGGTGATGTCCATTGCTCAGCTGCTCTCTGGGAGGGAATTGGCTCTGTGGGGCTCTTCAGCCAGGCTGCTCCTGGGGCTCCTCATGCTCAGCACCGGTGTCACAGGGACAGGGGAGCAGAGTTCCACTCTGTCTGGGCAAAAGTCACCTCTTCAACACAACTGTTCATGGTCCTGACAGACTATGGCAAAAGAACAATGGGTGTGAGTTCAGAGCAGCACATACACTGAGCCTGGGAACTTTTACACAGCAGCCTTGCATTTTGTTAGCTACATATTTATTCACTACTTCCCTTTCTTAATTGCTTTCAGATTGCAAATAAACTTTCTTTTTAAATCACTGTGTTACTGTTGCCTCCTTATTTCTCTATTCCTTTTTTCCTTTCATCTCCTGTCTTCTTCAGAAATACTTTCTTCTCTGTACAACTCTGAATTGTACCACTTGATTTTGTCCCACTAAACTGTTCCAGTGATTAGTAATTCATTGGTTAAACTCAGTTACAACAGGGTTTTTGAACTTCTTCTTGTCACTTGCTGTCACCAAATACCTGCATCTGTAGACTCCAGAAAACATGAGTTATATTAGGTTGAGTTTGGGAAGGAAACTGCAAGCTTTGACATTACAGGGGGAGGGATTTATTGAAACCTTACAGTCTTTAAACTTTTTCAAAGAAAAGGAAACTTTATTTATGACTGAAGCAAGCCACAGATAGTGGCTGGGAAGTTTTGAGTCACTTATAAGAATTGCTTTGCATGTCCCTCTGTGAGCTCGGATTGGAGAAAGAGGTGGTGGAGATTCTATTTTAAAATAGCCTTCTCTTTAGAACATCATCTGTTCTAAAACTTGAATGCTTCAGTTAGTACTTCCTATACAGAGCATCACATTAAAAAAAATACTATTTTTAATGGGATGTTAGTGTGGTTCTAAATCATTGCACACCAAGTAGGTTTATACTTGATGTGATGTAGCCCTATCCCTATCCCATTTTCATAGGTTATGTTGGCCACGTTCAGTTTTCTGAAACCTATCCTCAGTTTTCTCCAAAATGTAAATCTCAAGACTTGTGTTCCTGTGCCTCATCACTGCTTGTCCTAAAACCAGGACAGCTCTCTGCAAAGAAATGGGTATTTTCAGGCAGAAGAGGTTAAAGAACTTGGAATCGCCAGAAGTGCAATAGGGGAGACGGCCATCCCTGCGGGCCCGAGGTTTTGCTCTCCAGGCGTGTGCCAGGGGCAGCACATGAGGATTGCCTGGCGGGCAAGGAGGGGGAGCTCTGCGGAGGAGGCCGGAGAGGGGCTGTGCTGAGCGTGCGAGCACCCAGCTCTGCTCGAGCGGTGAATGAATCCCGGCAGCAATGCCTGCGGATCCGGGGAATGCTCTGCGTGCCGGGAGAGCCGCGCCAGCGGAGAGCAGCTCCACAGGCGTACCCAGCTGGCTGGCTTTGGGCTCTGCGGGGCTCCCGTGGCTGGAAAAAACCCCTATTTTTTGATGCGCTTTGTTACCCAAGGGGCTCGTTTTAAGGCCATTTGGTTCAGAAGAGAGGGGCAGGTTTATCTGTTGGGTGTAAGCAGACAGAAGACGAAGCCAAGAGGCAGAGTGGCGGCGCCCGCAGGGAGACTCGTCTGATTGAGAGCGTGTCCCGCGCGTGGCCTTGGCGCTGCGGGAGCCGAGTCCTGCGGGAGCCGAGTCCTGCGGGAGCGAGCCGCGGCCCTTTAAACCACGTGCGGCCGCTCCTGGAAGTGCAAATCGGCCCGGCTGCGCTGGGAAGGGAAAAGGGCGCCTTTAACTGGCGCAGGAGGCGCTGTTGTTGTTGTTGTTATTATTATTATTATTATTAATTAAATACTGTATTCTCATTATTATTATTATGGACATTTTTGCGCGCTCAGTTCCAGCAACTCTACGGGAGCAAGACCACGTTGCAGAGAAGCGGGGAGCGGCAGTCCCGCAGGGCGGCGCGGTGTCCCCGCGGCGTCCCGGGAGCTGCCCGGGCCGGGCAGGCGCTGTCCCCGCGGTGCTCCCGG
>JAYDZK010000268.1:10322477-10343495 GCA_034509185.1 Euphonia xanthogaster | reverse complement strand
GTCTCAGCTGAGGATCCGTGACTTTTCTGGCATGAGCTTCCTCAGCCTGCAGCGGGCGGCGCCGCCGCGGCGCGTCTCGGCCCGGCGGGCGGCGGCCCCGATCCGGCAGAAGCTGCTCTTCCTGAGCGGCCACAGCGACTGCGAGGAGGAGGAGGAAGAGGAGGAGGAGGAAGGCTGCGGCAGCAGCAGCGCCAACAGCACCGGCGAGGACTCGGCGTTCCAGGAGGCGGACTCGCCGCTCTCGGCCGCGCGCACCCCGGCGCGGAGCGACCCGCCCCTGCTGGAGGAGGAGGAGGAGGAGGAGATGGAGCCGGCGGCGGCGCCGCTGCCGGACGAGGGGGACTCGTGGGAGGAGGAGGGCTTCGGCTCCTCGCCGGTCAAGTCGCCCGGAGCCTATTTCCTGCTCGACTCGCCCTCGCCGCTGGCCCCGCACAAGGGCCGGCGCTGCTGCGAGCGCTCCCCGCCGCACCCCGCGGCCGGCGGGTACCGGGGGGCGCGGGGCGAGGAGCCCGGCTCGCCGCTGCCCGACTACCCGGGCACGCCGCCGCACAAGACCCTGCGCAAGCTGCGCCTGTTCGACACGCCGCACACGCCCAAGGTGAGCCCGGGCGGGCCGGGCCCGGCCGGTCCGTTATGTAACGGCGGCGGCGCCGCTCGGGACCGCGCCGGGAGCTCCGGCCGGGGCGGGGCGGGGCCGGGCGGCGCCGCCTCCCGACGGGGCACGGGCACGGGGCGAGCCGCTTACTTAGGTATTAGTCATATAAAAACAAAAAAGTTTTCCGAGTTTGGCAATGTTTTGTGGAAAGCGTGTTTGGAAAGTACGAGCGCGGAGTGTTAAAGCTCCTGAAGTGCGGGCGGGAGTGTGGAGTGGGCGTTGGTAGGGGTGTAGCCGGAAAGTTAAAGCTCGCCTTGGGGTGTGATCCTGCGTGTCTCTCGGTGAGCTGGCGTGTCCTAGGAGGAATTTCTTCACAGGAAGGGTGATTGGACATCGGAGTGGAGTGCCGTGGGCGGTGGTGAAGTCACCGTCCCTGGGGGTGTTTAAGGAAGGACTGGACGTGGCTCTCAGTGCCGGTGACACGGCGGTGTTGGGTCACGGCTGGGCCCCCATGATCTCAGAGGCTGCTCCAGCCTGATGGGCTCTGCTGCGATCCCGTCGTGTCGGAGCGCTGCTGCCGTGTGCCAGCGCTGCTTCAGCCTCTGCACGCCTGCATCGAACGCGAAACGCTGTTCGAGCGGTCCATGCCGTGAAACTGGTGGAGTCCAAAGTTTAGAGGAAGGGATGGGTGGCTCTTAACTCTGTCAATAGCAGACTTTTGGAAGGCATTTCAACTTTTGAACTCGATGCTGTGTAAAATCCCGTATAGTGAATTTAAATCTACTGATAATTGGCTTCCTTTCTTCATTACTTTTCATATAGCCCTTTAGAAGTAATCCTGGGATAATCCCCGGGGATAATCTCCCAGAGGTCTATAGACTATAGATGGGAAACAACTGACTTAAGGTGTGAGGAAGGCTTCCTTCTTAATTGGTTTTCTACAGCTTCCATCTCCAGTGAGGGTTCACTGGTGAAAATCAATGGTACAAGTTTGTAAAAGGTAAAATTGGTGGTGATTTTACACCTTGTCAGGAGCAGACACTTCAGAGCAGCAAAAGTTTTGTGGAATGTGATACTAGAAACAAGTTCTTAACACAGCAGTTCAGTGGGATTCTTAAATTAGGTGGCCAAATTCTACATAGGTTATCTTTGAAAGAATCAGTTGGTTCAGGTGTCCAGTGGAAGGACAGAAATGTGTCCTGAGAAGCACAGGTCTTCATCTAGGGCAGATTTCAGGATTGCAGTTGAGATTCCCATGTACTGAGTGTTCTTCCCTGTGGTGGTTTAGGCTTTAGTCCTGTCAGATCTTTATTTTGTTGTTAGGTTAAGGTGATGCTCCTGCTTGTGATCCAGCCTCACCAGGATGAAGGAGACTCAGGTGCAGACTTTTCAGTGTAACTGGGAGAGGTTTTGTTATATGCCTGAAAGATGCCTGGTCTGGCAAGTTACCATCCAGAAGATCAGTTTTGGATATTTAACTGACCGTGCAGCCATGCTGCCAATTCTTGAACCGTTTTTTGTAGGCTCAGAAAATGCACTGGTGCATCAATATTAAATGTTGCATTTGCTGGTTTTTTACGATTGTCACTTAAATTTGTAGAAACCAAAGATCATTTCATGTCTCATCTAGCTTCCACATAATGCATGTGCAAATCATAGTGATACAGTACAGGATTGTCCTCGAGTTTCATCTGTGTTCATTTAATGGACAAAGATTTGTCCAAGAAGTTCAGGTGATGAAATTATTAAAGACAGAAAAAAGTTACTCTCATCATAATCTTTGCTATCTTTTAAAAATAATTTTAGTATTTGTTTGCTTGAACTGTTTCTGTGTAGAGTACAAAGCACTATGGTTTCTTAGAAAGTCTTTTTGATGGAAGTGCAGATATTTAAACAACTGATGCTAACTTTAATTAGACAATACTGTAATGATGGCTTCAGGCATGACCTGACTGTTTAATGTCGAAGGCAATGTCAAGGCTATAAATGACTAAATATTTTGGTTTTGTTTCTTTTTTTTTTAAATACAGAGTTTGCTTTCTAAAGCACAAGGTTTAGGCTCCAGCTCAGTCAAACTTCGAGGGGGCTCTCTGTTTATGAATGTTGGGAAATCGGAGAAGCAAGAAGAAGATTTTAGACAAACACCTCATGTGAACATCAATCCCTTCACTCCCGACTCCATGTTCCTTCACAACTCTGAAGGCAAATGTCGTAGGAGGAAGAGGATACACTGGAATGAGTGAGTGGCTTGTAGCTTCCTTTGTTAAACTTGTATTTAGAACTACTTGTGGCTGCAAAGATTTTGCTACAAATTGCTTCTAAGAATGTATTTTTGCTTGAAGGTTGTTAGTAATGTATAATACAGCTCTTAAAGGATGTGCTTCAAGAGGCATGATAGCATGAAATAATCATTTAGCACTAGATCTTTTGATTACTGTACAGACAGGAGAGACTAGGCTGTGTGCTGGTCTTTCTCCCCTCACGGAATGGGCCATGCACACTCTTTTCTTCAGAAGGAAAGAATGCATTAAATACAAGTGTGAAACATGAAGAAAGAAATGACAAAGATATAAGCTTGGCACTTTTATGAGTTTGTGTTTATAGATGTCTAGTGTTCAATTAGCTAACTAAAGTTAGAATAGGAGAACTAGATCTCAGAAAAATTCAACAGCTTCTGGGCTTCAGTTTCAAGTTTACTTAAAGCATGTTATTTCTGGTGTGAATTTTAGCTCTTGTGGAGAGGACATGGAACCAAGCGATGGAGAGCCTGAAGAGGAAACCATGAGACCTGCTAAGGTACTGCATCTTTAAACCTTGATACTAATTTCAGCAGTTTGTGTATCTGCAGTTCTAAATATTTTCCTTGGTAACTTTTGCAGAGGATAACAATAACAGAAAGTAACATGAAGTCACGGTATGCAACTGAATTCCATGAATTGGAGAAGATTGGGTCTGGTGAATTTGGCTCTGTGTTTAAGTGTGTGAAGAGGCTGGATGGCTGCATCTATGCAATAAAACGATCCAAGAAACCCCTGGCTGGCTCAGTGGACGAGTGAGTACTTCCTGCTCTTGGTGTTTCTTCTTCACGTGGCTCTTTGTGTTGGTGTCTAGAGAAGGCATTTAAGAGGAAAGTATGAAACAAACATGAATTAAATGTAAAATAGATACAGTTTTGAAGCCGCTTGATTTTTTTTCTTCCCCACCCACTCCCCAGGTACTGTGCAGTACTGGGCAGAAAAGGCTGATTGGCCTCTCTCCTGCCAGATGTTTTTCCCAGTATTCAGTGTGGAAACAGCTTGTTTGTGAGGATAATACTTCCTTGCAAGGGTGATTCTTTGAGAGATGGAAGGAAGGCACTATTCCCAACTGAGTTCTCATCCTTGTCAGATTGAGTGGCATGCAGATGAATTAAGTCAGTTTGGGGGTATTTTTTGGCATTTGTGAATGAGCCTGTGATTCAGGGCTTTACCACACACTTCAAAAGTGTGGGGAATAGTTGTTCAAATAGTTTATATTAAAAGTATTTGAACATGCAGTAGTGTGTTATATAATATAAACAGTATGTTTTATAATATACATACTATATTATATATAATATAGTGTAAATAGTGTGTTTATAATATAAACGCCCCAAGTCTGAGTTTCACAAAATTGCATACCAGACTTGCAATCTAGGGAATGTTGAGTTCAGTCAAACCCTTGGCTTATGAGCACTTATTTTTTGCTTAGAACTTCAGTCGTGCATCTTAAATTTTGCTATTGGTACTGGTTGACAAGTGTGTAATGGCAGGGTGGCTCCCAAACCAAACTGGTTTTTTGATGTTCCATAGATTAAGTCTTTTAATATAATGTAAATTATTTTAGCTGTTTGGACATAAGTACAAATCCAGCTTAGAGTGCCACAGGATTGAATAGGAAGATTTTAATTAGAAATACTTACTGTAATAGGAAATGGTGGTAATTTCACCTCACAATACTGACATGTGCTGTTGTTTTTTGTGACTAACAGGCAGAATGCTTTAAGAGAGGTCTATGCACATGCAGTTCTGGGACAGCATTCTCATGTAGTGAGGTACTACTCTGCATGGGCAGAAGATGATCACATGCTTATTCAGAATGAATATTGCAATGGTAAGTAAAGAAGACGTACAGGTATCTACAAGCTCTTAACAATAGTTAGGAACTGATTACCCTACTCATAGCTCATGCTGTCTTTCTCTCAAGTGACTGATATTCCTTTCTGGAAAAGGCATATCAGCTGGATGAAGCAAAAACTGTACAAAGTTGCAGACCAAGTCATGCATGTTCAAGCATACTGGAAGTACTGTGAAGTGGTTGTGAGCAGAACTGTTCTTTCTTCTGTAGAAGCTGGAATAGAGAAAATTGCTAGAGTTTCCATTAAAAAGGAGATTAAACTTGATTCTGAAGCATTTTGCTGTTGTTGGTGCTCTGACAGGGGTTTGGAAGAGAGAGAGAGCCCTTTGCCTTGTGTTGATATCCTGTTAGTATGACAACTACAGAAGAAAAGAATTTTATTATATTGTTATATGGCTAAAAAGAGGATACAGTGCTATATTTTACACTTACACTTACTGTGTATTGCCAGCAAGTTCTTTGTGATAATTTTGGGAGCTAGTTGTCATTACTTTGTCAGCTGTTTGATGCAAAAATACAACTTTTTTTTTTTTTTTAATGGTGTTCCAGGTGGCAGTTTAGCAGATGCCATAAGTGAAAATTACAGGAATATGCGTTACTTTACTGAACCAGAACTGAAGGACTTGCTGCTTCAAGTGGCTCGAGGCTTAAAGTACATTCATTCAATGTCCCTGGTACACATGGATATCAAACCTAGTAAGTTTTTAAGTACTTTACTCTCTATTGACAACTTGCTCAGTTCATTTAATCTGCTGTAGAAAAATGAACAGTTAGCCACACCTTACTAACTGTAAATTCTTCCCTGAAGCTCTGAATAGGAGCACAAAGATGTCAGTTATAAAATTGGCCAGCAGACCTAAACTGTTGAGTTTATCTTGGGTCCTTTTTGTGTAATTTACTCTACTTGCATAACACTTGGCTGCCTTCCCAGCAGAGGGGCCATAGCAAATCAGTTATAGCTTCTCACTCTTTGAACAGGGTTTATATACAAATAAAACTTCTGCATGGCTAAAGCAAACTGTAGTGAAACTAGGTCAAGTAGAAATGGTACAGGAATGTTTGTTTTAACTATTCTGCTCTTTTCCAGGTAACATTTTCATATCTAGAACATCAGTCCCGAGTATAACTCTAGAGGAAGGCGATGATGATGACTGGTCATCTGATAGAGTCATATTTAAAATAGGTGAGAAACAGCACACTTATGTGCAAAAGAATTGCATCATCTCATTGTCTTCTGAAAAGTAACTTTCTTTTCTCCTTGCAGGTGACCTGGGCCATGTAACTCGAGTCTCTAGTCCTCAGGTGGAAGAAGGTGACAGCCGTTTCCTTGCAAATGAAGTCCTACAAGAGGTAACTCTTCTGTTTGTGGGAAGCAGTGATGTTAGGCCTGCATGCTGTTTCCTTTAGGGGAAAAATGGTGAATTTATTTTTCCTTTTTTCTTTTCAAGAACTACACTCACTTGCCAAAAGCGGATATTTTTGCTCTCGCTCTGACTGTTGTCTGTGCTGCTGGTGCTGAACCTCTTCCAACCAATGGGGAGCAGTGGCATGAGATTCGGCAAGGAAAGCTGCCCAGACTGCCACAAGTGCTTTCTCAAGAATTACTAGACTTACTAAAAGTAAGAACTCCTGTACTAGTGGCTCGCTGATAAGCGTAATTTATTGTCTTGCTGGCCTTAACAAGGATGCCTTGTTTTCTTTCTTTCCCAAGGTTATGATTAATCCTGATCCTGAGAAAAGGCCTTCGGCTGTGGCACTAGTGAAGCATTCAGTGCTTCTCTCTGCCGCAAAAAAGAGCGCGGAGCAGCTCCGGATAGAGCTGAACGCTGAAAAATTCAAGAACTCCCTCTTGCAAAAGTAAGTAGGTCCTTGGAGTCCTTCAACAGGACTTCATTTCTAACAGGTTCTCACCTGAGAGTGAGGTGATGATAAAACAGGAGTCTCCTTGTTTGTGGGTGAGATGCGCAAATCTGTATGCGTGTGCATACCTGAGAGTACAAAGTGGGTCATGGAACTTTAAAAGGAACTTTCTCCACAGAAAGAACTGCTTGAACACTCTAAGGTAATCTCAAAAGCCCTGTTAGTATTCAAGGCATACAGAATGTTGTGGTTTTAAACAGATGTTTCAGGATAGGGCACACAGGTATAGCCTTACATCTCTATGATTTCAGTCTGTGTTTTCCTAGGTCATTTGTACATTGAAATGTTGGAAAATGACTTCAAGGACCTGTTTTGAACCTAAATGGAATGGCACATCAGGAATGTTATTGGATTAATTTGACCTGTACACAGCAGTGTTACTGGGTCACCAGAGAAGCATTTGTGTCCAGAGGTCATCTTGTCCTACACCTTGCTCAAACACTCACTCTGAACTAAAGCTTGGAAAAAGAGATTCCCTTTAGGAAAGTCTCATTTCTGCTTAAGTTTCAGGCAAAGAGTTAGTAAATTAATAGGCAGCCATCTGACTTTCACTGCAGTTATCTTTGCACGTGTTATACATCATGGGCAGGCTTTTATAGGGAATATATAGATCACTGATTTATTTTTGAGTGGTATGTCTTGAATGAAGATGTTAATCGTGCCATTGCTAGTCTGACCACAGCCAGATGTACTAAATTAGCTGGTTATCTTTATAATATTATTAATTACATTGAAAGAATAATCAGACAATTTGTGGAGGTTGCTGAAGGGCAGATTTGCTGAGGTAAGTTGCTTGCTTGTACAAAGACAACATATTTTTGCATCACTTGAAAGAAAAAAATGCCAAAGCTAGTGTTTTGTGAAGATTCCTTGTAAATCCAAGAATGATTTAAAAACAACACTTAGCCACAGTAATTTTTAATGTTGTGTGGCATAATGCTCCATAAAATACTTCAGGTAGTTTGGGGGAACAGGGTTTTTTTGTGTTTGGTTTGTTTTTTCTTAAGCGTCTACATTTGAGCCATTTAAAATAACACTTTTGTGTGTAAGTCATCTTCAGTGAAAAGAATCCTTTTAAGGCAACTCAGCTTTTTTACCGTGTTGTCCTCTTCAGAGGAAGGAAGAATTCAAGATTTCTAGGCAACAACTCAAGACTTCTAGGGAAGAGTGGAAGGATGTTGTAAAACTAAATTTCCTGGTAATGTGGTGTGGTGGTTGGGTGAGCACACGAGTGTGTATTTGTGCCTGATGCTCACAAGGAAGAGGACTGAAAATTGGTTGCATTCTCTTCCAGTGAACTGGCACAGTGATAATGTGAGGGTGATTAGATGGGGCACGGGTGTTAATGAATAATAATAATAATAATAATAATGCTCTGGCTTACAAGAATGGGAATTGCTTATTAAACTAAAACATGTAGCTTAAAACTGAATACACCTGCACCAATGTGCAGCAAGCTTGTAAAACTTGATTTTGGTTTGCAGCCAGGTGTGAAGTGAGATTACAAACACTCACTCTTATAGTAGAGAAAGTTCTTTAATGGATAGTTTGAGATTGTGGAAGGAAGAGAGTATGGGGGAAGGCTGAGCTTTAGCCATATGTCAGTATTTGAAGAAGAAAGTGTATGGGGGCAATGTTTATAAAGATAACTGTGCTCTTTAGTTGGACTACTTTATAAATTTTACCCTGAGTTAGACGTAACTTTGTCCTCAGGCTGGGTATTGGTAATTCTCTGAAATAGGACAGTTGGCAGAATGTTGCACAGGGGCAATGGCCTGTGCTGCCTTCAGTGACTCTGCCTCGCAGGCTCCCATTTTTGTTAGGCAGAAATTGTGGAGGTGGTGATCAGCTTTTGATGTGGGTATGCAAAAGGGAAAGGATGCTTCCTGAGCTGTCTGTTGCCAGTTACCCACACCTGTGTTCATCTAAGTGTCTGAGTCTCCCACAGAAGTTCATATGTGAACTGTGTGTATGCTTCCTTTGGGCAAGCCTCGGTAATGAACTCTGACTTAACATGTGCCTTGTGCTAGGAAGTAAAAGCACCCTTCTGTGTCCTGGTAATTGAAGTGCCGAGCTGCTTGCAGCAGGCTAGATTTCAGAATCTGAGTTGTGTGAATTTTTCATTTTCTTCCCTTGCATTTCAAAAGAAGGAACATCTGTACAAGTAATGAGCATCCCACCTGTGCCCTCTGGTTGGAAACAGGGGGATGTGACTCAAAAGGCTCTCAGTATGACCCAAAACTGGGCTGAAGTCTCGAGCTGAGGCCTGCTGTAGCTGGTTTGCTCTCTTGCCGTGCTGAGCCGTGTCCCTGTGTTGCAGAGAGCTGAAGAAGGCGCAGCTGGCGAAGGCGGCGGCCGAGGAGCGCGCGCTGTTCACGGACAGGATGACCACGCGCTCCACGACGCAGAACCGCCCGTCGCGGCTCATCGGCAAGAAGATGAACCGCTCCCTGAGCCTCACCATCTACTGACGCGGGGCCGCAGCGGAGGAGCTGAAGGAAGCCCTCGGCTCCTGTTTCTTGTCCTGCAGTCAGTATCACCAGCTTCACAGCTATGGCTTCTGGTTTCCACTTGTACCCTCAGGCTGGTTCTGTATTAACCGTTCGGGTTGATGGACTCGGTTACTCTCCTGTCTGTAGAGGATCCTGGATGTTACTCTGTAAGCCTTCCGGTTACACTGTTAGATGTTATGTTGTCCCAGGGTTAACCACTATAGTGGTGTGCTGCTTTGTAGTGTTACAGCATTGTGATAAGAAGCAATATCCCTAATCTTTTAAGAAGGAGGGAGGGGGCCTTACTTTGATAGTTTTGTTTTTTTTTTTTTTTTGGAGCAGAGGGGGAATAAATTTTAAAAAACAGGCTTTAAGGCCACCTACAGTCAATGTACCTGATATCAGGTAGACTTTTGTTGTGAATTTTATTTGTGTATTCAACTGGGAGCACTTTGTAGGCATTGCATAAACCACAGCTTAGGAACCTGTGGAATTAAGTGCCATGTGGAACTGCTGCTATTTTTAGTTCAATGTCCTTGCTGTAAACTGTAGCATTAAAACAATCATTATTGTGTTAATAGGCTTCTTGTTAAAGCAATTAAGTGAAACAAATGTAAGCTGCATTTTAGTGAAGGCAGCATTTTTCTCTCAAAGCTAGTGCATTGTGAAAAAATGCACCAATTTAATATTTGGACTCTGTATTAGTGTAGTGCAATTGTTAATGTCTTTGCTATTGATGTTTTGTTCTACTTTCTAATAAGGTTCTCTGAATGTTCATATTTTCTTCAGTTGCCCATTCTTGAGGCTGTTGTATGTTTGGTTTTTTTATGTTGTATTACTTGTAAATAGTTGTTTAGTGTGTTCAGGTTGTTTTTCATTGTTCATGTACATAAGTTTGATCATGCTTATAGTGTACTATACAGAAACTGCAGTCTGGGATGCCAGCAGACAGAGCTTAACTATTCAGTTTGGAGTTCCAATATGTAGAACAGAATGTGGCCATGGAACCAGTGCTGATATTGAACCTCGGCTGACAGAAGAACTGTTCTGATTACTGGCTTGTCTCTTCATTCATTGTACTTAAAACAATGTTTCCCTTTTGTGCTCTATTTGTTCTTACTAGTGTTGAATTTGAATATTAAAGTTGAAAGTTCTGTTTGTTTAATATTGTGTAACACTTATTTAACTTTGTAGTTACAGAAATAACATACTGAGTGGGGAATATACTATGGCAAGTCCTGATGAGACCTGCTTCCCACTCATGCCTGATGCTTGTGATTCCCTCTCATGAGAGTGGGACTGAGTGAGATAAGACACTTGCTGATAGTTAGGAGAGAAGGATCCTACTCCATGTGTTAGTGTCCATAGCAGTCTGTCTCTAGCCTCAGGAATGGTATTGCATTGGCAAAGATGAAACCCCTGGAAGAAGTGGAGCCCATGACTGATGGTGGAAGAATAGAAATTATGTGAAGAAATAGCTGGGTCTGAGGTGATGCATGAAAAGATGCATGAACTGCTGAGAATAGGAAGAGAGCTGCTGATTTACAAGTTGGGAAGAAAACAGTGGGAGGAGTTGGAATATTTCAGGAATACAGTGATGGCACGTTCTGGGGCATGGAAGCAAATGTAAAGAGAGACACAGTAAATCAAGGCTTAGTAGATCAGTCTCTTGTGGAAGCTTTTACCTTGTGTCAGAGCCACAGGTGACTCAGAAGCTGTGCCTGAATTCTATGGACTCATAAAATTGAGCTTTGTAATTAGCAGAAAATAACTAAGAGTTCTCAGTTCTAGTCATATGACAGTGAAATTCAGAGTATTGGTTTAAGGTATATGAATACTGATATTTTACGAATAACTAAAAAAACTGATACACTGAAATACCTTTAGGTTTTTACTTTATAAGACAGCCCTGTCTCGTTTGTGAGAGAATTTAAAATATATGGGTTTGTTGCAGTGTTTTAATGTTCATCTACATTGAGACCTTTAAGCATACTTCTAAAAAGTCAGAAATACCAGTTGGTGGGTGATCAGTGAACTTAAGCCTTTTTATCTCTACAGTGTAGAAACTCTGTTCTGTTACAGTTCTGTGCTCCCCATCACGCGTTTTCAGAGGCTGTAACAGCAGTAGATGCATTGCTGTGCAAACAAGCTGTGCTGGGGGCTTGGAGAGCTGTGCTCGGAGCTAAAGAATAGCCTGGATTGCTGGGCCCAGGGAGGTGGTGGATGGAGCTGTATCCTGCTGGAGGCCAGGGGTCAGTGTGGGGCCCAGCCCTGTTTAATGCCTCGATCAATGATCTGGGTGAGAGGACCGAAGGCTCCCTCGGTTTGCAGATGACACCAAGTTGTGCAGGAGTGGTGATCTGATGGAGGGCAGGAAGGCTCTGCAGAGGGATCTGAACAGGCTGGATCAATGGGCTGAGGACACAGCTGCAGGAGGTTCAATAAGGCCAAGTGCCAGATCCTTTCCCTGGGCTACAACACCCCAGGCAGTGCTCCAGGTGGGGGAGGAGTGGCTGGAAAACTGCCCAGTGGAAAAGCACCTGGGTGTGCTGCAACACAGGCTGAACATAAGCCAAGTGGCCAAGGTGGCCAATGGCATCCTGGCCTGGATCAGCAATGGTGTGGCCAGCAGGACCAGGACAGGGATTGTCCCCCTGTGCTGGGCATGGTGAGGCCACAGCTCGAGTGCTGTGCCCAGTTCTGGGCCCCTCACTGCAAGGAGGACATTGAGGGGCTGGAGAGAGTCCAGAGAAGGGCAACAGAGCTGGGGAAGGGTCTGTAGAGTCCTGTGAGGAGCAGCTGAGGGAGCTGGGGGTGTTCAACCTGGAGAAAAGGAGGATCAAGAGAGACCTTACCCCTCTACAACTGCCTGAACAGAGATAATAGCCACGTGGGGGTTGGCTTCTTTTCCCAAGTAACAAGAGATAGGACAAGAGGAAACAGCCTCAAGTTGTGGCAGGGAAGTTTAGATGGGATATTAGGAACCATTTCTTCACTGAAACAGTTGTCAAGCATTGGAATAGGCTGCCCAGGGAAGTGGTGGTGTCACCACCCCTGGGGTTATTTAAAAGCTGTGTGAATGTGGCACTTAGGGACGTGGTTGAGTGGTGGCCTCAGCAGTGCTGGTTAACAGTTGGATTCCATGATCTTAAGGGTATTTTCCACCTAAAAAATTCCGTGGGTCTATTCTAGTGCTGCTCACAGGTTTTGTGTCCCACTGAAGGGGTGCTCTGCTTAAACCATAGGACTGAAGTGACTTCAGACATTTAAACTTTTTCCCGTGTGCCAAGGACAGTATTTAAAAAGGCATTTCAGAGTTCTAAAGTAGTTTATGGGAGCAATAAGAATTGTGAAATTTTATCTCAGTTTTTCATGAGCCTTTCTGATGCAGGTAGTGAGGCAGTGAATCCTTGCTGCAACAATGGCTAGTGGGAAGGAGCAGAGAATTTGGGAAGTCTGTGTTAATGCTCCCCATGAATATTCCCGGCATCCAGTGATTCATGATTCAGATGTTTACTGAGTGGTATCTATTTTTACTGACATTGAAGGGGGTTTCTTTTTTCAATAGGAACAATCTTACAGTAATTTCGGCAGCTCACAAATTATTGCAAAAAGAAGACTTGGGCCAAACTTATCTGTAGTTGAGCAGAACTTATCTGTAGTTGAGCAGAACTTATCTGTAGATGAGCAGAACTTACCTGTAGTTGCCTTTGCAGGTGGAAGGAGGAGCTTCTCACCTCTCGCAAAAATGTAGAGTTGGGTATTAGCTGAGATTCAAGCAAGCATGAGAGAAGCTCACAGAATGAGCTTCAGCACCTGGAGAGGAAAGCTTTAGCTGAATCTAAGAAGCAAGGATTAGAGTTGGGTGGCAAACATGTTCTTCAAAATAGTTACATTTAATGTTTAACCATATTTCTCCTGAATTCATTTAGCTTAAATTTCCCAAGCTTAGCTTTTTTCATCAGACTACATGACTTCATGAAGAACTCAAAGTGAATGTAAAAATATTTGAAAGCAGGTATTTCATATCCCCACCTCCTCTAGACATTTGTCTGCTCTCTCTGTCTTCTCCATCTTCTACTGATGCATTTCTGGACAACACCACCTGCTTGGTCTTGCTCACTCTTTCTGCATCTTCTGACCAAAAAGTGTGTGGTGTGATGGACTAAAGCTCCTACAGACTCAGTTTCCTGTAAAGACACAAGACCATTTAACAGAGAAAAATTAATTTCAAGTATCAAGGACTGATTCACTCTTTGGATAATTCATCTTGCAATTCAAACCTTTCCGTTGTCTGTAGAAATACTGATGGGTTTGCAGGCTAAACCATTGAATTGAATCACAAATGGTGAACTTAAAAAAAAATATTGAATCACATCTGGTGTTCAAATGCTACATGAAATTCTCTTTATGCCGTTACTGTCAAAATACAATTGGAGGTCATTTTTGTAATTTTTTTTGTTTTGTTTTGTTTTTGGGAAGATATCCCCACACAGCAGTTGTATAGGGTTTTTTTCTAGTTTTTATTGGATTCGTTTTTCAGTTTCCAAGTATCCTGTTGCCCTATTAGCTGGAATAGATCTGGATCACTAAAATGTAGAACCTGAAATCTTACTGTCAAGTTGGCTTCTTTTGGAAGTCACAGACAAGTTTTACCTCCACTTAGAAATGGAGTTAGGCACTGCTTGTATATTCCAAAGTTCGATTTCAATGTCACAAGCTTGCATTACTTTATAACACTGAAAATTTCATGAATAGAAGTATACTTAGGCACCCTGTCCTTTCTGATCTGGGGCAGGGGAGCACCATGTGTTTGACACCCTCCCAAAAGCTGGCCAGCTGGACCTTGCCCGAATGTGTTTTGTAGTCTCCAGCAACACCTGCTGGACAAAATTGTTAACTGTGCCCTGAATTTTGTCTTTGAAGTGTTTGTGTGCTGGGGTGACACTCGATCCTGATTGTTAGAAGGCATTGTCTTGCTCTCCAGCAGTGACTGAGCATTCTTGCCAGCAGTAGCTCAGGTAAGAGTCTTTTCGTTGGTCCATCCCCAGTCACCCCTTTGGCTGTGCAGGCTTGGAAAGGGCACGCTCACCGTGTGTCTGTGTATGCAGTTTGGTGTGCAGTGTGTGCAGGATTTTAATAAACCCCTGTGTGTGCTGCCTGCAAATACCCCTGCTGTCACTGGGCTTGAGGACCCGAGTCTAAACACGGCCAGCAGAGCGAAATCAGGGCTGAGCCCTGCTGAGCCCGCCCCTCCTCCAGGGAAGCCGGGAACCCTCGGAGGGAGCTGCCGAGCCCAGCGAAGGTTCTCAGCTCCAGAAACGTGGCACAGAGAAAGCAGGAGGAAACTGGGCAGGACAGCTCTCAGGAAACAGCTTCTGGCTGAGAGCTGGAACTGGATGGAGATTCTATCTTCCCAAAGTATAATGGGATTGGGCTAGGGGAAAGGGAGGCGCCCCGAGGAGAGAATATTGCTGGGCCTAATTAAACAGGAAGCAATTTATTATTGTTTAACATGTTGCTCAGAGATCTGAGGTTGTACACACCTAAAAATGAACTTGAGATTCTGGATAGTCTTGAAAAAGCTGAAGCTCTGGCTTCAAAGATCTTCCTTTTGCCTTTCGTTTGACTCCCTCTCAATACACAATATGAGCATTTAGCATGACATCTGAATTATCATGCTGGTCTAAACTGATTTCTCTTTGAGTTAAGATGAAAGCAGACTAAGTGGCCTGACTCTAATTAATGATCTCCTGTGTATTCCTCAGATTGCTGCCAGACAAGGGAGCTGAAGGACATAAAACCTGCTGCTGTTGCTGAATTTATACACTGGATGATCCTACGTGTTCAGCCTGCATCCTGATGGACATCTTGTTCATCTATGGACTTACAGACAGCCGAAGGCACCACTAATGAAAGTATTTTAGGCAAGGTATTTCACAGGATAGGGATGGGGGGGCAGGAGAAACACCTCCTATTCCCAGCCTTTAGTAGTCTCACCAACCTTAGGTGATGTTTCTGCCTCTGCAGCTCTTTCCTCTTGCCTCTTTTCATTCTCATCTACTTAGATTCAAGGCAGAATCTCCTGATATATTTGATCCATGCCTTAGCACATGGGATTTTAAACTCCTTTTGATCCTGTAGACATTGGGTCAAGGCTGGATTGATGGGCCAAGGCCATTGCATGAGGTTCAAGGAGGTGAAGTGCAGGTCCTGCCCTTGGGTCACAACAAGCCTGGGCAGTGCTGCAGGCTGTGGGCAGAGTGGCTGGAAAGCTGCTCAGGGAACAGGGGTGCTGGTCCACAGTGGCTGAACATGAGCCAGAGTGTGCCCAGGTGGCCAAGAAGGCCAAGGGCATCCTGGCTTGTGTCATAAATAGGTGGGCAGCAGAGCCAGGGCAGGGATTGTCCCCCTGTGCTGGGCACTGGTGAGGCCTCACCTCCAGTGCTGTGTCCAGTCCTGTGAGGAGCAGCTGAAGGAGCTGGGGGTGTTTAGCCTGGAGAAAAGGAGACTCAGGGGAGACCTTACTGCTCTCTGCAACTGCTTAAAGGAGGCTGTAGCCAGGTGGGGATCAGTCTCTTCCTCCAGGAACAGCAACAGGACAACAGGAAACAGCCTCAAGCTGCTCCAGGGCAGGTTTAGATGGGACATCAGGAACAATTTCTTCACTGAAAAGGTTGTTAGGCAGTGGAACAGGTTGCCTAGGGAAGCGGTGGAAGCACCATCCCTGGAAGTCAAAAAACACGTGGATGTGGCACTGAGGGAAACGGTTTAGTGGTGAACATGGCAGTGCTGGGCTAACAGGGGGGCCCAATGATACTGGAGTTCTTTTCCAATATTGAAGATTCCTTGATTCTGACTGACTACCTTCTTCATTAACCCTGCTTAAATGGCTTTTTCCATTGGCTATTTCTCTTTCCAGTTTCCACTCCAAAAGATGGGATATTGCAGCACACAGGGAACTGAATTCCCTCTTCCTCTCTGCAGGTAAGGTGTCTGTGGTATTTTGCTCTCTATGGTGAATCCTGTAACTTGATGAAAAATACCTTATCAGCTGAAAGTGTAGAGTAAGAAGTGTGTTACCAGGGAGGAACTGAAAGGTAACCTGATGTTGTACCCCTACATTATGTTTGTTTTCTGAAGTTTAAATAAAAATGCATGTATTGTGCACATGTGTATAAACAGTAGAAAACCACAGTGAAATAGGTGTGCCTTGCTGTAATCCCTTTCAAGACGGCTCTGAAAGTCTTAGAAGTGAATGGAAAATTCACCTTTTTTTTTTCTTTTTTCTTTTTTTTTTCCCTAGGAGAGACTAAATTGCCATTGTGATTCAGCATCTAGTGCTGCTTCTTATTTCACCTAAAACTACTGAAGTATTTTAAAATAACAGAAAAGACAAATTCCTCAGATGGCTTGGGGATTGGGTCATGCTATTATGTCAAATATACTAACTGCTTTTTACACTCTCCCCCACTGTTTCCTGGAGATGTTTTATGGCAGGAGAAGTCTGTTCAGAAACTAACACATTGATAATAAACCCCAGCATTTGCTTCAGTTTTATTTTCTCCTGAAACGTTGCTGTGAAGTGGCAGATATTGGAAACACAGTTTGCTGCAAAGTTGCCTTAACGGTCTTCCATTTCTGTTTGCTTCCATTTAGTTTTCCTGTGGAGAATGAAAATGACTGTCCTAGCCAAGGCTGGGGAGATTTTCCCTGGGCTAACAATGAGCAGAGAACTGAAGTGCTGGAATTCTTTCCTTGATGTCAGTTTAACTGACTCAGTGGCATCAAACAAAATTAGTAACGGTTCAAGTGCGTAATCTTTCCTCTGGTTAGAACTTCCCTGACAAATACTCATTATTTGGCTAACAAGGAGTAATTAAACTTCTGCAAAGAGGACCAAGAGAAAAGTGATTGACCCCTCAAGGCTGAGCCTCAGCAGGGTCTAACTAAAGCTCCTTCCTGAAACTGTGAGTCACTCTGTGAGACTGAGCCAGTCTTCCCTCCCCTCAGTCATGTTTTTTACTGTGGCGAGGAAACAAAATTAGAATAAGCACAGATTTTAAATGAAGTTGCTGAGCTCTCAGACAACTTTCAGGAAAAGCAGAAGTATGTGAAGTTGCATCAGAACTTGCTTTTGTACCAGGCAAGCAATTTAGAGTTTATGTAGTGCTATCAAGGGTTTCTTGGTCAAGTGTCATTGCTGTTAATTAATGGTTAATGCATTACATGTCAATCTTATCTTCAAAGGTTCAGAATGTAAAGTCTTTGATAAGCAAAGATCCAGAGTAGCATATCAAAATAGAAGGGTTCCTTAAAATAACTCACACTTTGGGTGTGGATGCAGTTAGTCCTGTAACTTTGTTAAAGCTATTTTGGATAAGCATAAAAAACAAAAGTTTCACTCCACAGCAAGTTTGTCTGCATGTGAAGTTCACTTTAACTGGTTTTGCTCAGTTAGTTCAACCCTATAAAAACACTGAGGATTTAAATATGAGTATGGCTATATAAAATCATGTACTATCATGTAAGTATCCTCCTGATTAACCTACCAAGTGCTGGAGCAGCTGAGACTTGTAGAAACCACTCATTTTAATGAAACATTTAAGCATGGACTGCTAACCTAGTGACCTGAATGGGACTATTTATATTCTGAGTGGAAAACAAATCCTGTTCTGGCAAAGGATTTTAGCACGTAATTTAAATCAGCAAAAAGAAGGAAGAGAAAATGAAAAGCAGCAGACAGGGTTTTAGTGTTTTTTTTTTTGTTTTTTTCTGGAAGTTTTTTGTTTGTTTGTTTGCTTTTTTGTTGTTGTTGGTTGGTTGGCTTTTATATGTGTGGGTGTGGTGGGGTTTCATTGTTTTTTACAATTTGTGGAGCATTCAGTTTGGATTTTGTTTTTCCATTCTCTATTGTTTTTTACCAAAAACCCAAACTGCCAGAAAATGACTGAACTCTGTTCAAAGCAGAGATTAAGTCCCTGCCATTAGAAGATTCATGTGGGAGCTACATTAATTGCTTTTCTTCAGTGACTTTTCACTGAATCTAACTGTATTTTAATGCACTTTAGGAAGGGTCTTCTGTGTTTACTGGTGACCTTGTGGGTGCTCAGCTACTAACTTATCTGCATGTATAAAAATTGTCTCTTTCCTTCTTAAGTGGAATAGCTGTTTTCTAATTGGGGAAATGCTAATGTATTTTAAGATGGCAGATGTTTCTGCTAATAGTAACAGCTATAAGATTAGCTGTTACTATTAGGAAATTTCATCAAAATAATTTTTTATGTTAATAATTTAGTTCAGAGTATCCATCTTGAGGAAAGAGCATAAATAATTATTTGTGGATTCCAAAGTCCTGAATAAATTATGGAGCAAAAGGCTGGGGAAAAGGAGAGGGAAAAGGCTGTTAGGGTATGCCCAGTGAATAAGGCAGATTGTGTTTGGAAACTGACTGTGCTACTGGAAGGCTGTAACATCTCCAGAAGATATCTCTAAAGAATAAAAATCTGTGGATGATTATAGTCTCCATCACATACAGAAAACCAATCTTATGATTTATCACCTATGAGAATTAGAATTACTTCCTCCAGTGGGCTTTGCTGTCTGCTCACCTGCCCTGCTCCTGGCCTGCTGTACCCAGAGCATCAGTGGTCCATGCAAGTCAGGCCTGTGACTTCCCAGCTTGTGCTGAGCTGTGCTGTCTGTCCAGCCTGGCCTCCAGGCCCACGGGGGACAAATTTCCCTGGCTGATCGTCCCACAGGATATTTTGGGCAGGTCCTACATGGTACCTGCAATGACAACCCCTGCATGCCCTCCACTTCATCTGAAAATGGCAGCAAGGGGTTCTGGTGTGAACAAGTTTTGTATTTGGCCATAGAAACAATGCACAGAGTTTTCCCTTTGGACAAAAACCCTGTAATAGCTTGAATGACCAGAATGGTGTAAATTGTCCATGGGCAGGATCTGCGTGACATGCTGCATCTGGTTGATGCTGGACAGCCCAGGGTTCCTGAAGGAATGTAAGGTTATCTACACTGTTCTCTCCATTATAATGTTGGCTGCAATAAATGGTATTTTAAGTGACACTTTACAATCTGAGTGCCTTTCTTACTGGAATCACAATAAGCCAGCACCACCTGGTACAAAACAGTTGTCAAAGTGTACCTGCCAGAACTATTTCACTTGGAATGCTATTTTTGTTCTGATGATGCAATTGACTGAAGAGTAAAATTGGGTAAAACCTATTTTTTTCCCCTGCTGTTTATTATGTGTCTTGAGTTTGGGATCTTAATAGTTCTGTGTGAAATCCATGAAAATAAAACCTTCAAGTGATCACGGGCTGTGTCCTGTGAATGACAGCCTCAGTGTTCATAGCAATGTATGTGGGTTACAGAGACAGAAAAGTGTGAACTTTTCTATCAATTGCAGGAAATAGTGCATGCAGGAGTCCTATTTCTCATCCTCTGTCAGTCAGTAAGTGTTAGAGAGTTTTGTACCTTCTAAGACCATGCCCATCATCCCGCACTTCTTCTCACCCATTGTCCTTTTCTGCACAGTAAGCTCACGGAGATGCTCTCCGTGCACGGCTCCTCTTCGGGCCTAGGGCTTCAGTGCATTTGGGGTTTGGATCCTGGCTGTGTTGCTGACAGGAATTATTGTATTTGCTCTTCAGACTGAAATGCTGAAGACATTCATCAAGATGTACAAAAAGGCCATTCGATTTCTCTCCCCAAAGCCGGTCTGAAAAGGCATTTTCGGCTAAGCAGACCAACTAACACAGCACTTGGCCAAAACTATAGGGACTCCATACATGGAAAAAAGACCACTGAGATCACAGCACATACATCATAACTAATAATTTGCTTTTCCTACAACGTGCAGAAGAAATTATGCATAAATTTATTTTAATAATCTCTGCTGAAGTCCTCATGTAGCTGCTGCCCTCACCAGAGCTTAGTCCCATAAGTATTAGAGAAGACTTAACACAAAAAACCTACCCCAAACACCCAACAACTCTCAAAAAGACTTCCAACAACACAACTCCTTCCCCTTGGTCACGTTTTCTCTGGCTCCTGCTCTGGAGGTAGCGGAGCAGGAGGTTTTTAGCAATCCCTGCACTGGGATTGCACTGCACTCTCTCCAGCTGTGCGCAGCCTTCCTTCCAAGCTGTTGGTGGGGCAGAAAAGTTCCAAGAGGAAAGCTGCTCTTCTTACTGCGAGGTACATCCCGCTGGGAACATCGCACCTGAGACTCTCATAAATTCCATTCACAGACTCAGCTGTCTTCCTGTTCTTCCAAACCCTACAATTTTCTAGCAGGGAATTATTTGGAAAGACAGAACAGTATCAGGCTCACTGATATAGTCACGACAGCCAGCATCACCACGTAATGCTTATTTTATCTTTCCAGGAGCACGTCACAATGACAATTTTTTTTTGTTTTATTTACTATCTCACCTGAGGTGAAAACCCTGAACGGTGTTGTAACTGTGCTGAAGAACACCAAAGCGACCAATGTTAATTTATTCACCCACGTTACACTGAGCTATCAGAAATTAACCGAAAGGGACAGGACCGAGCACTTGGCCATTCAACCGAGTGCATTTCCCGGTAAGAATAAAAGGCAGACCCGCGGCAGCAGAGGAAGCCTGGCGGGCCGGAGAACGCGGCTCTGAAGGGCTGAGGGGGCTGAGGGGCTGAGGGGCCGAGGGGCCGAGGGGCTGAGGGGCCGAGGCGCTGAGGGGGCTGAAGGGCTGAGGGGGCTGAAGGGCTGAGGGGCTGAGGGGCTGAGGCGCTGAAGGGCTGAGGGGGCTGAAGGGCTGAGGGGGCTGAAGGGCTGAGGGGCTGAGGGGCTGA
>JAYDZK010000268.1:10301690-10313848 GCA_034509185.1 Euphonia xanthogaster | reverse complement strand
TGACCAGTCACCAAAGGGAACAGAGGGCACACAGGTGCAGTGCATGAACATGAGGGGAATGAAAGGCTGGGCTGAAGAGCAAGAAGGCCACAGGCTTGCACCCTTCTGAAATTGTGTGGTGATACTCTGGGTATTGTGGCCATCTCAAATGAAAAATGTGCTGTGACAATAAAGCACCTCAGCCTGAATTTATCTGAAAGTGTTGGGGAGCTGTAGGTTGTCCCACTTTGTACTGCAGCTGTAACAGAATATTGTCACAGACTCCTTTGCAAACAGAAAGGGTGAAAATATCTTCACTGTTTGTCACAAAGTACTTTAATTAGTAGATCCCTTCAGAAGGTTACAGTGGGTGACATTAGGGCGTGTTGTGAAGTTCTGTCTTTCAAGCTCTTTCCTTTCATGACTGAGCATTATTCAGTCTTCTGTTGTGCCTTGTTTTAGGAGAAACTCTGGAAAGCCAGCAGGGCTCTCCCTCTCCTCTCCATCACATTGTAGAATAGGTGGTCACTGAGTTGGAAAGTTAGGAAGCCTCAGACAATGATCTTCCTGCTTTTTTTCTGTTTTCACGTACTGGGCTGGGTAACAAAAGCAGCTCACGTGATGCTGGAAACTTCAGCTTCAACACCACTGATTTCTTGTGCACTTGAGGGCCAGCCCCAGAAACCCTCAAACTTTGATGTTGTGGCTGCAGAGATACAAAGCTGTTTGCTCTCTTTTGTTATATGAAGAAGTCCTGAACTGACCTACTGCCAAGAAGTCCAGTGCAGCAACTGCAGATGATGCAAACTCCTCAGCCCCATTTACTGATTTCTGCTCCTTCATTTAACAGTGGTGGAAAATGTGATATACATAATGCAGTCTGGCAGCTTATATCTAGCTTATCAGCTTCTGTCCAGTTTATCAGCTTCTCTGCCTCTCTAGTCTGTGTTTCTCTCCCACCCAAAGAGTGTGAGAGACACGCCAAGAGTGTTGTGTTTGGTGTGTGGGAGTTGTTTGCCTTTAATACACGTAAAGGTAACTCTTTAATGTCTTGGTTGTTTGATGCTGAAGAATCCTGCTTTGTCCCTAAGAAGTTGTGATAGCCTTTCTGCTTCATCTTGGCTGTCTGAGATCCTGTGGAGACCAAGAAGTATTTTTTCCCAAATTCTGTGAAAAAAGAAAAGGCCTTAATTTATTTTGACCAAAGGATTACAGTGGGAGAGGCTGAACCACAGTGGGTTAATACTCTTTGTAGACAGTAGCAAGCCATTAAGTAAAGAAAACCCAAAAGAGATATGTATGGCTTTTTCAAATATAAAAATGCTTTATTGTTAAAGGATGTTTCTAGGGAGAATAGTTATGGAAATGAAGAACAAAATGGCATTTAAGTAACACTTTTATATTAAAATGACAGACCTGGCTATGTAAGTAAGTAGGTATGAAAGGGAAGAGCATGACTGTATAATTTCTTGTTTTGTTTTATTCATATACTGATCTGGCTTCCAGTGATTGCCTGAGATATTTATATCATCAGTTAATCTTAAAAGATGAAAGTGTTAAGGAACAGGATTAAATTACCTATAACTTGATGTTATTTGATCTTGACTAAATGCTTGTAAATAAGAAAATTAGTGAAGTTGTTTGGACAGAAGGCTGTCTTTTTGGACAGGAAAAATCTTGTCTGTGACTTCTTTTAGAGATGAGTTTACATCAGTGCCAAAAGACAGCATGCAGTGGGATGAAGTCACTGATTCATTGCATGTCTCCTTTGTTTAAAACAAACAAACAAAAAAAGCAAACAAGAAACTCCTTCTTTATTTTTCCAAGGCGTAATCTGTTATTTTAGATGGGATGATTGTAGAAAAATTGCTGTTAGTATATTCTAGTAAGCAAAGCTACTAGAAAAGGAGTGATGCTTTATACCCCAGATACACAGGAAGTTCTCTCAATTTTCAGTCATGCATCGTATAGTGAATTAATTGATTCAAGCAAGAGCCTTTCTTGGCTTAAGAAAGGTTTTTTGATCTTAAGATATTTTGCTTTAAAACATTAATGAATATTTTATGGATGATTTCCTAAATTTCTTTTAAAATAGTTATATAACTTTGACTTAGAATTTTATTGAGAGGCTTTTGTAACCTTTGGAAAGAACTTGTGTTGTACGCTTAAATGCAGTTCTAACTTTTTATATATTTTTTTGGTGCTGAGTTACCCTGCAATAAAGCTTCCTTATATAGAACCAAGGAATCATCAAGAAAGGGACAATTGTGAAGAAAGGATAGTTAAGTGAGGTGCATTTGTTACAACTAATTTCCTTTATTCACACAGATAATTTCAGTAAATGATTTGAGTAATTAGTATTGTCTGTTTGATGATTTCCAGTGTTATGCATCTTGTTACTCAGCAGATAGATGTATCTAGAATTCTCTTGCATCTGCAACAAAACCTGTCTTGTTCTGTAAGTGTTTCTCTCAGGAGGGAGCTGTCATTTGCCAGTATAGTGTCTTCATAATTTGTTTTACTTGGTTCCTTAACCATATTTTAGCATGATCTTTTTTTTTTTTTTGCAATGTAAATCTTTAAATACCAATTGGAAATGTTTCCCTTTTAGTGATGGCGGTGGTGGTATTTTACAGCAGGCCTTATTTAGAGCAGGGAACAGTCCTGGTAAGGGGAGACATTGTTCAAACCTCAGGCTGTCTCATCTTCCAGGCAACTTCTGGAATGCAAGTTACACTACCAATGCTTGCTCTGTTTTTAAAACTGTTATTTTGGAGAGCCAGGGCTTGTGTGCTGATGTAATTATTGTCCTGAATAATTCCTAAACAGTGTCTCTGTTCTGGATGACACATGGGCTCCACAAAGTCCATTTCAGAACCAAGTCTGGATTCTGAAAAAAGGGCTTGCATGTCTAAAGTGGGATTGCTGGCACGGTGGGACCTCTTCCCCTGTGGTAAGATGGTTCTGAAACCTCCTGCTGGTGCACAGTCCTGGTGGCAGGGATGTGCTGCAGGTGACCTGGGCTTGACAGGAGTGTCTGAGGGGCTGCAGTCCTGCTTTGCTGTGGTAGCAGAACCCATGCACCACCAGGACATTTCCAAGGTGGAACTGCTCACTGTCAGGGTGGGAAAAGCACTTTTAGAAAATAAGCCCTTGTTCATTGCGCAGGGTGGAGAGAACACAGAAAAAGCACAGGCAAGAGTAGCCAAGGAGTGAAGTGCTGGTGAATAGAGCAGAGAAGGAATCCTGCCTTCTAGCCCTTTGTCCAGAGAGTGTTCATTCAGTCAATGTTTCGTTCAAGATCTGTGTTTCTTGTGCAAGCAAGACAGATGCTGAACTTGTGGCTGGAGCAGCCCTGGCTCCTACAGCTGCCACCTCATTCAAAGGACAGCTGTAGCCTCTTGCATCTCCACTCAGGTTGGTGGTCTCTGCAAGCATGCAAAGTCTGTGGTTTTTGTTGATAGTCTCACTCTTATGCCTGGAGACTGTTCTTGTCATCAGGTTGGTTTCTTGTTTACTTCTGTATTTATTTTTTTTAATCTTTTCCCCCTCTTTTTCCCCTCCACCCACATCAGTTCATCGACTTCCCATGTCTGCCACTGACTGAGCCAGTGTGGTGTGGTCACTATATTTTACTGCTTGTCAGGCTGGGTAGGAAATCAGACAGTTTGCATTGGTGCTCTTCAAGTACTTGAGATCTGTGGTTTGGCTTGTCTTTAAAAAAAATCACTGACCATTATTGGTCTCTCTACCACAAGAGGTACAAGAACCTGTTCCTTAGATGTGTTTTCCAAAATCTCAAAGGAGCTTCCATCACAGTGCCAAACATGCCTTAATCAGTAACACTTTGGTAAAAAATATCATTGCTAAGTTATGGGGAGATAATAAATAGATTTAATGTATAACTTAAACAAGGGTTTGAAAACACAACAGTAAATCAGAGCTCTTGCCTGTATAAATAATTCACAGATCTGTAGATGCAGCTGCTAGGTGTGATAAAAGACAATGAAAGCAAGAGGAATTGTTGTATCAATGAGGTGAAGGTTTGCAAGCCTGGGAAAAAGCAAAGATTTTAAGTGGATTAGCATTTGAGGAAAAAAATATTCTGTGTTTATGAATACTCTTAAAGAGTTAGTTTGAGTAAAGTGAAGTAAAAAACATACCAAGAGTCCTTCCCAGTTGTTGCTCCAATATTGCTTTTAGCATATCTACATGTGGATTTGGCTATGCTGGTTTCCAAATTTGCTCTATAAAATCTCAGTAAGTCAGTGCAATAGGAGGGCAGCTGGAACTGAGATCTGGAGATGGTTTGGAAGCTGATGTGCTAGAGGAAACACAGAATGCACTGTAGCCTCCTTTCCATAGAGTCAGAGTGTAATTAACTCAACCAGAAATTGGAGGTTGGATGTCAGTTTTGCTAGGAGGAATTCCTTATTTTACCCCATGCAGGAAGTCAGACTAGGTTGTTACAGTGCTCCTTTTGGGCCTTGGTGTTTTGTGCAAACTACAATTTCCTTGCTGCTTTTTGTATGATGAAACCTGACAAACACTGTCTGTCTGCTGTTCTGTGCCATTTGTGCATATCAATTTGTTGTTCTTCAATGTCTTCTCTTTAGGTTCAAGGGAACTTTGACAAAGTTGAATTCAACAGGATGTGCTGGACTCTCTGTGCTAAAAAGAACCTCTCTAGAAGTCCTTTGCTGATTAGTGATGAAGATGCATTTAAAGTGTGGGTTATTTTTAACTTCTTGTCAGAGGACAAATACCCTTTAATCATTGTACCTGAGGAGGTAAGAAACAAAAACTTAAGCTCTTTAACACCAGTTTGCCTAATGTCTCGGTTGAATTGTGTTAAGTGTGGTACACTCTAGAGATTTGAGAGGAAATATTGTTTAATTTTAAATTTTTATTCCCCTCTTTTAAGGAATGTGTCGTAAGGCCTCAGATGCATTTCTCTGTCTTCCAGGCTGGATATATGGGGATTTCCACAGGATACTTGAGATATTGATAGCTGTGTGTCTGTCATTTAAGCAGCCTGGGCTAAACAGGATAAACAGGACATGCATGGATGTGATCTTTAATCACTGCACTTGCTTATAGGTGGTTCCAATTTTACAAGGTCCATGTGATTCTGAAAAAAAATGCCTGCATGTTCTGTGTTATTGTGACTTGCAAGATGAGTCTTCAGTCTCATGTCACCCTTCTGATGGAAAGGACAATACAAAATTTTCTGATGGTGTCTGTTTCTGAGCAAAACCAGCCAGCCCCTGAACACTCCTGCTTGAAATATCTGAAGGAATAATACCAGAGAGATCTCTTTATACTTTTCAGTTCATGACCAAGTATTGGTAGCACTCAAATAGGTATTTTAACCCTAAAGCAAGATTTTGGTATCTCCACTATTCTCCCCTTTGGGATGGGTGGGGAAAGAAGCAGAAAGATCAGAACTGTTGGCATAAATAATCCCTTGCAAAACTGTGTGTGCAGATCTCAGGGGTTTGCAGTTCAGCACTGGAGGATGGAATAATAAATATTTGCAAGTTGTTGAACAGCCAGGGATCAAAACAGTCTGATTAACATACCACTCACAACATAACTGTGGGACTCCAAGGTGTTGTGCCAAACCCTCCAGTACAGATAGCCCTCCTATCAAAATAAACTCTTCAGTTTTGCTTTCTCACTCACTTTTTAGCAGGACACTTTCATTCTGCACATTTCTGGTTTTGCCAGACTGGCCCATGCCAGGGCCCTACCTGGCCTGCTGTATTCCCATGAGAAATGAGACAGTTTTGCTTGCTGTCCCCTTTGTTTCTGTTGGTTCTGGGAAACAGGGATCATGGTTATAAAAGCTAAGACAGCTCCTTTCTTAGTGGTGCTATATTTGGCTTGGTAGGTCAGAGCCACTAAAAAATGCCAAAACTGGGACTCAAATCCACATCTCTGGTTTGTCAGTGTTCCCTGCTGTGCAGCCTGGCTTACCTGTGGGCAGACATTTCACATCTCCTGAACTGCTGGCATGGTTAAAAGCTTCAGCCCTGCCAGCTCTGGAGTGTTGCTTCCCACTCCTTCTCCACCAAGGAAGCCCCAGATTGGTGCTGCCTTCTGTGGCTGCTGCCAGGTAATGGCAGCATGCCTGAGTGCTGGCAGATGTGCTGCAGAGTCAGCACTGAGCTGAGAATTTCCAGATTTTGTATGTGCTGTTGTTTGCTTTCCTTCCCATCCTTAATGTCCAGGTTAACCTGTAGTGCTCTTCTACTTGGATTATTTAAAAAATTCTGATTGTGGATCTGTGTCTGCATCTCCTTGATTGCAGCATGATTTAAATTGTGCAATTTGTTTAAAGAAGGCTTACAGAGCCTGACTGACAAAGAAAGGCTGCTCTGTTCTTATCATATACAATGCCTGTATTCACTCCACCTTCCCTCAGACCACACAGGTAATGTAATCAGCCCCTGCAGGAATGCTGTCTGTTGAATACACTCCTTTCTGCTTTGCACTGGCCCTGCATCAGGTTCTCTGTACTTCTGGAAAATTTCCCATTTGCTCATCTACTCTGCACAAAATTCCCAAAGTAAAAATGCAGTCTCAGTTTCAGCCAGTTTTGCTTTTTCTCAAGATGTTTTGTATCTTTTTTACAAAATGCCTTGAAGGTCATGTGCACAGTGAGGGGATTTTTACAAAGTGAAGGAGAGGAGAAGGGGGGTGGAAGCCCTGTTCTTTGTGCTGTTGATGTTTTGCTGAGAGCAGTGTAAACCTCTCATGTGTAACTACACTTCCCACCCAGGGAGCAGGCTCTCCTGCCCTGCCCAACTGCTGCGAATATTGCAACACACCATCTACTGCAGTTTCTGGCTCAGAGATCCGGCAGTTTGTGTGGGATCCAGCTGTTTCCCCTCCTCTTTCCCTTCCACTTGTTGGCTTTTGTTTTGGTTTTTTGTTTGTTTGTTTCTTTTCCACTTTATAAGTAACTGAGGAACTTGCCCCATGCTTTCAGTTTGGAAGGGTAATCCCTTGAAGATTTTTGCATCCTATTTTGAAAATGACAAGATTTCTTTGGTCTCCATTGAATGTATTAACACCACTTCATGTGGTTGTAAGGATGCCTTTTCTTCCTCCTTGGAGCAGCTGCTCTTTGAGACATGCTTGGGAGTCTGAATTTCCTCCTTTTTTTTTTTTTTTTTCTTTTTGCAATTTTTAAAATGAGATAAGTGATTTCTGCAGTCATGTAATGGATTTCATATCTCATATCTGGAAAAGCATACTGCTTGAGTGCAATTTCACCTTATTTGCCCTGTGCTGACTAAATATTGAAGCTGCTGTCTTTCCTTCTTGCCCATGTCATGTACTTTTGCACTGGTGCTGCTGTGCTGGGCCTTTCCTTTTAGGCAGCTGAATGTGTCAGGGCTGTTACCCCAGCTGCTAAGTGTAAGTCTTGATTCCCTGCCCAAGGCTTCAGTGGGCAGCAAATGGCAGCAGCTCATCCAGAGAAGGGAAAAGAGGCTACTTTGGAAAGGGTTCAGAGATGCAGGCTGAGAAGAGCTTTAGGAAGAGCAAAGTGAGGGAAGGAGTTACCAGGAGAGAATCTGAAAGCAGTGGAGAGGTGATGCAAGGGCCAGAAGTTGCTTGTTCAGCAGAGGCCAGGCTGAAAGCCAGAGGCAATGACTGGCCTGTGCTCCTCACCTGCCCTGGAAGAAGGGATGCCAGCCCTGCACTTGAGGGAGATAAGGTTTGGAAAATCCAGTGTGGGAAAGGGACTGGGTTGGGGTGTGCAGTTTTGGAGTGTGACTTCAAGCTTGAGAGGATCCCTCTTTGTTATGAGGAGAAGTCAGGTGACACAGAGACAGGAGACACAGATGGTTACAGGGAGCATTGGGCACAGCTGGGAATGGCCTTGCACTCCAGTGTTCCTTCTGCTGCCTACTGGTGGCAGCTGAGAGCACTTGGAAGAGCTGGGAAGGAACAGAGATCCATGCATGTCTATTTTGCAAAGGTGCTCATGTGCCAAGGCAGAAAGCAGGGACTGGCTGGGAGCTCCTTCCCCTCCCCACAGCCAGATTTTCCATTAGATCATCTGAGATGCAGACATGCAAGTGTATGATTCCTTCAGCTCTAGCAGGCATTACCTCTTCCATGAGAGGGATAAAATGAAGGAAAAAAGGTGGAGAGAACTGACTTCATAAGAGGAGAAATATTGCTATTTGTTGTGAGCTTTCCTTACAAGTCACCTCGTAGTTGTTACAGATTCATTTTTGTGTCTTGGCATTTTTTAACCAGACATTTTCTGTTTTATAAAAAGGTTTTCAAGCACTTCCCCTTTCTTATTTCTGGACATGTGACTGCAGCCTTGGGAATGCTTTATCGCCTGAGATCTGTGGTGTGTGGTTAGTTGTGTTTCTGGGCCATTCTTCGTGCTGAAACTCAGAGATACACACACTGCAAGCTGCATACTCAGTGTTATAATCCAGTGTTCAGTTTGCTGCAAATAAACCAAACATATTTGCTACTTTTGGCTTCACGAGGAAAGATTTGTACAGTCATTTTTCACTTATCCTCTTGTCTTCAAATTTATTAACAGATAGCATTTCTAATCCTCCTAAGAGGAATCAGCCTTATGTGGCTTCTTGTGCATGTCACAATGAGGTGATGTTTTCTTAGTCTGAGGAGGTGAGAATCTGATCCAGTGGTGATTCTTCTGGAGTGTGTTTTTTATGACCATGTTCACTTCCTTGTTCTGCATTCTAGTACCAGAAACTGGAACAGTGAATGAAATACTGGGAATTGACCCTTGGCCCTTCAGAAATTACATTGAAACTGATATAAAGATAATGAAAGCTGCTTGTGTGGGGTTTTAATTGACTCATGATCTCTAAAAGTTGATGACAGTGGTTAGGAAGATTTTTAGTCACTTGGTTAGGAAGACTTGCATCAGTTCTTCCCATTTCACTGCCTTCTTCCTTGGCTGCTGCAGGAAGAAACAACCTCCTGCACACAGCAGGTTGTTTCTTGAATTGACCTTTACTATACTTCACTTAACACTGATTTAATTTTGAAAAAAAAGAAGGTGGTAGTGGTTTACACTGGATGATGAACACGGTTTTGCTGGTGGAAAGGAAGAAGTAAATATTTGACTTAAAAGTAAGCGATGTTCTGATGGGATGAAGAGAAGGAGTTGATGATGACTGTGAGAGGGGATATGACTGCTTTCATGGCTGTGGCCCAGTAACATATACTCCCACAGAATTTTAGACAATGTGAGTAGACTTTTGACATCTGCTCTGTTAATATCACAAACCTTATTTGAATAGTGTGAACCAGAATAGCCTTGTCTGCTGTGCTCTGCTGGGCATCAGGGCCTCCTTGGCATTATTTTTCTCATTCTGAGACCCACTCGTGTATCAGAAATATTTGTGAAAAATCTGTGATGATTCATTCCCCAAGGAAGCAGGAATACCTCGAAGAGGAAAACAAATAGACACTGAAACATGGGGAAAAGAAAGTGCCCTCTGAAAGAAGCTCCCAAACAAACTAATCTTAGAGGTCTGTTCTTTGTTATTATTTTTGATTTCTCTTGGCAAAATTCTGGCTGAAAAGTTTGAGATGGAAGCTGGTTTTGGTAGTGTGGAGCCACTGGGCCCCTACTGATGTATGTAGTGTTAACAACTCCCTGGTATTTTTGCACCTGTATTTTGCATACTTTTGACCTGAAAGGGAGGTCCTGTTAAAATAGCAGCAAATGTCGCTTCACTTTTAGCCACAAGAGTAGTTTATATTTGAGACAGGAGACTTAATTTGTCAGTTACTTTCTGGGTCGACATGTCTCTGTGGAGGAGGGGAAATGTCATTTGCTCTCAGGGGTTCCTCATTTGAGCACCTAATGGGTGGTTGCTGTTTGCTTTCACACTGGTGCAGCTTATTTCTTTGTATTCCATACCTCATACTTCCACAGTCATACTGTGCAAAAGTCACTGTTGCTGTTGAGCAGATAGATCAGATAAACTTTCTCTGGCAACTTGGATTGGCCATGTACGTGACTGAATTCAAGATAAACCACTAATTTTTGTTTAGTTTTAGAAATTGAATTGTAACATGCACAGGTCATTTGTCAGTGAAGAAGAGTTAGTGTAGTTTAAAATAATGAGTGTTTTATGTACTTTAGTACTCTAGGGAGGTTGTAGGGTATTTGTAGTCATGTAAGTGACTTGTAGATGGGGGTTGACAGACTTAAATGGTTAAATCTAATCTATGAACCAAAAAAAGATAAAATGTGTACAAATGACTCTAAAGGAAACAATGTGTTGACTTATTTTTACTGTATTCTATGATAACATGTACTAGCCAAGAGTTTTGCATTGCATCGTTTCCAGACCATTAGTTTGATCCGCATTTTATTTATATGGCTTGAGCAAAAATGGGAAAAAATTGATTCAGGTGTGTTCTTTGTGTGTGTGTTCCATTGTCTGCAAGGGAGACCTGTTACTTTTAGATAATTAACCAAAGGAATTTGAGAGCTTGATTCCTTAAGTTGCCATGCCTCAAGCAGTGTAAGAGGTTGTGAAATTCTGGAACAATGAATTTTATAGTTAGAGTTCATGTTTTTTAGGTTTTTTTAATTACTGTTACTTTGTAGCATTTTAGCAGATATATTATCTACCTAATTAAGTCTGAGTTATTTTAGCTTTCCTTCCAGGTAAAGTCCAGGATCACAGTTCAGAACTGATAATGTTCAAAGGGAATGAGCAGAGTGGCAGAATGTGTTTTGAACGTGGGTAAAAAAATCAGGGTTTTAGGAGTTTTGAAACAGCTTTTTAGTGCTCTGCTCTTGCACTCTGTGAAGGCTTTTTTTGGGTTGGTTTTTTTTTTCTATAAAACATGTCTGGAGTAGGAAGTAAGCTGCTTCCTGCCAGTAACTGAATACTGAGGATTTATGGTAGTCAGTGCTTCAAAGCCTTGAATTGTCTTTTTAACTTAAGGATTTTGGAGAGTGCAAATCAGCAAAGCTTCTTTTAAAGACTGTGAATTTGAATGCCACTTCTGCAGAGGCCTCTGTTACCATAGCTTTGCTAGTAAGAACTGCACAAGGAGCTAAAACTTACTGAGGTGTTACTTGGTAAAGCTGACCTGAAAAACAATGCTCTCTTCAATTTCTGGAGGCATATTCTGTGCCTGGCTGGGCTGTCTTCTCCTAAGAGAGACTTGAGGAGGATGTGACAGGCACAACTTGGAGGTGTGTGCACTTCCAGCTCATTCAGTGGAGCAGGAACTTTGCTCCTGGTGCTGCAGCAGCTTTGCAGCTTCTCCTTTTTCTGCAGCATTGCCCACATGCCCTGGAGTAGGGGCTGTGGCACCAAGAGTCCCTGAGCTGAAAGAGTAGGAAAAGCACATCCCTCTGCAGGGTGGATTTGGGATTTACTGTGCTACTGCACACTTGTGTTTCCTGACCATAGACTTGGGGGAAAGGAAGGGAAGTGGCTGTGCCTGTTGTAGGAGAGAGAAACAGCAGCCACAATATATTGAGGCCTGGGAGTCCCTGTGGTGAAATGTGTGGGGGACAAAAACACTTCTTAATTTCTTTGTACTCCCAGGTCTTTTACACAGAGACTCAGAAGCCTATTAGACCAGCTGGAAGGTGACTCTGAGCTGTGGCAGAAAGGCCCTCACCTATTATTTCGTTTAGAGAGTCATTTAAAAGCATTTTGCATGTCCTCAAAGCTGGGTTTACTTTAAAATGCTGCAGATGTTGATACTGTGGATGGGTTTACTTGAAAATACTCCAAATTAACATTGATGAGTTTAAAACCAACATAAAGAAAAGACTAAAGAGCCTCAGCCTTCTTTGCTTCTCTTTCATTCTTCTGTTTGTTTTTGACTGGTGTTACTGGTGTTACTGTCCTGCACATGGTAATGCTTACAGAGTGCTGGAAGATGAAAGGACAAGGAGAATTTATTTGGGAAACAAAAGCAGATGTGAAAGATTTGTTCTCTTATTTCTTTTGATACAACTGTCAGGATTGTGTCCAGGGATGGAGTGCTCGAGAGCTAGAGAAGAGGGGTCAGGTGTAGATGATACCTTGGTCATTTTTCATTTCACTTCTAGTCCAAACAGCTTTTCCTTTTTCCTTTTTCCTTTTTCCTTTTTCCTTTTTCCTTTTTCCTTTTTCCTTTTTCCTTTTTCCTTTTTC
>JAYDZK010000268.1:10275190-10301590 GCA_034509185.1 Euphonia xanthogaster | reverse complement strand
CTTTTCCTTTTCCTTTTCCTTTTCCTTTTCCTTTTCCTTTTCCTTTTTTTCTTTTTATTTTTTTTCTTTGTTATTTGTTTGCTTTTTTCTTACAAAATACTTTCTGAAACTTCTTGCTTTCACATGCTTCAGTCATTCACAGTTTGGAAGCCATTGCAGGGAAGGTCCCATGTGTTCTGTAGGAATCTGAAATATTAAATGAGGCTGTCAGGTTCAATTCTTTGTTTTAATGTGAAGAGAGTAGCTGAGGGATGGGCTTGGCAGTGAAGAGTTCAGCTGAGACAGGAGCTTAAAACCTTTGTTAATTGAACCACCTGTGTTTAGGGGCCTGCATGTGAGCATAGGAAACTCACTGGAATGGGAGTCTCTGGAGAAGCTTCCTTTACAGCTCTCAAACACTTGATTTCCATGCCTGCTGCAAATGATGGATTTCTGCTTGTGTTTCTGCACAGATTGAATATTTACTGAAAAAAATCACGGAAGCCATGGGAGCAGGCTGGCAGCAGGAGCAGTTTGACCATTACAAGATTGCTCTGAACACCAGTCGAGAGGGACTCTCTGCGTGGGAGCTGATCGACCTCATCGGGAGTGGGCAGTTCAGTAAAGGCATGGACAGGCAGACAGTGTCCATGGCAATCAATGAGGTCTTTAATGAGCTCATTCTAGATGTACTCAAGCAGGTAAGAACCACAGAGAACTAATGTTTTAAAGTAGGCTCTTTTATTGCTTTAGTTACAAAATGTTCAATTCATGCTCAAATTTCTTTACCCTATTGAATGATGAGCAGGAGGAAATTAGGTAAATTATCTGTAAGGGTTCTTTCATATGAGCTTATTTTTATAAAAGTAATTGTGCTGCTATTCAGATTGTTGTAATTGTAGCAGTATTATGAATGAGTTGCTTCTTGGGAGAGCTTGCTTTTAGAAAGTGAAAGAAGTGGGCTCTGACTTGAAATATTACCTTTACTACACTAGTACCAGCTGCTTGTTAGTTCACAAAATAGCTGCATCATGCTCTCAGTTCTGTTTACAGCTCTTCAGGCTTTGGAAATGCTTTTCTGTAGTTTCAGTTATGCTGTAGGAAATGCAGCTGTGCTGGGCACCACCTCTGTACTCAAACAAGGGGGTCTGGACCAGGGTATTTTGGCTTCTCAAGTGCCCCCTTCAGCAGGGCAAAGAGGTGTGGAAGAGCTCCAGAGGGCTGTCCTTTCTTGTTCTGCTTAGCAGGCTACATGGCTGACAGCTTATTTAACTGCACTCAGACTCCAGAAACCATGCTGCCCTTTGTGTTCTTAGCAAACTTCTTCCTTCAGGTTTCCAGTGACTGGATTATCAGTTTAGGAATGCTTTTAAAAACTGCATTTCTTTGCAATTGGAAGTACCAGAGGGACCTGAGGGGTCACAGCAGAGTTTACCTAGAGAGCTCTTTAAAATTTACTTTTACCTGACACGAGAATTTTTTTTATCTTTGATTTCTTGGTGAGGAGAGAAACAAAGGATTTCTTGGCAGGCTTTCCTAAGCTCTTCTGAAGAAACCATCAGAAGGTCTTGGCACAGGAAATTCTTTCAGAATACCCAAAGAACAATGCAAAAGTCTATTTTTGTTAACTGCTGGTTGCCTGTTGGAGGTGAGGGCTGGGGACACACACACACAAAGTCAGTTGAGGGCAAAAATGAAGTCATTCTGCTGTTTGGTACCATGAAAATAAATTAACCAGTGTCAGTTCAATCCTACTTGAAACTTGTGAGGAAATCTGATTTCTTTTCAGTTTTGATATTGCATTGTGTGTCTTCCCCACACCTTTTTGTTTTGTTTTGTTTTGTGTCTCCTTTCTTTCCTCTCTTGGTGCCTGGGCTTTTTTCTCAAGGATGTCTGAGTGCCTTTGAATGGTTCCTTGACACTTAAAAATAGTTTGTGTCAAGATTTGGCCCTGTGCCTCCTGGGCAGTTTGGACACTTGTTGGCCTGGTGGAGGGCAGAGTTCTGAGTGATTTCAGTATCCTGATTCCTTGTTGACTCACAGAATTGTCCTGTTTATTGCAGTAATCACATAATTGCTTCAAGGTATTAATTAATGACACGTGGTCTCATATCCAAGCATCATTACCCTTTTTATTGAACACATCCTGGATCTCTAAGGCTTATGGAGGGTAGCAGCAATAGTTAAATTTGTGGTATTTAATGTTCTGAAAGATGTGTTCTTTGTGTAATTGTTGGTGTGAAAAAGCTCATGCTTTTCAAGAGCTTTCAATGGGTTCTTGGAAGATGAGAAGCAGCTGAAACTGAAATAATAGGTAAGGATTTTGCAGAAATTTGAGGGGAAAGTATTAGTCTGACTTGGCTTTGAAAGCAAATTTGGTAATTCAGGAAGGGAAAAAGAAAAAACCTCTGGCTATGACTTAGACTGTGCAGAGCATGAAAAATTGAAGCTGCAGGAGTCCTTCACGTGGCCTTGCAACCAGCCAGAGCTCAGACCCAAGTGTGGGGGCGGCAGACAAAGCTGTGCATTCCTGGTGTGGAGCAGGGGAGTGGGATGGCACCTGGGAATAGGCACGGCCTTGGCTCTGGACACGTTTCAGTGGCTAGAAAAGCTGAGCACAGATAAGCTCTATGTGTAGGGGGTGGCTCAGGTTTTTGTTTGGTTTGATTTGTTTTTTAAAGAAAAAAGCTTCTTCAACTATTCTGAATGTTTTCTTTCTCCTCGGACCAGTAGAGAAAGATATCTTTGGCTTAAGTCTGCCACAGCACATTTCTTTTTATATATATATTTAATATAAGCATATTTGCATCTATCAAAACCAGTTAGAGATGAAGGCCATTACAGAAAAATGTTCTGTGGCCTTCTTTCCAACTTCTTCATCCTCTTAATCTGGAATACTCTGGACACAGAGTATACTTTCTACATAACTTGTTCATAGCTTATATTGATGTTGGTGTTTCAGTTTCATCTGTGATTTGACTTTTTTGGAAGTTAAATGTCACACAATAGTAAATAAGTATTTGGGAAATATGATTGCAGGAATGGGAGGTACAGCTGAAATACTGGCAAACTTTGAAGGTATTTGGGGCTATGAGGTAACTTTTCTGTGTGCTCTGTTGGGTCTTTACACCTTTACATAACCAAAAGACCAGATGGTTCAGCAGTGGACAGGCATTTCAGCTGCTCTGTTGCTTTTAACAGGGCTACATGCTGAAAAAAGGTCACAAACGGAAAAATTGGATGGAACGATGGTTTGTGCTAAAACCCAATATTATTTCCTACTATGTAAGTGAAGATTTAAAGGACAAGAAGGGAGACATCATACTGGATGGCAACTGTTGTGTAGAGGTAAAACCACTCCAAAAACAATGCATGTCTCTAAAGATCAGAATTATTCCTTTTTTGTGTGTGGGATTGACTCCTGGTATCTTTTAACAGAGTTCTTTTACTTCATATGACACCAGTTCATAAACACCCTTTTAATAAATGCTCTTAGTGCTGGTATTTGTGTCTCTGTGACACATAAGTGCATAAATGCTGCTTGACTTTATAACTTAGATTTCAGTGTTTGCAAAGCTAATCTTTATTGTTACCCATTCTAGGCCTTGCCTGACAAAGATGGAAAGAAATGCCTTTTTCTCATCAAATGTCTTGATAAAACCTTTGAGATCAGTGCCTCTGATAAAAAGAAGAAGCAGGAATGGATTCAAGGTGAGGTTTCAAAAATGCTAGTTGTGTGAAGGTTAAGGTTAGTGGAATTCTTACAGCAGTGCTTTGTTCAGATTTGAAATTCATGGTCTTGTAATTTTTTTATATCTGTTTTGGGCACATGGGTCTTTAAGGGGTCTGAGACTCAGGAAGAACTAAGGATCCACATAAGGGAAATCAGTTTTTGTCATGTAAGTGCCTCAATTCAGGCAGCCATAACCGAAATGAAATGGTTGTTACTGTTGTTTTTTATATTGACTGTACTTCTAGGGATGGGGAAGGGAAGCCATGTTGCAAACTGTTGCTTTTCGGGAGAAAGGGAAAGCTGGTTTGTTTTGGCACTGTAAAATACTGGCTTTGGTTGTACAGTTTACTTCAAATAGTGTGGTGTGGTGAGCTGAGAATAAAGCTGGGAATTAGGGCTTGCTTTTCTATTCCCACAGTAAAGGTGTTCCTCCTGTGAGACCTTCCCAGATATGTGATGGGTACATCCATCTGCAGAGTGAGGTAGAAGCCCTTGCAAAGCTGTTGTTGCCAATGTCATTGAAGAATGTGCAGCACATAAATATTTGGAGCTGTGGGCTTTCATTTGCACTTCCCTCTTTACCTGCAGCATGTTTATTGCACCAAAGTCAGGTGTATGATGAATGTTGCAAAAGAAGACTTTTTTTCATGGTTGTGGTATGTGAATAAAATACCAAAATCATCTGCCACTCCTCAGCTTTGCTGTCTCAGATATTTTGTCACTGCATGTAAGTGAATGAGTGCTACTGTCTTACTGGGAGAAAGTTTTCCCTTGGAGTATCTGTAAGAATTCAGGGTTTAAGGTTGGCTCTAGGGAAGGTAGGTAGCACCTTATCCTTGGTAAGTCACTGAGTCTAGATAGCAAGAAATCCTCAAGTGTTGGGCTTTTTTCTTGCAGCCGAGTCTATGAGTGACTCCTATGTCCATAGCCTGTTACAAATCAATACTGGAATTGTCATAATGCAGTGGAATTGCATTATGTCAATTGCATTAGACCTTACCCTTGTGGCACACAGCCAGTACTGAGAGCTAAGCGTCTTTCACTTCTGTCAACACAACTTTGTGTGGACAGCCAGCCTGATGAGAATTAGGACAACTGACAGCAGTATTTCTGATTTAAAAATACATTCAGAAATCCCCAACCCCACAGCCAGCACGGCACAGCACAGCACAGCGAGTCTCTTCACCAAGTCTTTGCAGAAAGCTGAGCGCTGCCCTTCACGGTGCTCTGCTCCTGTCCCCTGCAGCCATCCAGAGCACGGTGAGCCTGCTGCGGGCGGGGAGCGCTCCTCCGCACAAGGAGGCGCGGCAGAAGCGCAAGGAGCTGCGCCAGAAGCTGCTGGCCGAGCAGGAGGAGCTGGAGCGGCAGATGAGGGAGCTGCAGGCGGCCAACGAGAACAAGCAGAAGGAGCTGGAGACCGTGCGCAAGGTGGGAGCGGGAGCTGCCGGGGTTGCAGCCCGGGGCTCGGTGCCTGTGGCCAGACGGGGCTTTGCGCAGGGGAGTTGGGCGTCTCTCTGCTGTTCAGGCACGTGGAGCAGACTCCTCCAGAGCAGCTGTGCTTGTGTCAGGCCCATGCACTGAGCAGGCTGGTGAAGAAGAACCTGCCAGCTCTGTGGATGGTGTCTGCAGACAGCAGAGACCAATGTTTTCAGTTGCTTTTGGGCTTTTTGTTTTCCTTTTCTGTCAGACACATATGTCAAACATGGGGCTCTCCATGAAGGTTTTTCTTCTCTAGTTTACCCAAGTCTTGTTGTGTTATTTGTATGTTTATGGGAACTCTTGTCTTCCCACAGATGAATTTCTATAATTTTGATGTTTAAAAACAAAAGATGTGGCTTTTCTTACTTTTAGTGTGGAATATGCCTTGAAAATAGCTTAGAACCCAATATTCTAATTCAAACCCTCCCCACTTGCTGCCTTACATTTTGGCTGCTGAATCCCTGCTATCCCTGCTGCTAGAGCAGTCCAGGTCTTCCTTTGTTTACTTTACCTGTCTCCACTACCTCCCTAAATTAATGTAAGTTTTTTGCATTCCCATTTAGGACAGATCTTCATAATTGCTTGAGCTTTTCATAAATAAAATGCACCAGTTTCAGCCCTTAGAAAAAAATTCAGTGGTCTTTGCAGCTATAAATATTGTGAGGGCATTTAAGATTTTAAGTCTAGAAAGCAAATAAAAAAAACCCCACATTTTTGAAGCCTTGTCATTGTCACTGTTAGTGGCAAGGAGAAATTTGTCTTTTTTTAAATTAGTCTTGCACTGACAGTCCTGATATAGGTATTATTCTGTTTGCCTTAAATGGAGTCTGACAGTGGAAAACCATTTTTAAATTTAATTTTGGTACCTGTAGTCTACTATGTGTTTAAGATTCTGAATGCAAAATAGACAAAAAAGGATAGCCTGTGTTACCTTGTACTGTAAGTAATGTACCCATTAACAGAAATCATAAGGTTGGATTTCTGCATTGTTTACTTTATGGAAAAATATTTAGGGGGGAAGACAACATGAGAGCAGCCCCAAAGGAGCAGTAGGATCTTGGCAGGCTCCAGGGAGTTTCATAAAAATCACAGTGGGTAAACTAAAGAGAGTTGTGGCCAGAAGCATCTTTTGAAGTGGGCTGGATCAAAATGATTTCTCAAGGAAGGTGTCTTCGGCTCTGGCATGAACTACTGCACTTTGCCTGGGTGGAACTAGGGAGGAGTCCTGTCCATTGTTGGAGGAACTGAAAGGGTTTGATTAGTTAGAAGACTGTTCTTCAAGGAAAGGGCTTTGTAAATGCTTCAGGAAAACTGGATTGTTCTGGGAAGCTCAGAGGTTGATTTGCTGCTGATGGCAGTGAGCCACCATTTATGCAGCATCTGCCAAAGTGCACTCTGGGACTGGTTTGTGTTCTGGTAGCTCCTGCAGTAGAGCATTCCAAAAGAATAAATGCTTTTGTCTAAAATAGATTTTTTTCATATTTTTTACTGGAACTGTGACATGTACACATTGAACAGACAGGAAGGTAAGTTTTTCCTTGTGTGAGAGCATGTACAAGATGTGTGCACCCTTTCTGTGTCAATTTGGGGTCTTGCATGGGCTTTGGAGACTCTGTGCTGTCTGTGCCTGCTGGAATGGTGTGTTCCTGTTCTCTCCCCCCTCCAACACTTGTAGCTTTTCCCTGAAGTGCACAGTTCCCAGCTGCTAGGAACAGCTTTGGTGGATGAAGCAAGAAGTTGCTGATACTGAGTGGACAAAGATGATTTTCTTGTTGAGCTCTCTGGCCATGGCCTGGCACCCACCCTTGCCTGTGACTCTGCACATTCACCCTCTCAGCTCAGTATTGGCAGTGTTTGTTTAATTTCAGGGCAGGGAAGGAAATCTAGAGGAGATTTCACTTGAATAGGCATCTTGGATTTGACTACAGTGACATGCTTTTGAATGTCCTGGCAGAGGAAGAATGCTGCTTCTCAAACACTGGCATCATTTAAGCTTTGCAGAGGAGAGCAGTTCTGTGCTGTGTTCTGCAACAGAAACCCAGAAACCTGAGCCTTCTCCTTCACTTCTCATCTATTTGAGACCAGAGTGGTGCTACAAGCATGTAAAAGAGTGAAAGTTGTAGCTTGGCAGTTTTAATCATTGGGGCATCTCTTGAGTTCATCCAGGTTGGTGAGGGAGCATGGTTTAAATGTGGTACCTTCAGGAGCATGACAGAATCACAGAAAGGTTTGGTTTGGAAGGGACCTTAAAGATCATCCAGTCCCAGTCCCCCTGCTGTGGGCAGAGACACCTTCCACTACACCAGGTTGCTCCATGGCCCATCAAACCTGACCTTGAACGCTTCCAGGGATGAAGCATCCACAGCTTCTCTGGACAATGTGTCCCAGTGTCCCTCCTCTGGGCTTGCTCCAACAGGTCCCTGTCATCTTTGTTGTGCCCTGCTCTTACTAAAGGTCTGTGGAAGCAATTCCCACAGCCCAGCATATTTTAAAAAAAGCATCAGATAAGTTTCTTAGGAAAATCTTGTGAAAAAAATGCTTTGTTTTCAGTCTGGTAAAGTTTAGGCTGGTACTTGAAGATTTCTAAAATTGTGAGGATTGAAATCCTGACAAAAGGAACAACTGTGACCATTGGCTTGATTTGTAAAATCATGATGCAACAAAAGTAAAATAAGATGCAAGAGGTGGAAAGGTACCAGCAGCTGTTTCCCAGGCCCTAGCTAATAATGATGATTATGGACCAGGATTTTATTTACCTTCCTTGGCAGTTTAGGGGATGTTAGAGGGCTGATTCACAATAGCACAATCACTTAGTCTAGTCAAAGTTCCTGACACTTCTGCTTTCCCATGGCAATTCAGTGCTTCTCAGTTCTGTTTCTGTATGAACTCTGTGCTTGCTAGCATGTTTTCCCTATTGGAAGTCCTATGCAGTCCTGCCTGAAATGTGATTTTTCATGATAGTTTTCTGTCCTGTTGAGGTAGAGGAGGAAATACAGTGATTTCTATCATTTGAGCAAAGCAGGACTCAGAGGAAACTTGGAGATAGTCAGGTGATTGCCTTTTCATTGGTAAATTTGAAATTGTCTTGCAAACAATCAAGATAGTAAATTATATTTAAAGGCTTTGAATAATCCCAGACATTAAAAAATCCAAACTGGTGCTTTGATGCTTTTGAAGGCTTCTTTAGTTTTTTTAAAACCAAAAGTTGTTAAATAAAGTTCCATTCCCTCAAAATAATTTAGTTTTGACAAACAGTTTTCTTCTTTGTTTTCTTTCCCCTACCCTCCACCCTTCTCTTCCAGCAACTGGAAGCAGCAGCTGCTCGTGCTGCTGAGGAGGAGAAGAAAAGGCTTCAGACTCAAGTTGAGTTACAAGATCGCTTCAGTTTGGAGCTGGAGAGAGAAAAAATGGTGAGAAGTGCACGAGGGGTTTTGCTGCTATTACACATAGGGAGCCATGTGTTCAGCAAGGGCTTCCCTCACAGGCAGCCTTTCACCTGTGAAAGGATTCCACAGATTTTGCAGGAGCCTGGAGAATGGAATCTGTGTTGCATTTATTTGAGGTGTAGGAATAAAATACTTTTACTGATGAATTCAAATACTGGAACAGCTTGGCTACAATTTGTACAGCAGTGAAGGTTTAAATAGGATTGGAAAATTGGGAAAAAAATAGACTGTTTGGAGGATAAGTGCAGACTGAAGTTCTCCTTGCAGTTTTCAGAGATGGAGAACCTGAGGCCAGTGCTTGCTGTATGAATAAGCAAAATGAATCAGTCATAATCAAAATGCATTTTGTGTTCCTTGAACTATTGCTTTTTTATGCTCTGTGTTCTTTTACAATTATACACACACACAAATATAAAAAAAAAATAAATATTGCTGCTTTACAGTACTGTCACTATTCACCTACACTGAGGATTCCCCAGAGAGCTGATTTTCAGTCTGCAGGGGCTGTGTCACATTGTTCTGTTAGTTGGGGAAAAGAAGTAGAAAAAGTGATGTGATGGGACATCTCAGGACATTAATGCACACAGTGCTGCTTTATGGGCTGAGCGTGAATCCCTGAATACAATCCCTTTCTGGGTCACTGGGATTTGGGTCAGCTGAGGGGAGCAGCCTGCAGGCCAATGGGGCAGGACATTCCAACCCCCTTTATCCATCCTGTGCCATCATCCAGAGACAGAAGTGTGTGAGATACACTGCTGCCAAGGGAGGAGTGAAAACAGTGCCTTTAAAGCAGCCTGACCTTCATGTCTGGCCTCTCTACAACCTTTCTCTTCCTTCAGTTGTGTATCTGTAAACTAAGCAACAAGATCAAGCTGACTGAAATTAGGTTTGAACCCCTATAAAAGTCCTGTGCTGCAGGAAGTAGGTCAATATAAGTCACCCGTGTTATTATTTATTTTTTTAAATGCTCTTAGTTCCATGTCTGCAGATCTAGCCTCAATATTATCAGTTCTGCCCTGCAGTCAGCAGGAAAAGGTTTGTCTCTGAAAACATGGCCTGAGGGAAAGCAGGCAATTCCTTTAAAAAGTGGAAACCTGAGTTGAATGGTAGCTTCTGTGTCCCATATTTGTGCTGCTAGGTAAGACAAAAAATGGAAGAGCAGGTTGCTCAGAAATCATCTGAACTGGAACAGTATTTACAAAGAGTACGTGAACTGGAAGAAATGTATAAACAGCTCCAGGAGGCATTGGAGGATGAGAAACAGGCACGTCAGGATGAAGAGACTGTGAGGAAACTTCAGGCCAGGTATGGCTTTGACCAGGTGCAAAAGTGTTTCAGTCCCCCCTGCCAACAGTGGGTACCTGTGCCCTGCTGCTAATGACTGCTTGCCTCTTGGAATGGGGAACTGCATTCAAGTCTAAACACAGCACAGATTTTATTTTTCCTGAAGATACGAAGGCTGAAGCTGCTGTTTGTGATTTTTAAAATATGTCTGATTAGCCTGTAGCAGAGGGCAAGCTCAGCAGTTTTGGAAAAGCAGGTGCAGTTATTTTTCCATCAGGTGTTGTGCATGTCAACATGAAAAACTGAGATCGCTCTGTACAGGCTTTTCAGCTGTTTATTTTATAAAGCAGTTTCTGTAAAAAGGCCTTTCTGCTGTGTTTTATCACAGGTTTAAACTGCAGTGATAAAGGGTTAAATTTCCTCGTAGGGGGGCTTTGTGGAGTGTGGTTTTTTCCTTCATATACTCAGTCCTCCTAAGACAATGAAGATAACTTATGCATGCCTGTTTCTTCTGGGGCTCTGTGTTGTGTATTTGCATTATTGACTACATTTTCTGAATAGCCCTTTGTAACAGACTGCTTGCACTGCTGGCATGACACTGAAGGCAAGCCAACAAACAATAACTTTTTCCCTGCTTCCCAAGCTTTTTAAAAAACTATATTTTCTTTCCCTTTAAAAAAAATGAAAGAAAAATGAAAGAAAAAATAATTATTTGGCTTCTGTGCATGGATACAACATAGGTTCAAGTGCAGTTAACATCACAATCCCCATTGCAGATTGCTGGAAGAGGAGACAGCAAAGAGAGCTGAACTGGAAAAATGGCATTTGCAGCAGCAACAGACCATTCAGATGACAGAAGCAGAGAAGCAAGAGCTGGAAAACCAGAGAATGATGAAGGAACAGGCTCTTCAAGTGGCCATGGAGCAACTGAAACAACTTGAGTTGGAAAGGAAGGAGGCCCTTGAGCAGTATGAGGTGAGCTGCTCTGGTCATCAACCTCTCATCCTTATCCATAGATTGAATTTGAGGTTTTTCAATATTATGCTTCTTTAAGGGTTAGTATGGCACAAAAGTTATGAGGTAGGATAGTTGAGTTGGTTGGGTTTTTGTTTTTCTTGGGGATTTTTTTCTAGTTTTTACTCTGTTTCTAGATCAGTAGATACATTTGAAGAAGAGGATCTGTTTCAGACACACCTCTGAACCTCTTTTATTTATTTTTGTCACAATTTGCATGCAGGCCAGCTCAGTCACATCCTGAAGTACATTTGTTTTCTATGCAGTCTCACTTCATGTGCAGTCCTGCTGCTGCCATAACTGGGTGCATTTTGCTTCTGAGGTAGTAATTCTTGCAGTGTTTTGATGATGTCATGGCACTGTATTGTGTTCTACAGATGAAAAGTCAATGTGTTACTGTAGGCACCTACTCCTCAAAAATGTATTTCAGCACTGAATGCAAGTTAAGGATAGGTAGGAATTAGCTCAGATCCTCAGTGTGCAGCAGAGCCTCGTGTCCCAAAAGCCAGGCCTGCTCTCTGCTCTACTGAGTGTTTTTGGGGAAGGTCAGTAACTGTTCATAGAAGAAGTAAGAGCCAGAATCCAGCAAGTACAGAGGCTGAAGTGCTGCATACTTTCCAGGGCTAGAGAGGTGTTGATCCTGCATTTATTTAGGTCAGGAAAGAAAGCCTGGCTGGGTTTGTGTTTAGCAGGGGAGGGTGTTTATGGGGTGAGCTCTGAAGGACAAGCCTGTCTTGCCTGGCACAGAACACTAATGCTGCTCTCACTGCGAGCAAGGGCCCAGCTGGGGTGGATGGGGCCACTTTACAACTTCCCAGGGTGGTGTTACATCTCACATCATCACAAGATTGATCCTGGCCAGTACTTGGCTCTTTTTTAGGTGACATCTCAGGCTTTTTGTATGGGAAGCATCATTTACTACTCCAAAGGAATTGTTGAATACAATAGACATATAAAACCACCAAAAAAAAAATCCACAAAAAATTAAACATTCTAGCCTTCCATTTGGAATTGCCCAAAAGACCAGTCTAGGCTGAAGAATGAAGACTAGCTTCATTACACAGCTACACAATATTGTAAAACCTTGGGATTTTAGGATTCTGGTTTGTCAACTTTTTTTTTTTTTGTGGAGTGTGGTGGTGATTTAATTACTTAGGATGGTTCCACATTAAACAGAGGGCTGGGGGAATTAGCATGGTTCTGGCTTTTGGTTTGAAAGGTGTTGTATCTTTATATAAAGAAAAAGTAAAGCTGCTGTTTTCAAGTGGGCTCTGTCTTATTTCAGGAGGTTAAGAAGAAGCTGGAAACAGCAGCTAACAACACCAAGAGTTGGAAAGATAAAGTAGCTCATCATGAAGGATTGATTCGACTAATAGAGCCAGGTGAGTTACCAACAGAAGAGTTACAAAAATAGGTATTTATTCTGTCTCATGCACTTAAATCACTTGGTGGCTTAGTGAAGTGTGCCTTTTCCTGTAGTTTACTGGTTCACAGCAGCCTATAAGTATCACCCTTTGTGACAACTGCTGGTGGGAGCTTCCAAGTCTTTCCCTCTATTGGCCCTACTATAATGATTTTATTATCATTATTTGTTTCTTTTATGTTTAAAACAAAGCAAGGATCAGCCTGAACACTGCATTGTGGGAGTGTGATGTCCCTGTCAGAACTGCCTGTCTCAGGTCTTGCTCTCTGTCTTCCAGGCTCCAAGAATCCTCACTTAATCACAAACTGGGGCCCAGCCGCTTTCACTGAAGCTGAACTGGAGCAGAGACAAAGGAGCTGGAAAGGGAAGAAAGCCACTTCAGAGTGACAGCGGCAGCTGACATGTGGCCTGGAACAGGAGCCCACCTCCCTCGTTCTGCTTTGCACAGAGCAGCCTCTTGCTTACAAAGTTTAGTTTGCTCAGCAGGTTGGGCCTTTCTGCTGACGAATGCTGTTTGCCACGCTGGAGGGTCTGCTCAGAGCTCAGCCATTCCAGTGGGTGGAGTCTGACAGGACGTGCTGGTTTCCCTCACTTTTCTAAGACTTTGCAACTGAAAGTTTGTATTGAAACGTAGCTTGTGACAGACAGAGTTGTTCCTGTACTAGCCTGTAACAATCTGACAGCAGCTAACCAGTCAGGCAGCATCACTTTCATTCCAGAAGGTCAGGGAAGCAGTTGTTCTGCTGGTTCAGTTTAGTATCATTTCAACCCAGGAGAAATCAGTCCTGGAGGTTGTGTCCAACTCTGAGATGGAGCATTACCTTTCCTTCCTCCTTTTACTTTTGCTGCCCCTCTGTTGCTCTCTGCACAGTGCTTCCCTTGGCAAGGGGGGCTGCCATCAGTGGGTGCCTGCTGCCTGCTTGGATTTGGTGTCCTGTTTCCCTCTCTCTGCAGGAATCCAAACAAAAGAACTGGAGATAGGCATGTAGCAAACACTGCTGTAAGACATTTGGAAAAAGTAGTCGTGCAAGACTGTTTTTGTACTGTCTCATACTTGAGAAGTGCTAAATTAAGCCTTGAGAGTTCTCTTCATAGTGTAAAAGATCAAGTTTTGGCTCACAGATTTGAGGCAGATCAATGGAAGGTGGTAGCACACACAGGGCAGATAGCCTCTGTGTCAAGGCTGTGTTTGTGCCAGAAATCTGATTATAACATCCCACCATTTTTAGATGTAGCACTTCTGTCTTACTATTAATTGGAGGCCAGATTAAAAAAATGTAAGAAGAATTTTTTTAAAAATAAAAATGATTGATGTGTACTGGTACTGCTTTAGAAAAAAAAAAGTAATTCCTGTCAATAAAATCACTTCAGTCTTTCCAATACCAAGGCTTCCCAAAGAGCCTGCTGTTGTGCCTTACCATTCTCTCCTAGGACAAAGCCAGTTATTTCTGTTTCTGTAGGGAAAAGGAACAAGGCTGTGACTTTGCTTTGCAGATCTCCCGCACCAGCATTGCTCAGTAAAACAGGATTCCTGCCAACTTGTACAGACATTTTGAGATGCCCCCTTGAGGAGCAGGTGCCCACTGGTGTGGCTTGTGAGCAGCTTTGACTGTACCCTGGCCATCCATCCCTCACCTGCTTGTTAGTTCAGCTATGTGTTAAATTATTTGTAGTAAATAAGACGTGAATTTTTCAGGAGGATAAGCAGTGCCTTGCTGTGCAGCACTGTGATACTTGGGTCTTGGAAGAGCAGAAGCTGTACAGAAGTGGTGTCCAGATTTGGAAGTCATAAATAGCATTTTATTTGCCTATTAACTAAGACTCACTCAAATACTGAATCTTCTCAGACATTTATTCTCTGGTTATATTTTTATACTAATTGAAATCTTAAATGTTTCAGTAAATGGAGTGCTGATTAGAATGGCAGGAAAATCCAGGATCTTCCTATTTATACTCACTGTACAGGAAAACAGTAGTTCCTTAAAGTTGATAACAGAGCATTTTTTTAAATTGATCACGTTTAGAGAAGCAATGTGAATAGAAAACCCACCCACCTGTAATAGAATTACTAATGTGCACAAGGTTAAACCTTGCTAAAGGAGCTGGAACAGTATTTGTAACTACCAAACATCTTATGTGGAGAGCAGAAGGGGTATTGGGGCTAAACTTGTTTAATTTTTCTAACAGTCTTTATTTTGGACAACGGTTTTTTAAGAACACCAAATGATGCATGTTTTCATATTTTTTACTGTTCTTTAGAAATGGCTGTTTAATAAAGTAATATAAAGTCATTTACATTTTGGAATTAATGGATGTCTTATTGCCTGGGTTTCTTTTGGCCTGTTGGAATTTGAAATCCAGTGACTGCTGTGTGGAAGAAGTTTAATGGTCGGATCAGTGGGATGTTGAAGGCATAATAAAGGCATTGGTCACATGGTAACACAAGCAGCCTTTGTTTTAGCAGCACTCCTGCTCTTAAGTGTTCATACTCAGTACTTACTCCTTGCTGCAGGATGGGGCAAGGGCAGAGCCGGCTCAGCAGGGAGCTGTTGGGGCAGACACGCAGCAGCCCTACAATGTGTCAGCCCTATCTGTCTGTCTGCCTGTCTGGCTGAAGAGGAAATGAGATAACGTTCCTTTTGGTTTCGTCGTTTCTGCTTGCTCTGGCAAACTAAAAAACTTTGTGTGAAACCTTTCTCAGTAAAGCTGGGGGGTGCGGTTGGTTTAAATATTAAACCATTTGCATGCCGAGCAAAAATACCACTTGAGAATGAGCCCCTTAGAGCGCCACTGAGCGGCATCCCAAGGGAGCACAGAGCCGTGAGTCACCTCCGGGGCATGGAAATCTGCATCCCGCTGTGCCAGCATCCCCGTGAGTCACCGCCGGGGCATGGAAATCTGCATCCCGCTGTGCCAGCATAGCTGCTGGGGCCACAGTACTGCCCTCCTGTTCCCACAAAGCAGCGAGCCTGCTCATGGTCGGGATATCCCTGCTCAACTCTGGGATTAGGGATGCCACTGCTCTGCCCAGGAAGCCCTAACTACAGCTCAGGCTTGCACAGAGGCCAGGGGAAAGCTGTGCACTGGAGGGCTCAGCCCCACTAGTTTTTGTCTGCCAGATTGAGGTTTCATTTACCTGCTGCTACTGGAACAGTCCTGCAACCCACAACTCCAGTACCGTGCTGTTCCCTCTAAAAACAGGATGGGGTTTGGTTTAGGGTGTTAGTTTTTGTTTTTGTTTTCTTTTCCCTGTGACCATTTTATGGAGTGGATTTATGAGCCATGCTCACTGGATCACACATTCCCAAACTGTAACAGGCTGGCTTCCAGCAGCTCATGTTACTCCTGTTTCACCCTCCTGCATGAGCAACCACAAAAGCAAACAGGGGAAAGGAACAGTGTCTTAGGACAGAATCTGTATCCTGGGCAGGTGGGGGATTGGAAGCAGGTGATCATTAAGGTCCAAAAGAAGCCCTGTTAATGGCAGGGGGATTGGAAGCAGGTGATCCTTAAGGTCCCTTCTTCCAACCCTAGCCATCCTGTGATGCTGTGTCTCAGTCATGCAGGACGCCTGGAACGGGAGCTGCACCATCCCTCCCAGTGAAAGCGGACGGAAAAGAACTGCTCAGATTTTTATCTCAAATATGTGAAGCAGTTACAGAAACAATTTTTGAGCAAACCGGTGCAGGGCCAGGAAGGGGGATATCCACAAGGCCCTTCAGCTGCTTTGGGGTGAGAGGTCATGATTTGTTCCCGAAGGAAGGGGTGCTGAAGGGCGGCAGGTGTACTGTACGCTTGTCCTCTGAGAGTGGCAAAATCCTTCCACACTTAACAAGATTTTTAGGGGCTTTCCTGGTCTGCCATTGCTTGCTGGTGACTTGATAATTGCGGCTCTCTCTGCCTTTGCTTTGTTTCTTGTATTTTTGTTGTTTGGGAGGGTTTTTTTTTGGTTTGGTGGGGTTTTTTGTTTGTTTTACAAATCTTTTGGGGTGGCTGTGGCAGCCCCCGCGCCCCCCGCCCTGCTGCCCACGCCGGGACCCCGAGCTGGGGGCGTCGGGGCAGGAGCGCTCCGGGCCGGACCCGCCGCTGCCTCATCGCCGGGCTCCGGCTGCCACCTCGTGGTGAAGCAGCCCGCCGTCCCTCGGCGGTGATCCTGCGGTGTTCCCGGCCGCGGCGATGTCCTGGGACAGCCGCCCCCCCGCTCCTGCCCTGCCGGGGAAAAGCGCCGCGGCTGCGGCACCTCCACCGCCTCCCTGCCGCGGCCAGCGCAGCCCCGGAGCTCCTCTGCGAGCTCAGCGTGCCCGCAGACATCCCGTCAGCCTAGGAAAAATGGATTTTTGTTGTCGCCGGTGTTACCACGGGCCTGTGAGCTAATTCAGACATATTTTCCGAACGAACCGCGGCGCACCGCAGGAGGACAGTGTGTGCCCTGGGATACAGCCTCCCGCAACCTCGCATCTGCAGGCGCAGCTCGGGCTGCCGTGCGGCTTTCCTGGAAGCAGAACAAGGAAAAAGGTGCCAGGGAGGTTACTGCCCTGCACACAGCCTCTGCCCAGGTGCTGTGTGCGCGCCCCGAGGCGGCAGGAGCGGGGCCGAGCCGAGGACGTGCTCAGCATCACGTACTCCGCTTTTGGGAGCAGGACTCGGGCTCGCCCCTTCCAGCCACGAACGGGGTGGGAGTGTGTGAGGAGAGGATATCAGCTGATGTGGCAAAATAAAACAAAATATACATATAATACATATATAATACATATATATAAAATCAATAAATTATATACATATATATTAAAATTTAAATAAATTATATATGCATATATATAATTATAAAATAAAATGCAAACAGAAACTTTGTGACACAATTTAGAGACTCCTGTGGCTTCCACACATTTACTCTCACTGTGAACTCCAACCACCTGGAAATGGCAGGATTCGAAAGTGCAGAAAAGCACTGTCTTACGGACTGGCGTCCTGAATGTGCCAAAAGTACCATCCTTCGAAAAAAGGGAAAGGTCAGTGGTTGTTTTAACACATAAGATGAAATGATATTTGGCAAATGTAGCTGCATCTCACCTCCAGAAGAAACTAAAATTGGAATGGTATGATGCAAAACAGTTAAATCAGAAACATTCTGAATGGCCTTGAGAGGGAGATTTAATGAGATTTAATGAGTCAGTTTTTAACACCTGTGTTCACAAACCTGGGAGAACCACTTGACAAGAGCCCTTCTCTTGCCTTTTTCCTCATATTTTAGCCTAATTGACAGAGGAAATGCAAAAGTATATGAGCAGCAGGGTCAGAGGAAAGCCCATGGCAAGCTGGACAGAATATTGATAAAAAGGAAAAAAGAAATCACAGTCTCCAGCACAAACACACTCACTTTCCCCCACAGGCCTTTACTGAATTGGCTATCAATCCCTTAGTGAATACAACCACAAAAAAACCCTTTTCTACCCTACTCAGCGTGCTCACAGCTCACATCACTCTTCTGCCCACCAAAGGGGCTTGATCTAGCATCAGCTTTGCACAGAGTCGTTAAAGGAATTGCTAATTAATAGAGCAATTATTGCTGTGGCTGCAGCACACCAAGGCCTTTAGCAGGACCCAGGCACAACAATGTCCTCATGCAAACACTCGCCTGCTGTCCCTCCCGTTGTTACACCATTTCTGGGCACACCTTGATATCTCAGATGGGATTGAGAGCTCAGGCATCGACATGAGACAGTTTCAAAAGCAGCCTGGACTTGGTGTTGACACAAATCAGCTGTTTCAATGCCGACCCCAGCGTGGAGGTTTCTCACTCTGAAGAGGCTTGAGCAGCTCAGCCATGACTCAAGGTACAGGTGCGGGGGACGTGCAGGTCCTCTGGGGGGCTGGTTCTTCAGTCCTGAGTGAAAAAATAAAAAAAAACCAAACAAACCACAGTTTAAAAAACTTATTTATGCTTTGCTTAGACATTTTCAGAATGTTCCTCTCACACTGAGGCTGAATTCTTGCATTTGGAGCAGCGCAAGCTTGTGTTCTCTGAACCATCTCCTTTGACAGTGATGCTTTGGGCCGTTTACTCTCCCCAAGCCATGAAGACAGCCACCACATCTCTCTGTGAGGGTGGAACATGCCCCATTTTTCAGCCAGGCTTTCTTCCCTTCCAGAAACATCCATGTGGCCATGGACTGCTTATTCCCAGACAGGAGGTGGGAGATGATGGGAGCAGGGTAGAGCCTGCTCACAGCCCCAGAAGCTGAGTGTGGCGGTGCTGCTCCCCGTGGGGATGGAGGCAGCACCTTCTGCGTTTGCTGGCTTGCTTTAGCGTGGCCATTGCCCACCTGTGAGGGCTGCACAATGTCCAGGGGGGTCTCTGCTGGCCCATGGGGCTTCCTGGGGACATGGATTATCCAAAGTACCCAACTCCCCAAGCCTGGTCTCACGGGGTAGCTGTGCAGCCCCTGTGGTGAAGGAGAGTTGCCTGCCCGTGCTCCAGCACAGGCTCCTCGCTGTCACCATTACAGATGGCAAGTGCCAAGCCTGCAGTGGCCCTCAGCCACCTCCAGGCAGCAAATCCTTCCTGCCAGCAGGAGAAAATCCAGAGGGTGCATTCCTTGAAATCATACTTCAAGGGCGCAGGCATGGGGTACAAGAACCAGTCAGAGGGGAAGGGACCAGGAAACTCCTCCAGGTGCTGGGCACCCGTGCTGGGCCAGGCTGCCCAGCAGCCGCTGTGCCCTGGGTGCAGAGCAGGGACCAGCCCTGCCCAGCTCCGGGGCAGCTCTGTCTCTGCCCCTCGGCCCCTGTGACCAGTCCTTGCCACTGATGTCCCTGGGGCTGCCAGCAAACCCCGGGTGCTGTGTGCTGCACTCAGGCTGGCCCTGGAAGCTCCCGGCTGAGGCCGAGCCGGGGCCAGCCCGGGCCGGGTCTGCTGAGCCCGCAGCAGCTCCAGGGGAGCGGAGCTGCACAGCCACTCGCTGCTCTTCCAGTGTTCCATTCTTTTCTCATTTTCATCTCGCCCCTCCTGGTGAGCACCAAGTCCCTACGTGCCGAAGCAGGGTGAGAAGACTGACACTGTTTTTCCAAAGCCCCCGGCGAGCCGCGGGACCCGCAGCCCAGGGCTCCGCCAGCTCCTGCCCCGACAGGCCGGCCAGGCAGCGGCAGCTGCTCCCCCAGAGACGGGGAGAACAATAAGGAATACCAGATCTGCCGCAGGAATGCGGGAGATACCGTGGCGGGGGGCCCTGAGAGTCTGGGCAGCGTTTGCTCACGGCTTGGCCGCAGCCCAGAGGATGGCACTCAGGCCGCGCTGTCGCCGGCCAAGGTGGCGGGGGATGCGCGGGGGATACGCGGGGAATGCTCGAGGGATACGCGAGAGATGCGCGGGGGATACACGGGGGATGCGCGGGGGATGCGCGGGGGATGCGCGGGGAAGCGCGGGGGATGCGCGGGGGATACGCGGGGGATGCGCGGGGGATACGCGGGGGATGCGCGGGGGATGCGCGGCCCCCCCGGGCGCCGGACAGCAGATGGCAGCCGGACACCGCGGCACGGCCCCGGAGAGCCCGGGGAGCGCGGCCCTGCTCCTAATGAATCACATGTGCGCATCCCGCCCGGGGAGGCAGAGCCGGGGATGCGGCTCCGCCGGGGTTTCACCGCGGGCCGGCCCCACGCTCCGAGCCGCGTCACCCGTGTACGTGCAGCACCGCAGCGCTGCTGCCTCGCCGCAAACCCACACCCGACAGCGGCCAAAACCTCTGCCCGGGCTGTGCTGGCCTCCAGGAGAAGGAGGGAGAGGAGCGGGCGGATGCTGACCGAGGCTGGCACCACAGCCCGGGGATTCGCGCCAAGCCGGGCAGCCGCGGTGCCCCCTCCCTCCTGGGGACACGCTGGTCACCCCGAGCTGCTCGGGGGACCGACAGCAGGGTCTGCACCCGCCGCTGCCAAGGCCTGACACGCCGATTAGAGAGTCATTACTCTGTTGAGTAACATTTTCCCTCAAAGACTTAGGAACTTTAACCCAATTTTGAAATGTAGGGGAGGCTAAGTTGGATTACCTTAGCTCAACTGCTCGTGTCATAAGCCCTTGAGAAGGGGGACTGGAGGGTTTTTTCCTCCAGAAACCTTTTGTTGCCTCAAAAAATCCTTGTTTTTTTTCTTAGCTCAGACACCAAGAGGGGGAGTTTTCAACTTCCAAAAATAAATCAAAGACACCACGATGCCTGCAGGATATTTGTTTCTCCATAGGAACGTGAACCTGGTGGTTTAGTTTAAGGGAGGCTAAGCTAACGCTCACATTTTCTACATTCCTCTTTTTCCTGATAGATCAAGATCGACAGGTTTGAACTGTTGTTTTAATGAAAACCTACTACTCCTGAGAGGGCTTTCTGTTTTAGAAAGATGATCTTTCAGAGCTACAAAATTCCAAACAATTTGACTTGCTATCACCTTGGTCAGGTCCCTTAATCTCCTTGTGCCTCTGCTGGGCACGGATGAAAGATGGGTGATCTTTACCCATTAAAAAGCACACAGACATCTGCAAAACAATAAACTGTCCCTGCAAGGAGGGCTCTTGAGGTGATGCTCTGAACCCGTGTTCACCAGGTGCAAATCAGAGGCTGCTGAGTGAGACCTGGAAAGCCCAACCTATACCAGGGCACGACCAGAGCTCTGTGGCACCAGCCCCTTGCAGTGTCACCTCCAGCTCCTCCACCTTTATTCCTGATCCCTGGCAGCCAGAAAACCTCCTTGGAGCTCTTGGGTAACAACCACAAATTGAAGCAGCCTTTAGCCTCTAATTAACTGGAGTTAAATCACCACTCAGCTACCCCCAAAGTTTCATGGAAATTAGGCCAGCCCTCCAGCCAAGCCCTCTTTTGTCATCTCTCATTCAAGCTGCTGAATCAATTCCAGGCAGGTTTTCCCCTCCCCTGTGCTTGTTGTCCCCTGACAACCTGCTGGGGTAAATCTCAACACGACCAACCTCAACAATGCATCTCTGGAGAGTTTTCAAAGCTTAAGCTCTGCATTCAGAGCAAGTTTGGGGGTAGGTGCAAATCCCTTGTTGAAGGTTCAAGTATTTGTTTTAAAGTCACAGGTACGACAGGACTCTGTGAATAAACTTTTGGTTCAGGAAACTGAACTTCAGCTCCCAGTTTTGTTAATTCTGCATTTCAAAATGTTTTCTTTGCTGTTTTTTTCTTGACTTTTAAAGGCAATTAGGGTTTTCCAACTGTTCTAACAATTTAGAAACTCTAATATGTAAAAACACTTTCTTGTGTTACAAAAGTTTCTCCAAATGTAAAATGCATTACAAAGGGGAGGGAGCCAACCCCATGTACACTGTTTGGGCTGCTCTTCTGGCAGAAAATGACCACTGGCAGCATTCAAGGCATGGAAAAAGGACTTATCACCCAGATCCTTCAAACAGTCAAAACCGCCTCAGCTGGGCAAACCGGCCCTGATTTCTCAGCGCTAATCCCGGGAGGTACAGGTCTGCTGACGTCAAGGCTGCTGTGCTTGTTGCAGGGCTCACAGCCCTTCAAGCCTCCTAGCTGCCAGCCCCAGTCCAGCCCGCTGCACACAGGAGCTCTTCAAAAGCTTTGGTAGGGACACGGCCGGGACATGGGAATGCTGAGGGCTCTCCCCGCTCACCTGCTCCAACTGTGCAGCCAAGGGTTTTAGGGATCTTTGAAATTCACACTTCAGGAAGCCAGTTGCTCTCCTGCTTGACTCAGAAATCGTCCTGGAAGACTGCTGCTTCCTGTCTGAGCTCCTCTTTTAAAGCCAGGTTTTCTGCCTGCTATCCGAAAGAAGCCTATAAAAAAGGAGAAGACAGCAAAGCTCAGGAAAGCACTTATCTCCCATGTAGAAGCTCACAGGTGCAACAGGAAGGAATGCACATACCCACGAGGAAAATGGGAAAGACATTAATGATTTTCAAAGTTAGACTCTCACTTGTTATTTCTCTCTGGCTATTATTTTTTAAAGACTGGAGGATTCCTTTTATCAGGGAACGTTTCCTGAAGAGTTCTTGCAGAAAGAGCTTTTTTTCTTTTAAATCCCTTTGCATTTCAGGTACATGAAGCACTCCATAAGCTGTTCCCTGAGCACTGCTCAAGGGCAGGAGTAATTGGGATTCTGGGGGATGCTGAGACTTATCAGCTTGCTGGAGGAGCTGGAGCAGAGCCAGCAGCTGTGAGGAACCAGCCCTGTGCCCATGGTGGGATGGCACATCCTTGCCCCACAGAGCTGCCCAGGAACTGCCTCCTTCTGGATGCAGAGCTGCACGTGGGCTCATTTTCTGCTTCCCCCCTGCAGTGCAGACATCCCCCAGGGTCCCAAAACTGCAGGATGAAAACCTCATCCTTCCTCCTGGCCCGGATCCTGGGCAGGCATGTGCGCAGGCTTAGTGCTGAGCATGTTAGCAGCAGCATGGATCTCCACGGAGCAATCCACAGGCTTGAGCCTCTGCACATTTGGGAGCAGGGGAGAGGAGGACACTGGGCTCTCTGCTTGCCTGTTTTACGTACCACTCCTGGAGATCCCACCCAAACGAGAGCGGTGCAGCAGGACGGCGCTGAGCCATACAGCTATTTTTATGATTCCATCTCTCGTGGCCTTGCTGAGACCTGCTGCGAATTATCTGGGATATCACACCCCAGACGAGTCCAAACAACAGGTCTTGCTGCAGACTGTCTGTGTTCAGAGGGTTGATTTAGTTACTGCTTTCCCCCCACCCCGTCTTCTTCTTTATTCCCCTTAGTGACACGTTGGCTGCAGAGAAAACTTATTCATGCTCTAGAAATGTAATATTTACTCAAAACAATTTTTATTTGGCTTGGCTTCTTCCCAGTGCCATAAAGTGATAGCCAACCCCAAGTGCTTACATAGACAACATGTGCATCTGAGTCATATTTATGATCCCTGTTATAAAAAGCACACAACCTTGTTGTTTGGTGCAATAGGATGGGACTGAAGGCATCAGCACGTCTTGAGCATAGCCTGTCTCTGGAATCTGCAGAAATTTGCCATGCTCCAAATTTAGAACTTGTGGGTGGGAGCTCGGTCAGGAGCCAACTTTTTATACCATTACATCACAGGAATTGAGGGCTTCGTGCCAAGGATCCAAGGAAATTAATAAAGAGCAGAGGCTGTCCAGCTGCTTGAATTTAAAGTCATGGCAGAGAGGTAATTATTAATAAATACAGCTTTACTCGGAACATCGTAATCTCGCCGCTTAAATTGAACATATCCCCTCTCTTTACTGCAGCTTACCGTTCTGTTAGAACTTGCAGAGACAATAGGAAGGAATTAACTTCCGTGAGAGGGAGGCCCAGGGAAGCTGGGATCCTTCTCCACAGGGGCCAGGCTGCAGCGGTGGCTCTCCAGCTGAGCGCCGCTCCGAGCGCACGCGTTTGCCGGGGCATCACCGCTTCCCCACTCTGGGAGGGGGCTGGAACGTGGCGTGCCTTCCTCCAGCTGAAACACACAAGGCCTCCCATGGATCAAAGCCATAGATAGCTAATTAGAAGAGAAATTCAATTTGTTTGACCTCCTCATGCTGGGGCAGCCAGTGCAAGCTCAAATGTCACAGCCCCCAGGGCGCTGATGGTAAAGCACGGGGCTGCTCACCAAGAGGCACAAGGTGACCTGAGCAACCTTCCATCCTGTTTGGGATGCACTGTGTGTGCCCACAGCCCTGGCAGGGCTTGGCCCTGGGTGCAGAGTGTGGCTGGGGCTTGGGGGAGGGCCGTGCTGGTGCTGGGAGGGGGTCACTGCCCGGTGCCCCCACGGATTGTGGAGCCCAGGTCTGCCACACGCCGCTCCCAGGACCTCAAAAGCACAGCACACACCACAGGCACCTTCCCAGCTCCAGCCCTCAGCCCCAGCAGGACAGGCTCTGCAGGAAAACACCTGGCTCTGCACACAGAAAGGGGTCAGGGGTCCCAGTGCTAGGTCTGCATGCCAAGGGCTGAACACAGGCTTGCCATGAAACACACAGCCAGGAGAATACAGCAGTGTCTGTGGAAAAGGGGCTCCCCCATGCTCAAACCACAGAAATGTTGGTATGCAGCTTCAGAGATTTACAGCTTATACTCGCCTCAAGGGTATGCAAAAGCTATGAATAATTAAAAATATGGCTCTGGGTTCTCTAGGAAGTTCCCCATTTCCATTTTACAGATAAACAAGCTGAGGTAGAAAGCAACTGAGAGCTGCTTCAGTGGAATGATACTGTCAGCAAAGCAAACATCAGAGTTCCCGGGGAGATGCTCCTGCACCCACAGATACCTCACCCTGCTTGCACTTGTATTTCTTGCAGCAGCACATACCAAAGAGCTTTATGCATCCATGCCTCACCAGGAGCCAGCACAGCAAAGACCTGCAGCTTCCAACAGCCCCTGCTTTTGTCTAAGCACGCACACACATAAAATATTAAAAAATACTGTTTAAAACCCCTAACCAGCAGGTTTAAAAAAAATTTAAAATAATCCCTTCAGCGGCGTGGCCACAGAGTGACAATTTCCACAGCGGAAAGAAGACAGTCACTGATAGGGATAAAAAGCAGAAATCAAGTCAGCTCAACTCAGTGACCTCAGAATCATAGAACAGTTTAGGTTGTGAAGACCTCTAAGTCATTGCTCACTTCTTAAACGTGATGTTTCCACCTGCAACACAGGCACGGACGTGCAGGGGGTGTTACAAGAAGTCAGGCTGCTCTGGACTCAACAGGCTCTGTTGCTGGGTAAACCTCTTGTATTTTACCTAGAATAATACAATGCCTACCACTCATTCCTGCCAGAGAGCCCACGGAGACATCCTCACCCCTCATCAAGTCCACTGCTCTGTATTTTATCTCCCAGCATGCAGCTGCTCATGTTGGACTGTGTATTTCATGTTTTTGTGAACAGCTGGGGACATCTAAAGATTAAAAACCTCAGGTTTATTAAACACCTCACTCATGGTCAGGAGAAGCCCTCCTGTGATGCATGACCCACGGAGACAGGCTGGGACATGTTATCATGCAGTGGCTGAGGAGAGCCTTTGGGTGCTGCTTCCATGAGGGATGGGAGACCTCTCTGGGCTCTTTCTGGAAGCCTGGAGTTGGAGTGGCTCCTGGAGCTGGCTTGTGCATGCTGAGAGCATCTCACATGCCTCTGAAGCACTTCCCCATCTCAACAGTGGATCTCAACGAGGAGATTTTGAGGAGGGACAATGCAGGGTTTTCCTCAGCTGCTAAAAACACCTGGAATAGAGGACTGGAAAGGATGAATGGACTTCAGTGACTGGATAACTTGCAGAGAAATTAAAAAAAAAAAATTGAGGCAGAAAACACCCCAAAAAGATACACCCCACACCAGATATTTGCCAGAGCAAAAAGGCAAAAGAGTTTTGACTTCCAACATGAGTGCCCTTGGTAGGTTCAGGGTGAGGAGTGAGGTAGCCATTTAACCCGCAGTCTTGTGCTGCTTGGTACCCCAGAGCTTTTTGGTGTGTGGTCCTCTTGCATGAGAGAGTCTGCAATGGCAATGCCACTGTTCCTTCCACGTGTGGGTAAAGGTGGAAGAAAAAAGTCATAAAAATGAGCACTCTAAAGGGTACCTTCCTGCACCCCAGGAGCTGAGAGTGCCTTCCTGTCAGAGCCAGGCAGGGCATGCTCATTGTCCCCAGCCCTTCCTTCCAGATTTTGCAGGACAGTCACCTCACTTCCTGGAGCGCAGCATTAGGCAAGCAGTTGTAATTAGCAAGTGATTCCATGGAAATAGCTGAAGTGCTTCAAGCTATACCCCAACAAATTTCTAACCCACATCCCATCTCCAGCTCTCTTCCCGCTGAAGTCAGAAGCAATCCCTCCTGCCCCATCTACAGCTCCTAGAAATGCAGTGAGCATTTAAAATTGTGGACACTTTGCCCATTCTTATAACAGGCAAGAGTTTTCCAAAATGCTATTCATGCTACCTAGAAACTTCCTTCCCAGAAGTCCCCTTGTTTCCAGCAGACAATCCCTTGTTTCACTACTAGCTCTAGATGCAGCCAAGCACCATCCTATTTAAAAGTCC
>JAYDZK010000268.1:10241298-10275090 GCA_034509185.1 Euphonia xanthogaster | reverse complement strand
TATTTAAAAGTCCTCTCCCAAGAGCAGCAGCAATGAACACATTTGGCCAGCTAATTCACCTTCTGCAGTCACAGAGCTGGACTCACAACCTGCTTTATCTCCTGGCAGTGTAGCTCGTAAAACCAACTCCAAATGGTGGCAGAGAAATATATAAAACATGGAGAAGGGTTTTATGAGAAGGTGGGTTTGTGGCTTCTTATTTTGACCTGTTTCCACGAGATTCTTAAAAGTCTCGAGCCCTGGAATTAAGGAACCTTGGTTGTGCCTTCTTTTCCAGCAGTTTCTTTACAAGATGAGTCATTTGGAAAGCACGGGAAGCATCAGAGTAATTGCTTTGATGTCTTTTAGAGAAATTTGGGATGGATTGGAAAGAAATGAGGGAAGTGCTGTTATTTCCTCTTGGAATGGCGGGCTGACATGACTGGTGCTGTTATCCAAGCGACGGAACAGCAGCGCACACGCGAGCCTGGCAGCGGCCGAGCAGCTCCTCGTCCCCCTGATCAAGTTTGGGTCTGCATGCTGATGGACTCAGCAAACAAACACTCATGTTTATTGTAACAGAATGAACAGAATGTACCACTGAGGCTATGACTCACTTTTCCATAGGACGCCTGTCTATTCTCCGGGTTTGGAGAAGGAAATGTTGCACCTCTCGCTTACAGTTTGTTTGACAAAGCTTTAACGAGCCTGTCCCAGCGAGCTGTGGCCCTGCCACATAAAACCTGATCCATTTGCCTCTGTGAAAATAAGCGTGGCTTTTGACAGGACACCCTGCACTAGGCCCTGCTAAAGCAGCCAGCCCGACTCGCTCACAGGTGGTTTGAGTCCGGAGTGCTTTCTGAAACAAAAATATGCAGCCAGCCTCAGCAGCATGTCGGCTGTTTTCCCTTGGGTGACAGGCTGTCCTGCTGCATCCAAAGTACCCCTCCTCCTCCTCCTCTGTGGGACAGAGTCTGCCTTTCAAACCGGTCCTCTAAAACCACAGCTTTCTGTAAGAAGAGGGTTTGTGAGAAAGCAGAGTTTGGGGAAGGGGCAATGAAGAAATGATCACATTTTTATTTTCAAAACATGTAAAACTCAAAAAAAAAAGCTGCCTAATAATTCACAGGAAATTCTGATTAAAGTAGGTGTCCTTACAAGACCCTCCTGCAAGAAATTCAAATGAAGGGAAGGGGAGGGAAAGAGATTTTAAAGTAAACAAGTGAGAAGAGCCAGGGAAAACAAGAGCAATGAGCAGAGTCTCAGGTGGCTGACTTGGCAGAGCGGGGCGTGAAGGAAGGAAGAGACTGTGGGACAAGGAGCCGCTGGCGTTTACAGTAGTCAAGGAGTCTCCAGAGGTTGTGACTCTAACCACAAGTTGCTTAACAATCCTGTATGATCCTTCTCCTTCATATCCAGCCCCAGCCACGCCGGTAAATCCCTCTCGGAGTCAAGAGCGGGGATGCAGGTGCAGGGTGGTGGTGTTGGACAAAGGAGCAGGAGGAGGACTGGCAGAAGGGGTGTTTCACTGCCCCCTGGAATTACAGGAGCTGTGATGAGAAAAGACAGCTCCTGGCTCAGGCCCTGGACAGGAGAAGGCTGGTGAGTAACAAGTTTGGGATTGAGGGGCTGCCCTGTGGTGTAGACAGGCCCACGTACAGCTAGGAAGAATTTCCCCCCCTCTGAAGTCAGTGAAGGCCTTCCAGTGCCAGAAGAGAGTCAGGAGAGAAGAGAAATGTTGTGTTTGTCCCTTCCCAGCGACGGATGCAGGAGAGCAGAGGATCCACTAGCCAAGAGGTGAATGTGAATGGCACTTCGGAGATGACTTGTTGCTGTGGCTTTCTACCAGGCACAGAAAGTTACTGTGAAAGGCACCCTTGATTCATGTTCCTGATGGGATTAACCTTAGCTAAGAGTCCTCAAGTTAGAAAAGCATTTCAGATTAAGAAATGAAATATTCCCCAGGCTAAAGACTGCTCAGGCTATATATCTCACCCCTATGGGAATTTGCAAGGATCTGCAAATACATTGTTTTAAAGCTACCAGCTGCAAGAATGGAGAAATTAACTGAATGACAGAAAAGCAAACCCTAAAATAGTCACCATTAACCCCAGGAGGGCTGGGGTGTGTTGAGCTGTGGTTTTCTGTGCTCGGTAGCGATGTGTCATCATAAAGAGCCTGCATTTAACAGCAGAACAATGCTGTGCATGCTGTCACCTTCCCAGGGGCTCACTGTGCAACAGCTTCTCCAAACTGATCCATTTCCACTGCTGAAGCAGCTCATTAAAAAAAAATATCCTCATACAGCTGGGAATTATAAAACTATGCAAGAGCCTGTGATGCCAAGGACCTTTATTTGGAGGCACACCTCTGTTCCCAGTGTTTTGGAAGCTAACCTTTTCCAAAAATCTTTCTATAGATGCTCAAGAAAGGATGGATATGGCCACAGTCCACCCAGCATGAGTGATTATATCTTAAAGGGATATTCCCTCTCTTCAAAAATTCCAATTATTCTTAAAAATTCTAACCCATCTTCGTGATGGGTGAAAAAAAACCCCATCACAATAGAAGCAGCCCTTGTGCCTATGTCAGTGTCTTAGCTGTATACATTTAAACATTCCATTGTAAGCTAAGATTATCTTGCCTCCTGCCCACTGAGACATGTGGGTTTGGCTTTATAAGACTCATAACTGGCCTGCTTGAACCCTGTCCAGCAAGTTTTCATCTAAATTGATTAGGACTTGGAACAGATTTTCTTGGACAAATTGTGTTCTAATGAATAGAACACTCCCTCACAGCTGTCCTGCCAGAAAGCCAAGATTTTTTCTGTCTAAAAATCATCCCAAAGTGACCCTTAGATAAAGTTCAGAATCCGTTTTCATTTTTTTAATTAAGAAAAGGTTTGCTTAATTCCATTCCATACATTTCAGCGCTGGGCAGCTGACACACGATTCCCCCTGAACATTTTATTTTAAAGAATTTGGTTGTGATGTCAGGTCTGCCACAGACAATACATTTCTAAACACGCTGTTTGCATTAAACACAAAGCAGGAGGATGGTTTCAGCAGGAGGAGAAGCCTCTCTCACTCCCCCACCTGTAGATGGCACATAGAGCAAGCTCAAGGTCGGCTCTATTCCCCACATGATAAACTTAAACATTAATGAGGACAAACAGGGAATGTCACTATAAAGCCTCACCCAAGCACCAGATATTTCCACAGAGCCCTTCTCCAGGGACAAGGCTCTCCAAGAGACCCCTCCTCACCCCCAGTAGGTACCTTCATGAGCTCACCTTCAAGTCCAAGGGTGGGCTGGCTGGGAATTCCTGCCATTAATTATTGCGGGCCAAGTGAAGGCAGCACTTCCCCCGGCCACTCTGGGATAAAAGCTGTCCCAGTTAGGATGAATGCACCTTTTCTTTTAAGCATTTTGCTCCATAGCTGTTCTCCCAGATGTCCCAGCTTGAAACCTCAGTAGATGTTTGTGTTATGATTAGCCCATCTGGAATTTTTATTCTACGACCACTCTCATGGTAGAGAAGGAGGATTTCATTCAATCCAGAATACCCAGGGGACATCCATGGTTACACCATATTCCTTATCTCCTAGCAAGAGTATTTCTAGGAACCAGGAGTACAATTTGAGACAAGATCAGATCCTTTCTAGTCTTGCAAAAGATGGTTCTGACCCATGTGGAAATAATGTGTCTTCACCACGTTTTCAGGACTTAACTGACACCTGGCACTTAAAAATTAAATACGTATACAGGAATTTAAAGGAACTGGTCTTTCAAGAAACACAGCTTCCCAGGTCTTTAAACATTGGATGTATCTTTAACAAGACAGGAAACTGAGGTAAAGTCACTTCTTCTCAACATAGAATGGAATTTGACTACTTCAGCTACCGCCCATTCTCAGAGAAAAGCAAGTCAACCGTGAGAAATTGCTCTGCTGCAAAAGAAGTGAGCATCATGGTGCTGCTTGTGGAAAATGGGCCATAAAAAGTCAGGACATGCTGAGCTTCAGAAATTTACTGGAATTCCCAGGAGAATGTGGTAGCTTCTGCAGTTATTCTCCAGTGCCTTTACTGAAGGTTGGTTCAGTCACATCAACGTGATTAGTCAATATGCATCATTAGATAGCAAGATCTTAAGCTCTTAAGCTGCTTGGACAGACTGATTCAGAGAAATATCAGGCACTTCTTCTAGAGTCCATGTCATCTTTGGATGTGAGTGAAGAAAACTGGGTACATCTGCAGCCATTAATTTCAGCCCCATTTTTATAAAATTTCTGTGTGCTCTTGAACCATTAGAACCTAAATATAATGACAGGGAGTGAACACGAACAAGATTTGCTAACACTTTATCACACTGTATTCTGCAGCCTGCTATTGTCTGGAGATGTGGTTATAATGAGCAGATTATACAGCATTAAACTCTCCTGAAAGCACAGACAGAAAATATGATATAATCTTGCTCGGAGCAATTATCTTTAAACACAAGAACAGCTTCAGCGCCCAGTGGAGAGTGGCAAGCAAAGTTATGGGCCCAAGGCAAAACAATGACCAGCTGCCAAGAAACATCCTCGTTAGCCTTTGTTAGAGTTTGCCTTTTGAAAGTCATTGTGCAGCATAATTAAGCTGGTAACATGCAGATGAGAAAGTGGAAAAAAATGTGAAGACATAGGGAGATGAAATGCTAAAGCACTGAAAGATGTCACCTCCTCTGTGAAATGCTTATGTTGTGAAATAAAAAGAGAAGAAAGAACAAGTCATTTCAGGATAAGTCTGGAATGAGAGATAAGAAGATTGCAATCTTCTGGTAGTCTCCCACAAAACCTTTTTATTTGCATTCTACATCACAAGGGCTGAGTATGAGCACAAAGCAAGAGGGCAAGAGGGAGAGAACAGACAAAATGAACTGCAGCCTAAGAAATGGGATTTCAAGACATGGTGGCTCTTTCAAGGTCCTGAGAACTTGATCCACATGTTCCCTGAAATGGCAGCAACAAGAGCTAAAGGTTTGGTTGAGCCCAAGTCATTAGAGAATGAATAACATGGAGATCATGGATGTACAATGGGATAGGAAAGCAGAAGAGGGAGCAGAACTCGAGTCAACCCTTGTGGTCACCCTCTGGTGGCTCCTGTGTGCTACCAAGCTGATCCCAGGCTTTAAGGCTTTTTTGGTTGTGCTCCAGCTTGTTAAACGCTCTCAGCTCCTCTCACTGTTTATATATTTTGCAGTGTGGGATGTGTGAGTAATTTCGTGACATTATTTAAAGCTTTTAAGCAGAGATAGACAAAAACATTTAGACAGAGACAGCAAACTGTTGCTGGAGTTGAAGAGGAGATTTCAGGCCAGATCCCAGTTACCAAGTCCAGGTTAAATTCCCCTTGCACCGTTTCCAGTCTTGGGGAGCAGCTGGGAATTTCCTGATCCTGAGGTGACCCACAGGTGGCATAAGGCCAGACGAAGCCAGGCTTGTGCTGCCAGCTCCCCGCTGAGAAAGCAGGGGCTCCCCAGATCCTGGAGACAGGAGGGGACAACAGGCTGGCAGCTCAGCAGGCTGAAGTTCCAAACCTCACAGGAGCACTTCCTGCCTTCAGCTCTGCTAAGAGCTGCTGCGCTGTGATTTGAAGCCCAGGAGCTGAAAAGGAGAGAGCAGTGAGCTGCTCCCAGGGTTTGTGCAGCAAGCAGAGGGCTTTGCCCTGGCTTGTGCTCCTGGCATGACTCAAAGGCTGGCACGGAGTGGCCCCCCTTTTGCAGACAGACAGACAGGCAGGAGACTGGCAGCAAGACCAGGCACTGCATTCCCTTTAACCCTTACAGAGCCAGCAATTAATCAGCACCCAGGAGTCGCACGGATTGCCAACATCCCCGAGCGGCCCCGGCTCAGGCTGGATTTCCACTCTGCCTAAATGACTTCTGCCCAGGAACTCAGTCTCCAAAAACCCCCAAAAGACAAGCGCTGAATGCCTGATACAGCAGGTACAAGCTCGTGGTAGGTGGTGTTTTGCAGGACCCATCCCTGCTGATGGACTGCACATTTGTACCTCTGTGGCTGGATGGAGGGACAGATGGTTACGGGAAAGGCAGAAGACAGCATGATATGGAATGAGCCAAAATGTCAGTGCTGAACGAGCACAACAGAGAGCCAAAGAGAGATGGGAATGGAGCAGGAAGATCACAATTATGGACAAATTAATGAACCAGCAGTACTGGAAATAGCAACAAGATGTCAGACCTCCATCTCTTACAAGGAACAATGAAAATATCTTAATTTCTGGCGATTTTGATGGAAATAGAGTTATGCAACACTGATATTGTTCACAGTGATTTAATTAAGAGTCTGTCAGCATGGTCAAGCCTAATTAACCTGGTATTTAGCCTTTTATAGGAGACAGTTATAAAAATGTGCCCTTCACTAAAGCACGGCATTCTAGAAATGGCCCCAGTCCTAGAAGGGTCACCTTTTTGGCACAGCAGGCTCTTGAGACCATCCCACTAAGGTGCCAAGATATCTCTGAAAAGTTTACAAGTTCATTCTGCATTCCTTGCCGACACAGTCCTCTCCTTGCAGTTTGTGGGAATCTGGGGTGTCTGAGGAATTCAGAGTCAGGCGTCCTGGCAGCATCCCATCACCGAAATTATTTCACAGAGAATTAATCCCCAATCCTGACACTTCTCGTTGTGTGAGATTCAAATCTCTGCCTTTCCAAGCTCATTAGAGCTCAGCAAATGCAAAGGCTAGACAATGGACTTGCACCAGTCTGAACATTTTGGTTTCTGGGCTGGATAGTGACAGAAGCAGTTCACTATGTGGAGGAACTGGCTCCTCTGGATGTCAGCAAGAGCCTATGGGTAGAGCATGGCACAAACCTCAGCTGCTGTCATGTGCAGCCCTCTTCACTGGGGCCACAGCACCTCCAGCACTGCCTCCTGCAGCTGTGGGACAGGCCTTTCTCCTTGCCTTGTGGCAGCAAGCACACAGCAGCCTGGAGGCACCAGTGAAATCACTTAGGTCTCTAGTGGGCTCTCTCGGAGGGCATTATAAATAAGATTCAAATAGAGGCTGAAAAATTAATATAAATGAGAGTAACAACCAATACTCCCAGAAAATCCCATGTTCTGCAACTGTTATTGCTTCACCAGTGACAGGAAAGAGCAGTGTTCTAAAATAGAAGTTCACTTAATTGAATTTCCCTTAAGGCACAGAAAATAAGCTTCCATGAAGTGGTATCAATTGTTCAACAATAACATGTTCTCCCAGCTGAAAACTGGGTTAGGAATTTGTATTGTATTTTCACAAAACATAATTCCTAGCCCAGTTTCGTCCTCCTCCTTGAGATAACCAGGCAGATTCCACCTCAGTGATCACAGAGCTAGACTATGTGGGTCAGTCAGTGCGTAACCAATGTCCAGCTTGTCCACACTCCTCCTGAACAGAGCCTGCTGGATCCACCACGGGGCTTTAGATGCACGAGGCCATTAAAGGAGCTCTTTGCTTAAACACCTTTGTATTTAAGAGGTTTTCTTGTAAGAACCTCTGCATCTTTATCCTCTGTGCTGGCTTGACTGTGTCAAGCCCAGGCGAGGTCAGCTGCACACAGGACTCACATTCTTGTCCTTCCTGGGTTAGGGGGCAGGCAGACCTGTACACCTCAGGGTGCTGAAAAATGCAAAGGAACACTCAAAAGCTACAGAGCAATGAGGGCTCACCTTTTTCTGGCAATACAGAAAGTGTTAACAACCAGCACTCACGTATTTACGTGTGAAATATTATCTTTCTGAAAGTTTGCCGTAAATGTGGCTCAGAACACAGGGATGGCCACGCTTTCCAAATGTGTGCAGCAGGAAGAATATTTCCTAGGGAATAAGGTCAAAATATTAGCATTCAACTGAAGCAGTATGGGCCAAATTAATGAAGTTACTGCTCCATCACAGACTTCCACAGGTGAAACCTGAGAAAGCGATTGTATCAACAGCGCATCAATCCGTGGCACTGGTCAGCAGGACAGAAAACCCAACCTCCAGCTTCAAAGTTTCACTCAGCCTTGGCACAGAAAGGTTAACTGGTGTTTAAACAATGCTTCTGAACTGATAATGTTAATTAAATGTTTGCATTCAAATCTTCTTACACAGTGCAATAAGTTTGCTTTCTCTACAAACACTGCGCATCTGGCACGGAGCACAAAGCTGGGGGGGCAGCCCCTAATGAGGAATAGTTCAATCCATGGATCCTTCTAAAGCTAAAGGCAGGGAGGGGAGAGTGTTTGCCATCTCCAGACTCTGTGTGTGTGTCTGCCTCTAAGTTTCTTCTTATTCTCCAGGGGTTTGCAAAATTATGTGTTTAAATATTCATTATCCTTCTACTCTAATACTGCTTAAAACTCATTTTTCAAGCCCAAGGATGACATAGCCAGTGGATGAAAATTATGTTCCATAAAAACAGTCTTGTAGCAGCACTGGGTAAGTCAAATGCCCTGATGAGAAGGGAAGCAGCTAAATCATCCATCCAGATGGGAAATGTTGACAGCCCCTTAACCAGAGCAGCTCTGCAATACAGAGAGGTGTGCAATTTGGCTTGGTGAAGCAGACATCATGGAGCTATTTATCCTGGCCTCAAGCTGAGCAGGAAGTTCATTAAGCTGGCCCGTTGCTGGACATTTCACCTGGCTGCTGTGCTTCCTATCGGAATGCAGAGCTGGATGGGCCCTTCCTGCACTGACGTCATGCACTGCCATGAGGAGGATTTCTCCACGAGCCTAGGACCTATTCCTCTGACCCCAGGAGCACATTGGATGTTGTGCATCCAATTCCTGACAGGAATGCTTCATTTTGCTCTTGAGCAACCATTTCTGAGCAAGCCAGGAGCAGAATCCAGCTTTTCTTGGCTGAAGGAATTGGGATGTCCCAAAATGGGGCTTTTTAAACAGATGAGTGAAAAAGCAGAGAGCCCAAAGGACCACTGCTCTCCAAAGAAAATCACACAAATCAACAAGGAAAAATTCCTCTCCGTAGTTAGGCTTTCTATGATGGTCAAACAGCTGTGAGCTGTTGGGCTTAGCTCTGCTCCAGCAGAGCCCAGAGTATCCACTGCAGTGTCTGAGCAAAACCCCAGGGGACACAGCGGGGTCCCTGGGCCTGCCCTTGGCAGAGGCTGAACAAATCCACTCTGACAGTGCCCTAGATTTCCTGTGGGACACTGCCTTGCTCGGACAACTGCTCCTTGCACATCCCTTCCTGCCAGCCCGGCGCCCTCCCTCCCCTGGGCTGGGCTGAGCCGTGGCTTCCTGCCCTTGTGCTGCCCCTGGCTGCTCTGGCAGGCTGGAAAGCTGCAAACGTGGCACTGCTTGCCATGCAGGGCAGCTCTTACCTTCCCCCAGGCCCAGGATGGTCATGGGGCGCTGGACAATGGTTGGGAGCACAATATTACACCCCCCTGAGGGCCAGGAGAGAGAATGGGGGTGGTGACCAAGCTTTTCAGACTTGATGTGCTGAGCCACAGCGTTCCCCTGCAAATGCATCAGAGAGAACAAGGGAGCCCATGCTCTGTAGTTTTCCTGAGCGTGACCATCCCCCACTCACCAGTGTAGGCTGTGGGGCAGGATTTATTTTTCCCCCCCTTTATTTGCCCTCCAGAAATAACTAACAGGTCAATATCAATCCCAAATAATTTCCCTTTACCCCGATGGAAGTTTTCTCTTCAGAGCAAACAGCGTTGTTTTCGGGCCGCTCTCAACACCTCCCAACACGCATGTAAAATTTTGCTGAATTTAGCCAGTGGACATCTTTCAAAGAGATAATTAAAAAGATGACTTGTTTTCAGCTAAAACAGTACAAAATACACTAGGTACTTTGTCCAAAGAATCCCTCCCAGATTTACAGCAGGCCAACTGGATTCATCAGCTGTTCACAGGCAAGTAATCAAAGAGATTTAAAATAGGAAACATTTTCTCCTCTGTTTGTGTTGATTTTTTCAAAATCAGATGGCAGATACAACATCAACAATGTTGTATTTATATGTATTTCTATTAGATATATAAAATATGTCATTTATACAAGTGTATAAAGGCCCTTCCCTGGCACTTCCTAGCAGCCTGCAGAAGGTCGTGCAAGAGGTAGGCATTTTTGGAAATATGAATAGAAATGCACTCATGCAAAGCACACCAATATTTTTTGGCTTGTTCTGAACACAGAAACTTTAACAGCTATAAATACTTCCAGGAGGCTGGATATCTCCTGGGATGGAGCATTACATCTTTCCACTTCCAGCTTAGCATGCTGGAAGCAGGCAAACCCCAGCACCTGCACAGGCACGTGAGCCCAAGTGCCAGCCCTCCCCGCCCCTTTGTGGCCTGATGCTGCTGAAATTATTCCTTCTGGTTCTGCACCCTGCCTGCTTGGCTCTGCATTTTGCTGAGCCTCAGAGGGGCCTCCGTGGGCTGCCACAGAGCACAGCTCCAGGGCTGTCACTGAGCCCAGCCTCCCGCTCAGGCTCTGCTGCTCTCCCAGTCACCACCAGGGAGTTTTGGCATAAAACCCACACCAATATTCAGTCTGCAGCCTTGCCTGACCTGGTGAGCACTCCAAGGACCACTTGAGTCCTTACAGTCCTGACAGTGGTCAGGAATCCCCTCCTCTGAAGAACACAGTGTGGAGGGAAGGTCCTCAGCTACACAGAAGTGGGTACTGCTTCACCAAGCCTGACAACATTATGAACTTTTACAAACTGTGAAAACAACCATATTCCAAGCTTTGGAGCGAGGAGAAAAGCTAACTCTATGCTAAAGTTACATTTTATTTAGACTTCTTTTTCAATACATGAGAGCTGGGGTTGAAAGCACTTATTACAAAGCACAGAGGAACTCAAAGCATGCTCTTAAACCAGCCTCCATCGCTCTTGCTCAAAATAAATACACAACAGAGAGAAAGGTTTAGTGTAACTGGACAATGCTTTCTAAATTGCTGTCCTGTCTGTTCCCTTTCCAGAGGATGAAAATCCACCTGTGTGAATGTTTAGCCTGTGCTGGCAGGAGGGGACAGGGAGGGTAAGGCTGGCCAGGACACAGCTCCTGGTGTGTTCCTGCAGCCCCTGAGGGCAGCACTGCTGCCTGTCACATGAACACTGCTCAGCAGGTTCCTCATGCAGCTGCAGCCAGAGGAGAGCCCCTGAGCAGCCTTCTGGGCAGGCCAGGTGCTGAGGAACAGGCTTGTGACTTCTGACTGTGCCGTGCCCTCCTTTTGCTCTGAAGTTTCTTGCCATTAGTCATAAGTCCCACGCATTCCACTCGCTTGCATGGTGAAGAGGCTTTCAGAGCAAAAAAACTCAGATACGTTCTGCAAGTTCATGGAAGTTCAGTAAGCTGTTTTATCTCAGTGGTAGGAACATGTCCACTTCAGCTGGAAAGCTTCCTGGCAGGGTGCAGGTCTTTAACAGAGGAGTCACTACTTGTCAGCCATGCTGGAAGCTCGAGAGCTCCCTTCTCAGCAAAGCTTACACCTTCCTCAGCACTCACTGTGACTTTGCACATGCCTGCAACTACACGCCCCAGAACAATATCTTAGTTTAAAAAGTTTTGGTTTTGTTTTTTTTTTCCCCCAGAGTTTGAACTTTGGTTTTGTTTTGAAACCTTCTCCTTTTTTTCCTGACTAAGGCAGCCCATAAAGGAGCACCTCCCTCAGGCCCAAAGCACGGAAGATGCTTGTGATGATCTGCCAAGGTTTTAACGAGGGTGTCCTCAGCACCTCAGAACTGCACATCCATGGAATGTGGCCCCTATTAATAATACTCCAACTACTCTCAACACGCTCAGAGAGAGCCCTGATGCCAACCCACAGGTTCCCAGGGGCAGAATGACAGCATCCACACAGGCTATTAACCTGAAAGACAAACGCCGGCATTTTTTGCTAATCCCCTCAAGTATTCAGTATTCCGGAATCTCTTTCTTCATGTTGGCCCTCACAAGACCATGGAATGGCTTATTTTAGACTGAAGGAGGCCAGTCATGTGCTGGCATTAATCGTGAGGGCTGTCACTGGTTTATGACTGCAGCACTGCTGGTGCAAAGACCACGGACCAGATTTACAGTTGAAGGGCTTTGCCCAGGAAATTGCTCAGACTCAGGCAAAACCTCAGCCAGAAGGAGCCTTGGGGGGTGTAGGTGTGAATCATTCCAGCATGCCTGGGGAGCATTCCTCTGCACATCCAGGAGCCAGCCTGGGAGGGATGGGCCCTGCCTGTGCACCCTGTCCCTGCCCTGGGGCAAGCCAAGGAGAGGAGCAACCTTTCCCCAGGGTTACTGGGGATCAGCTGCTCTCAGAACTCCAGCATTCCAGCTGCAGGAGTGCAGGTGGGCAATGCACAAAGGGGCCAAGGCTTGGTCTTTCCTACAGTAGGTGCCACTCTGGCATCAGCAGAGATCGAGAGCCTCTTGATTTGCCCATACACTTTTGAATTACTTCATCAGAAGGAGTATTACAGGCAGCAGGGACCTAAGAGAGTCACGTAGCCAGGGTGATTTTATGCTGCTCTTATTGGAAGATGTTGCAACAAGATCCTCTGTGCATTGTTTACATTTCCAACATGATGAAACCAGAGGACAGAACAAATGAAATGAAACCCCTGGGCTGCTTCATGTAGTTTCTACACCTTGGCAAATCAAGGTCAAAACAAAACCCCAAAATGTCTCCACATCATTTTCTCCCCTCTCACAAGGGGGAAAAGAAGGATTTTTAAGTGCTGTCAAAGGATGAACTTTTAGCATCACTGCCTCATCTCCAGTTTGTTAAGAGAACACAGGGGTGCCCCCCCCTGTGCCTGGAGAAGAGAGCTGTCACAGGAAGGTGAGGAAAATACCAGCAGTGCTGAGAGAAAGAACAGCGGGAAAGCAAGTTCAGTGTTACAGGCTTTGTTGCCAAGTGGAGGCAGATCTTTTCTTGTTGACATGACACAGGCTTTGCTCTCGGGCTAGGTGTGCTGTGCAGGAAGGAGCTGGGATCCCCCCCAGCTGCTCCACTGCTCCTGGTCTGGTTCATCTCCACAGAAAGACACTTGCCAACCCTCTCCCTCTTCCAGCCATCGTGAGTATCAAGGTTAAAGATCAAAATGCAAACCCAAAACATGTTGAAAGACTTGTCTTCTCTGCAAGTGAGAAGAAAGTATGTCTAACTCTCCAGGCTGCATGCTTTTCAGTGAGGGCATGCTGCACTATCAGGGTTTACAGGATAGCTTTCATCAGGCCATCACAGCACACAGTGCAAGCCAGCCACTCTCAGCCCGGCGAGGCAGCAATAAACGAGCCCTTGCTGTATTTCACCGAGCAGAAGAGTGAAGAACTAGAGAAATTTAGGGATTTGTGCAGGATGACACAGAAGCAACAGCCCTGTGAAGGGAACATCTGACCAAAACAATGTCGATGCACAGGAAAAAGTCCAAGCTACAAAATTTGTCTGATTCTCATGGGATCATAGGCCCTAACATTTCACCAGGTCAAGCCAGTCACGGTCTGCTCAAGGATATACATTCCTTTTTTATCATGTAACCACTATGTGACCCTGACAAGAAGTTCAGAGGGCTCTTTTCTCTAATATAGGCTCTTACTGCCTTTCTTAAGGGGAGGGGAAAAAAAAAGGAGACAAGACCCAGGTAAGCATACAACAACAAAGCAATTCCTGCAGCCTCGCTTCATTTCACTGGCAAGCAGCATCAGTGCCTTTCTGTTCAGGTATTTGTGTTTTTTATAGACACTGTAGAGGTATGTACTTCATACTTCTCTGTTCTGGAATAATCATAATCTCTGTTCAGGGCACAGCCCAAGCAAGAATCTCTCATTGGAAGGTAATTGTCTGGCTACAGCTGTGCACCAAGAAGCAGCTACTCTAGCATGGGCTGGGAGTATCCCATCTAGGAGAAGGAAACCAGGGCTTGGGATTGAAGAGGCCATGGGGCAGACACGCAGCCCAGGAGGACCTTTAGTCCCCTGCACCCCTGTCACCCCAGAGCTGGGCTCCCCTGCGAGCAGCAGCTCTTCCCTTGCTAGGCCAGGAAGGAGGAGTGAGGGAGATGCAAGGGCTGGTCTTGCTTTTGGTTCTAGGAGCAGTGCAAGATGAAAACCATGCCTGTTGAGCAGTACCAAAGAAAAATAAACTAGGCATCCCACAAAGTCATCCAACATGTCTGTTCACACTCCTAGTAAGTGACAGCTTCTACCTTTTGCAGCCAGTGGCATCAGCAGATGTTATGAATTTAGCAATCCAGCATTTCAGTGAAGCGTAAACAAATTATGGTGAACAAACGGTCCTGAAATCTGAACTCAGAGATATTTTCTTAGAACTTGATAGGGTGTGCTTACAGATCTAGCAGGGAACTTCCATCAGGCTTTGGAGGAGCTTATGGGAAGTGCAGTCCTCTCACTTGCAGCAGACATCCTTCTTGGGAGATTCATTCTTCTTAAGCAGGAAACATTTTAGCCATTTAAAAACGCCTTAACCTTAAAGCCAGCAGGCATTCTGACACGGCATGCGGGAGGCTGGGCTCTCACTCATTTCCCAGGAGGCCCGAAGGCTGCAGCCAAGCACATGAGGATGCCAGAAAGATGCCTCCCACAGACTTGCAGGAACCCTTCTAGCTTTTTAAAACCTGAGAAGACCTTTGGTCCAAAGCTTTGCAGTGTGGAGTTCCCAGAAATGGCAACGTGCAAAGAAAAAAACACCAAGCCCTGGAGAGCTAACCTTATTAACAGTCCGCTTCTCCCTGCTTAAAGTTGGTTGGGATAGAAACACTGAATCCCAAACTCAGGAAATTATGAGTGTGAAGCTGTCATGCCCAAATAAGCATGGCAGAGCTCCCAGTGACTTCACACAGCCAGCTCTCAGGTTACAGAAGCTGGAGCTGGATTTACAAGTGGCATCAAGCAAACCTCTGAGCCCAGGTCCTGAGGTACCTCCAAAGCCTAGACACAAGCCTTGCACCTTCTGCCAGTGGCATGGATAAGCATTCAAAGGAGGGAATGCTGCTCTCAGTCCACTCGGGTGACAAGGTGCAGGCTCACTGGAAAGGTCAGAGACCGAGAGCCCGTGCTGCACTTTTATTGTACTTGAGGAGGAGACATGGGAGGATGGAGAACTGACTGCTGCCAATAGAAACATTGTTTCTTATTCACAGGGACATGCAGCAGCAAAACCAAAATTACTCAAAACAAATAGTGCTGAAATTACTGGGGTCAAGGACAGTGGAGCCAAGAACACCCAAGGAGGGTGGGACACAGGTACCTTACATCATCCTGGCATTTAAAAGGACTTTTTATGGTTTAACTCTCCTGGTCTCCTGAAGAGGGTCAGTGGTGTGAGAGAAGCCTCTCCTTTCCTCTTCTGGAGCTCTTGGAAAGGCACAGCCAGTGTCTCTGGCTACAGGCAGACCTTTCCTGCCCAGGAGGGCTCCAGGAGAGCTGCACAGCAGCTGCAAGTGCAGCCACCACAGCAAAGGAGAGGGGCTCCCTCCGCCCTTCCAAGCACTGCAGCAATTGGACTTCTTGGCTCTGCAGGGGCTGTAGCTGTGAGCCACGGCTGCTGACCCAAACCACAGCAGGAGCCTGGATTTGCCTGTGGCAGTGGCAGCACAGCTCGGGCCATGGCAGTGCAGTGTGTGTGGGAATGCTCCGGCAGGTTTCAAACCATCCCAAGCAGCACAGAGACCAGCCCGGCAAGGTCCCGGAGCTGCCCTGGCTTGGGCTCAGCGTGCCCAGCCCGGCGAGCACGGCTACCCCTCTACTCCCATCTGCTGCAAAGCAAAGCAAAGCAAAGCTTACCCGAAGGCAGCCAGGTCAGAATCCCAGATTAGAAAGTGTCACCAGTTAGTGTCACCTGATGGCATTGTTTAGCTAGGGATATAGATGTATTTCTTTTTAACTGCATGTTTATAGCACTCGTTTTGATGGAATAATCACAGCACTTAGTGCTGGCTTTCATCTCCCTCATGTGACTCACCCCTTCCATTTCCCAGGGCTCAGCTGCGATTGCTGGAGTGGCTCAGCTGTCTGCACTGGTGCTGCAGACTGCCTGTGCCACCAGGCTCAGATCTGGAGCAGAAGTGCTGGGAGTCGGTGGGAGTCCAGATCAGGAGGGTTTAATCACCCTGCCTCTTATCTCTGCAGCTGGCTCTGCTGCCTGTCTGCTGACTGCAAAGGGACAGGGCCAGTCTGGGGATTAAAAGGTAGATTTGGCTTCAGTGGCATCTCTAAATATGTATGGTCAGAGATATCTTTATTTTACAGACACACATTGCTGTAAATATATATATATATTAAGAGATACTTTTGGTTATATATCCACATAAATACACACCATGTTTTGAAAGCTTCCCCTCTCAAACAATGAGGGAAAAATGCCTTGTTTTGGACATACAAAACTTCTCCCAGGAGTTTGGAAGAAATATCCCTGCCTCCCAACTCAAAAACACCCAGAGAGCCCTTGAGGAGGTATTCCCGTGTGCCAGGGGCTGGCAGGGCAGAGCAGAGGCAGCCACAGAGGAACCCAGGGGTGACAAAGTGGCCCTGGCCCCTGGCCCCAGTAACGGGGTGGGTGGCACAGCAGCTGCATTGAGCAATGTAAAGGTGGTGGGGAAATCATTTCTGTTTCCTGTAGGGTTTCATCATTTTACATATTTTTACATAAGCCAGTATAAAACCTCTTGGCTTTTTCCAACAGCATTAGAAGCATAGATAAACATGCAGATTTCCATCAACACTCCTTGAGCTCACTTTCTTGCCAGTTTTCAGGAAAAACTGCCCATACATGACTTGCCAATTTTTATGGAATTTTGGCTCAAATAAATTTTAACTACTTAGTACAGATCACATTTATTATCACCATCAGTGGAAAATATTATCTTCCCAGATTTCCTTGTATCATAAGCAGTGGGAATAAAATTAATTCACTCTGCAGTTATATAAATATGTAAATCCATTACAAATACAGCATTGAATGCAGTTTCTCGAATTCCTATGCTGTTTGCAGCTTTGTTTCTGGCAGCACCAATATCCTTCTGCTGTTGATTGGATTGCCCTTCAGCCTCAGAATAGTTCCTGGAGTAAGTTTATTGATTAATGCTCTTGTGACACAGTAACTCATATGGCATTAGGGAATGATTTCTGTTGCTGGAGTCCATTTGTCCCTCTGTTGCTCCAAATGTGCACACATTTGGAGCTCACATTTGATGCATCCCTCAAGCTGTCCTGGAGTTTGACGATATCCATCACCCCTCTGCAGCTCCAGCTCTCCTGTTAAATTCCATCAAGCACTAGGGGTCAGTCAACTGTATCAGAAACACAAAGCAATCCACCAAAGTTTGCATTTAACGAGGCTTCAGGGAGGGAAAGGATGTACATGTTAGCACGTGGCACGTACGAGTTACAGTTTCAGGAGTCAGACCTAAACCTACAGTGGATAAAGTCTAAACTATGGTGAGCCTCTGACAAACCCTCAGCATAACCCCACGCAGGATTCTGTCAGCGGGCTGTGTGACCTACACTGTATCACGTGCTAGCACTTACCTGTGGCTGTAATTCAGCACGCTCTTTCTCTTTAGTTTAAAAACAAACCCCAAAGAAATGTAACCAATACCTCAGACACCCAAAAGCTGTTTGTGAATTCAAATTCTGTTGCTGCTGCTGAGGATCTTGCTCACAGTTGCGCACAAGGAGATGAGAGTTCAGTTTTCTCACAGCGAAGCTGGAGGCTGCTTCCCACCCCAAAAACCTGTGTGATTTTTGCTAGGCACCAACCACTGTGAGGAACAAAAGCCCAAAAGCAGATACCCTGAGGCCAGCGCCAGCAGGACGAACAGAGCCCCGGGTGCCCCCAGTGCTCACAGAAACCCAACCTTCCTGCTTCCTGAACTGGGATACACCTCCAGTAAAACCCCTTGTGGGCACCCCTGTCCCTGCTGCAGGGGATTAGGGAGCCATGCAAGGCTCAGCCTCAGCAGGATCAGGCAGAGCAGTGGAGCAGGATGCACACAGGATGCACACAGGATGCACACGGGAGCGTTTTGGCTGTGTCAGAGCTGCTCTTGCCTCACCAGCTGTGCCATCAAAGCAGCCTTGTTGCCAGTGCTCACCTACACTATCCCCCTGCCCTCTGCTTCAACTAAAGGTGGCATCTCTAACTTGCTCCAGGTGGAGGCCAGACTGGAAAAAGTTCAGGCTCTCTGGATTCCTGCTAATGATGGGAATGACCACTTCACTTGCTCGCATCCAGTACAATCCAGCTGCTCCCAGCACCTTCCTTTGAACACTTCCTCTGCCCCCACCCTCCACAGCCCCCTAAGTGGAGGCTGCAGCACTGCAGTAGCTGGGCAGGAGGACAAGCTCTCACTGCAGTGGCAAAGCAGCAGCTGAGGATTAGAAAAAACCAGCCAGAGACTGCAAAAACACAAGTGATTCCAGGCACCAGTTGGGTTTCACATACCTCTCCCTGGGCTGTTGGGTCACTTAGCTGTTGTGCAATTCGTGCTGACTGCAGTGGTTGGGAAAGGTAAGAGAACCAGACAATAAAAGCAACCTTAAGGAAATCTAATTTAGGGAAGAGACTTGCACAGCAGTGCAGTTCTCAAAGTGACTCATAACAGGCAGTACCATTCAGAGCCAGTGGTGTCCTTCCACTCCGGTGCAAAACTCTGTTTGTCCCATGCCCTTTGGAAAAGAGATACCTGCTGAAGCCAGGACAGCCAGTACCAAAGTGCAAGCAAACTCCACCATGCCTCTGCAGGCAAAGCTGCTCCCCTTTGCCACGAGCTCTGTGAGAACAGATGCAGGCACTGGTCTGATTTGTGCTGAACTTTACTAAACTCCTCTCCTCAAGGTACACTGATCCCCCTCATTCTTTAAAGGCAAAAAACACTCGGAAAATGTCTTGCTGTCTCCAAGACTGGGAAGAACCAGAAAGCTAAAACAAAGGGGGAAGGGGGAGCAACCCAAGCTCTTTGTTCCAGCTGGCATGAAAGAATCATTCTTACAATAGCTCATTTTCTCCTTCCCCCCAACAGCTGACAACTCATGGCAACTAAGGACAGGGCTGCTATTGTCGTTAGGCAAATTCCTGTCCAATCTACGTAGGAAAAAGAAGAGCTCCAGAGATGACGACATGTTCAAAATGCTCAGAATGCTCGCAAGGGCATCCCAGGAGGCAAATAAAGAGACAGAGCAGTGGAGGAAAGGGTTCCTGAAGTGAACACAGGGGACAGAGAAGTGGCCTTGCAGATGCAGCTGCTGCAGAGGCTGAAGGATCAGACTGCTTGACCCAGACAGGGGCTCAGGCTCTAAGAGCAGCCACAGATGCCAGGCTGCTGTCATCCTCTGCAAGCCCCTGCTTCTGCAACTGCGCTTTTCTGGGGCACACTGCACTCACCAGCATTCATTTCTGCATGAAGTGGTGGCAAGGATAGTTCTGAGCACTGGGAGAGCCCCTTTTCCTGAATCCTACCCACAGGACAGCTTATCTCAAGCATTCAATGACCAGTGTGCACTGAGGACCCATACTTAGGATCTTTCACCAAAAATTGTTTTAAAAACCCGTGAACAACCAAGCAAACAAACAACTCACCACACTCCCACACAAAATGTGTTTATTGTTAGAAATCTCCTCTTTCGGTAGAGAGCCTGAACTCTCCCCCATCCAGAGCATTTCTGCAAGTTCACCACTCCAGGCACACACTTCAGGGGAGGATGGGGGCTGTACATCACAACCTCAACATGCAGGGTGCCTTCCAGACAGGGCACAGCACACATTTTCCCATGAGCAGTCCTAATCCTCAGAGCAGGGGCACGAAGGACTACAGCCCAGATGTGGCAGCACTTGTTTAGTGGCTGGAGTAAGGGCAAGTGTGCCTTCAAGGTTATCAGCCTCCTCCTCCTCCTCCCACACATCCCAAAGGGCTGCAGCCCTCCCTTTGCTGCCGAGCTGTGCCAGGAGCCCCTGCAGCCCCCCCAGAGCTCGGAGGGGACACCAACGAGTCAGCTCTGCAGTGGCACTGAGGGACACGAGCCTGCGAGGCCAGGGCCACAGGAGAGGCTGGGGCAAGGCTGGCACAGGGGCTTTGCAGGACCCTCACACCTTAACAGGTGACCCTTCAGCTGGGCAGGCTCTGTGGGCTCTTTATGGATTGCTCCAGGGGCTGCAAGTGTAAGCAGCAGAATCATCCAAATCAAACAGCCTGAGAGCCCCCAAATGCACAGACCCACAAGCACCTATTGTGGTGTGTTCAGCCCTGCAGAGGACTCTGGATTTTACCCATTTGCAGTCCCAGCTGTACAAAGCTGACCTGCTGCCAGGCATCGCTGTCTGTCCAGCAGACCCCACTGGCAGGGCAGGGTGACACCCTGCGTGCCTGGTGGCAGACTCCTCCTCGGCTGGCCCTGCTGCCCCGCTCCTGACAGCTTTGCATGTCTTCAGACATGCTTGCAACAGCCTGTTTATATTCATCCCCACGAACATCTCGGCGCTTGCCAATGTTTTCAAACTGGTGCTGGCTCGGTTGCAAAAAACAAGATGGATGTGAGGACAAGAAGAATCATGGGAATTTAAATTTCACTCCAAGCCTCAAAATTCCATCTTCTTCCAGTTGGATGCCACCACACAGAGTATGTGAAGTCCCAGGAGCTTACACAGCAGTGGCAACGTGTCTGGGGAAGCCTGGCTCAAGAGCCCAGCACTTCTTTGGTTACACTGCAAGGCTGGACAGTTGCAGTGATCTGCAGCTAAATCTGCTTTGGCTGCAGAGCAGCAGCATTCCCTGCACTATGGTTGTGGATGTACAAGTCAGCTCCACAAAACCACTGTGTCTTGCTGCCAGCCTCGTGCAAACCCTTCAGCAAAACGTTGGCTGCACACAGCTGTGCTCTGGCAGCAGTGAAGTGGGACATGCAGCACACAAGAGAGCACAGCCACAAAAAATGGCTTTTATTATGCTGGCCCTCAGAGATGCTTTCACAAAAGGAGGAAAAAAAACCTCAGCTTTTTCAGTCTGATAGATTTTGTTTCTGAGAACATTATGCTTCAGTTCTCTTATCGACTACTAAAGAGTTTGGAGGTTTTCAGATTGTGAAATACCTAAGAAGCCACAGCAGACAGGCACTATGCAGATAAACAATCTCAGCACAGCAGCAGCTGCACAAAGGCAGTAAACATGGCCTTCTGCAGCTAAACATTGTGAGACAAAAACAAGAAAGCATCCATGATCAGGGCAATTTATAGCCTAAAATAAACCTGAAGACTGATGAAGAGCACAAGACCAAGAAAAACCATTCCTTCCATTTCACCAGCTTTGTCATTGCCTTGGAACAGGAGAGGAGAAGAATTTAAGAGATTAGGGGAAAGTCACTCTTCATTCCCCATGAGTTTGATCCAGAGTTTATTGTAGTCAATTAAATGAATCCTACTCCAGGTCTGCTGGATTTTTTCAATCAGGCTAGATGATTCCTAAAGTGGCTGAGCATGAAGGATCAACTTAATTTCAGAAAAATATATTTAATCAGCACCTTCCTTTAAGGTAATCACAGAGCCCACGAGGCAGCTAAAACTCAATGCATCACAAAGCACACAAAGGTGAATTGCTGTGAATAGCATCAATTTAAGAAAACAACATTTGTTTTCAACATTTTTTCCACTCCTTTACTGCTGGAATGCCCAGGATGACTGGAGGTGATAAAAGAAAATAGTGTTGCTCTCTGCTCCTCTCTCCAGCCCAGTGAACCTGCACATTTGAACTTGCACATTTGAACCTTCACTGTGTGCAGTCAGGCTCATTCTTTCCTTGAATTTTTGTGTTATTTCTTGTACAAGAGTGAGGAAAACCCGCAAATGAGAAAAGCTGATAGCACATGACAATAAGAGGAGACTCCACATGCAGATTTGACTTAAACTGCTCTTAATTCATCATTTACAGTTGTTTGGCTTGCGAGTCAATGATGACTCTTTAAGTTGGAGTTTCCCCTGAAATTCTGATTTTATAAGCAAGTTTTTATTCAGGCCTCTGTCCAGAAGGGGGAACTTAATGTTTCTTGCAGTCATAATCTTCTGGGTCGCGTTTTTGGTTTGCTTTGTTTTTTTTTTTTGTTGTTTTGTTTTGTTTTGGTTTTTTTTGGGTTTTTTTGTTTTTTGTTTTTTCTTCTTATAGGAACTTTCTGAAAAAAAGGCCAAGTCAAGAAAAATCCTGGATTCTCAGCTTCCATTATGGTAAAATGGAATGTTCTTCTTTCCTGAAAGGTGCAGTTTACTGTGACCCTGAGACGTGTGAGAAGTCTCTGTTTCGGCCCGCGCGCCCGAAGGATGAGTCTGAGCTCTTCAGCTCTCGGTCTCAGAGTTGTTTATTGTGTCTTATCTATAAAACTCTTTCTCCTGCCCTGCCAAGGTCCATCCAGCAGGACAGTCCCAGGCACTCTGCCTGCCCCCGGGGCGGTGTTATCTCTTTATACTAAAAACCACGTATACAATGTTTACAATTACTTTCCAATACCCATCACCTATGTTAGACAGGGAGCTTCTACTCTAAACCAATCTAAAAGTGCCAACATCACAGCAGAAGATGGAGGCAGAGAGGAAGCAGAAGAAAGGCTGGACACATCCAAATCCCTCCATCTTGCCCCCAAAACCCCCATTCTAGAAACCCCAAAAATCTATTTTTTTCACCCAGTGATAATTTTATTATTACACTACTTAAACTGCCGTGTCGTGCAGGTCTTCATACAGAGCTGGTAATTTGCTCCACGGGTCACAATCGAGCCCACAGGTGTTCTGGGCTCTGTGCCAGGGTCTCTGAGCTCCCTGGCAGGGGTCCCAGCAGCTCTGGACACCCAGAGGGATGTCCTGAGTTCCGACACTTCTTTAAGAAAACAAAGACACAAAATCCTAAGCAAAAGAATCCCCCAGAGCCACAGTGTGTGCAGCGAAGAAATGTCCAGCAGTTCATGCAGGTGACTTCACTGGGGCAGCAGCTGCCTGTGCTGGGAAGCTCCTTGAGAAACATTCCTGGCTTTAACCTTTCCAGGACCGAACTAACTTCTTGTTGTCATTAAAATTAATTAAGATAATTTTGATGATTTTGTTATTTTGGAAAATAAACATTTCTCTTCTTTGGAACAGGTGCTCTTCCAGATATAACCAGCCCTACAGCAGAGACATTGTACCACTCCATCATTGCTGTACTAACAGACGTGTTCATTTCTGAATAATCTAATATATTTACAATGAATGTGGAGCAGAAACTGCCTCCCATGTCTGCACTCAAAACAGGTCTTAGAAATAGTGGTGTTCATAGAGGGAAATAATTTAATTAGGCTTATTTCAACACGGTTTCTTTCAGCAATTAAAAAAGGGGAAAAAATAAAATTCCATGTTCTGTTCTAACTCTAAGGTTAGTACTGACTCCTGCTGCTAAGGTTGGTCTCAGGTTCCATCTCATCCAGACAAACAATTAACAGAGCTGGTTTCTTGAGGCACGTCATGTGTACACTTACTCCAGTGTCAGGGTGCCTCATCCCTACCCACCCTGCCCAAAATCTTCTCATCTTGCACGTTCTAAACACACCTCTCCTGGTGACACTGTCCCACACTACAGTTACACCACAGAAAAGGAGAGCAGCTCGTAAACATCTAAAAGACAAGCGGTTCTTTGTGCCCACGTGTCCTCTGCTCCAAAAGCTCAGTTGTGCCATGGAAGGGAGTGCTTGGATCCCAGGGGAGCCTGAGCTCCACCTGACCCTGCTGGGAGCGCGGGGGTTTGACCTGAGGGGTGCTGCAGCCAGGAGCAGGGGACACAGGTGCTCCTGCTAAGGTGTCTCTTCCCAAGTCCAAGTGCTCTTATGGAAAGCTGTGCAGCTGCAGCTCCTCCATGCACAGCGAGGGAACTGGCTCTGCTTTTAGGGAAGGATGAACTCGCACAAGGACCAGAGTGCTGCAGCTCTGATGGACTTTGTTGCTGCTTTAACACAGTGGTTTCTTCCTTCCCCCCTGCCCCTTTCCAGCTCTTACCCAGCCAGCCCTGACTGGAGGTCCTGAGCAATGAGCTTCAGCTCCTCCAGCTGGCATTATTTGTGCATTCATGACCTGTTCTGCTTGGCCATTCTCACAGCAGTCACTGCACCATGAGTGACAGAAAAGTTTTGCTGTGTTTCCACTCTTTCTTTAAATGAGAGCTCCTGTTAAGACAGAAGTAGCTCCTCTCAAATAGTGCAGCTAAGGACAGGCTGCAGGACTCTTAGGAACCCCTAAGGAAGACCAGGAGACCAGAAACATTTTGAGTCAGAATCTTACTTGTTATTAATTCCTGGCTTTTCCATTCTGGAGAGTGCTGTACGTATGTAGCACTGGAGCAAACAGTATATCTTATTTTTTGCTCAGTGCTACCAGGTCTGGCAATCACACCATTGAATCAGAGGTTTACTATTTAGCTCTGCATTAATAGTGGGCTGGCCTGCACATTAATTTTCAAACCACAAATGATTAGGGCTGAAGTAGTTGTTAGCCATGAATGATGGGTCTTTGGAGCTTCCAAGTCCATTTTCAGTTGTTGTTCAAGATTTCTGGAAGACTTTTCACCGGTTGAACTAAGTCAAATAATGGTACATTTGTGTATTCCATGTGTCTGTTTTTTGTCAGTGTATTTGCACACGTTTTGTTTTCCAGGACACGCTGGTTCTGGAGAGACAGCAGACATTTGAGAAGGCTGAACTGAAGTGCAAACTGACCAATAGATTAAAGCAGCAGAAGCTGCAGAGGAGCCAAGTCCCTACAGGAGTGAAGACATAAGAGAGAAATAAAGAGAATAAAAAATGCAGTGACATAGCCAGTTAGCCTTACCTATTTTGGGTTGTTTTAGTTGCATCTCCTTAAGTATTTTTGCAAGAGCCCTGTTGGGCAGGAGGAAGAGGAGGGTAAGAGCAAGCCTGCTGGGCTGGAAGTAGAGGCTCTGTGCAAGGATTATTCCCTAGACATGCCCTCCTAGAGGGAAACACACAAAGCTGCAGAGCTGCTCCCTTGGGAAGATGCAGCATCCCAAAGCAGGTGATCAAGAGTGATGTGTAGCACTTCTGCCTCAGCTTTTTATTTGCAATATTCCTGCCAGCACAGCCCTGTTACTGAGCTTCCCTGCTGCCCTGATCTGGTCTGTCTGCTCTGATATTTTTAATTTGGAAAGCGATTTCTAAATCAGAAACATAGTGAAGAAGGAGGGACATGCCATCAGTCTCCATGGCCTGTTTGAACTTCGTGCTACTCTGAACAACTCTGACTTGCCAACAGGATTCCAAGAATGCATGGAGGCTGCCTAATTTTTAAATTTGCTTGGGAATATACTTCTCAGCTGCTACACAGGAAGCAGTCAGCCCATCCATTACAATTGCTTTCTTGAGACCAGATTTGAGATGTTTTATGAAGTCTATGAGGTATATTTGATTAATTATGCAAGATTGGGGAACTGAGTTTCTTTGAGATCCCACAGATGGGCACGTAAAGGACAAACAAAGTAAGTGCTGCAAAAGACAAACATAAACATGCCTGCAAACACAATTGTTCACTCTGCCTTGAATTACAAAACAGCATTTTTTGCATGGCTGGAGTCTTAGGTCATAGCAAGTGTCAGTGGAGAAGAATTCAGAGAGGCGAGGATGCAATATTGTGGAAATACGTCTGGTAGGACCTGGCTTTGGAAGGAACTTTTCTCGGAGCAAAGGCTTCAATAATAAGCAAGTGTATCAGATTTCTGCAAACACCCTGTTAAGGTCGGCAGAGCAGCTGGCAGCGAGGCGAGCTCCGTGACCTGCTCCTGAACCCTTCAAACTCATTTCCTGTCAAACATCGGGCCCAAGAGGACAAGCAGAAAGCTGTTAAGCTCTTTTCTAGAAGAGTCTGAGATTAGAATTCCAGTAATGGCTCAAATTCCTTTCCAGTTGTCCTGAACTGGCCACTTCCAGTGATTGCTGTGCCGTATGGCAGCGCCGTCCTCCTCTGGGGGAAGGAGGAGGAGTGGGGGTGGGAGGAGGAGCGAGGCCATGGAAAATGGGATCCAGCAAACAGCAGAGTCAGATGTGCCTCATTTACTGAAATTAGCGCTGCCTCCAGGGGATGGGAGCAGGCAGTGGGGATGGCCCAGCTTGTCCTGGGCAGCAGAGGAAAGCCTGGATGCCCTGTGCCTCTTCCCAAAGGTGAGCACCCAACGGGCACCGTGCTCATTCCAGTATGGGAAGCACACAACTGCACAGATTCTGTGGAAACAGCTCCTAAGATCTCGAGTAATACCACTCTAAGAGCTTCCTCTGCTCCCAGGTGGATCCAGCAGCTCAGAACACATAAATTTAAAAAGCCTTTCAAGGAATACCTGTCCAGTTGCTTCTGCACAGAACCTTCCCAGTTTTCTGCACCAGCTCTGCAAGGGAGTCCAATTTCATGAGGAGTCACGGCAAACACCTCAAATGCCTTCTGGGTTTATTTGGCAAGGCCATTCTGGAGCCACATTCTTCCATCCTGTACCATGTCTGGGGACAGAAACATCCTGTTCAACACCAGGACAGATCCTCTTTCCTTCCATCTTAAGGAATCACCACTATTTCTCTCTTTCTCTCTTGTCTTTTTTTAAGTTTACTCAGCCATCATCAACCTTTCTGTCAGCACCTCCATCTCTACAACAAAGAAACAAATGTTATGAAACATTTTGGTTTTCCACATTTCAGAGTTAAGAGGCAGCAGAGATCTGAAAACAAATCTGATAAACTTTAATTTATTGTATCTCAGTAGCTATCTTCAATTTCATCTTTCTTTCCAATTATACTGCTATAAACTAAACAACATATCTAAATATAAAGCAGACTATTTGTAGTAAGATGTAAATCCAATAATAAAGAAAAATGTTAAGGAAAGCAAGGCAAGTAAACTTTCACTAAATTAATCAAAACGTTTGCTTTCCGTGTGGGTGAAAATGCGAATAAATCGTTAGGGACAGGCTTGCTTGTGATTTTGTTTGTGTTTCTGTATTATTCTGTCTATTATTGGCCAGAGGCTTATATTCATTTCTGGAAATGAGCCAGCTGCTGATAAAAAGCACTTCTGTAGCAGGTGTATAAACTGAACAAATTCTACCGTCAACAAAAAGTTAATATTTGGCAGGATTTTTGGATTTGGGTCTGTTTCCCCTAGTCAGTTCATTAATACAAAGTTTAACTGCCTTCCTTCCCTAGCCCAGAAATAGCAAACAAGCTCTCCTCTTTCCCCCCAGATCACACAGCTCCTAATCACTGGTTTGTGTCCCAGGGACTCCACTGCTGCACCAAACCACCATGGCCACCACACAATCCTTCATGTCAGAAAGGCTGCAGAATGCTTCAGCGGGATTAGATGGGTTTTCCAGATTTACTGCTGAAAATCCTGGGAAAGCTAGGGATGAACAGAGAAGCTAACCCTTGAGTTTGGTGACTCTGAATTGCCAGTGAGCTGCTGGCTGAGCAGGGACTGACCTGCAGCCAGCACGTGAGAATGAATGCAGGGCCAGACCAAGAGCAGGTGAACAAGGGAAGTGCCACCCTGGGAGAGCAAGGCTTGAGCTCCTCCGGACGCTCCACAGCCTGACAGGGTCTGCTCCCTCACCAAGGGCACAGCCAGGCTCTGCTTTCCCCACACAGCCTTGCTCTCCTGAAAGCAAAGGCTCTGTGTCATGGATCAAGGTGGAATTCCCACATACTGAAGCAGCCTGATGAGCAGCTACAGCCTTTCCCAGTGAGCTCCACACGGCTCCAACTGGGAATCTCTTTGTCCCCAAGGTTTATTGCAGGGCTTTCCACTGCTGGCTGCTCTTCCCAAGCATTTGGGTCTGCACTTGAGCTTCTCAAGCCCTAAAAGTGTTCAGGAGTATTCCTGCACTTTGAAAAAGCTTGGATGCACCTGGGGCACATTTCTAGCATTCACTTGACTGCAATAAATTAAGAGAGTTGTAACCTCTCTCAAACAGAGGAGGTGTGCCCAAGCAGAAGTTTGTACCTATCGGGGTAGTTTGAAGAAGTGTACAAGGAGAGAGATTTCTAACCAAATCCTGTAGAATGTGCTGAAAACCATGCTCCCAGGATACTAATCACGGAGCATCGAGAGGCCTAGGGCTCCAGACAAAAACAAGTTTTTCTCTCACTCAGATAAATCATTTTGTAGCAACCAAATCAAAAACTAAACTTGACAGTGCCAGGTCTCACTGACCTCAGTCCAGGACAGCAGTAAATACATGTCTACCCTAATTAAGTTCCATTTGAGTTAACAAGTTAAAAACATATTTACTGCTGTTTTGAATGAGAACATTTGCATTTTCATCTAGTCTTACAATTAGGGCCCTGTGGAGAGCTAGAAACAATTCCAAATTCATTATCAAAGTATAAATAAATCAGAGCAGTACTTCCCTGTGATGATGTGGCCAAGGCATTTATGCTCAATAAAGCACAAGATATGTGAAGTTCACTGTAGGAAAAAGGAGACCAGAATAAAACTAGAAGCAAACTCCCCACTGCAGATGCATTTCAGATTGTAGCAGAAAATGTTCTTGGAAACCACCAGGCTATTTTGGGTAAGTTTTTTTGGGAGGTGTTCCATCTGCTGGTACCAGCTCACGGGATCAGCCCCATTCACACCAGGGCACAAGTGAGCCCCACAGAGGGCAGAGCTGGGGACAGGAGCACAGGGGCTCGGGAGGGCAGCACAGAACTGTGCAAACTGTGACCCAAACCACCCAAAACAGCACCTGAAGGCTCTCCCCGTGCCCAGGCAGTCCCACACCAATATGATTAACTTGGCATCCTTTTTACTCATGTCATGGATTGACATGGGAGGAATTTAGGGAAGTGATGCAAAAAGATTTTTGTGTAATTGATAATTTGTTTTTTGCTGTTTTTTTCAAGCAGCTTTTTTCCTTGAAAGCTGTTTTCTTGCTTGGCAGCTCTCAAGGAAAAGTAACACCTGGGGAGGCCCAGATAAAGTTGGGTTTGTTAGCAATCACCAGAGAAAGGTGCAGGAACAGCTTTGTAATGCCCTGGATTGTTCTGGAGAACTCTGCTGGGAGACCTTAAGGGCTTGCTTGTTCTGGCTGACCATCACAGGAAGGAGCTAAACTAAAATAGGAATATATGCAGGGCGATTGATATTTAAAGGCTGCCTCACTCAGAATATGCTGAGCTGGAAGGGACCCACAAGAGTCACTGAGTCCCAGAAATAGGGGAAGGAAGTGGAGCTTGGCTGTGCTCCTGTCCCTCCTGCTCTCGAGCAGGGTTCTGTGCCAGCTGCTCACAGAACTGAGAGAGGAATCTGGGCTGCAGGTAGGGGCTTTGAAAGAAGATTGTTTCTGTCAAGAACGTGAAGGGAATTGGTGTGGGTAATCACTGGAGAAGGAGGGAGCTGCAGCTGATCACACATCCCAGCAAGAAGCACAGTGCATTAAATGAGGCTACCAAAAGAGGCAAAAAGAGGGCAAGGTTAGGACACTGCAAAAGCCAATGACTATTTCTACATTGCAGAGCTCAGAATAACAGCTCCCAAGCAAATTGAAAACAAGAAACTGAATTAGGTTCAGATGGTCTGCTCCTGAATAAACTTCGCTGTGGAAGACACCACAAGGCACTGCTGAAGCATCAGTATCCATACCCAGTGTAACAAAGCATTTATCTTTGGGGGTGAGGCATGGAGTGGGGAGGGAAAAACCCCTCACAGGTCTAGACAAGGTTAGATCAGCTTTATTTAATATTACCAGTGGAAGCTAAGCTCAATTTATTACCAAAGGCAACAGGAGTGTGTGAAGTCCTCCAGAAACAAATTAGGTTAATGTAGTCCCTCTTTCCCTCTCTCCCTCCCTCCCCCCTGCCCAAATTCAATGCATACTCTACAGTAGCATTGACATTTTGGAATCCTGTCTTACAGATACCTCAGGGTTTGGCATTAAAACAAATAGTGGTCATCTGGAATAAGGCATCTGGGAAACTTGAGGAGCAAGTTAAATAGCAATTGGTTAGAGTCATCAGAGAACCTTTTTTTTTTTAGGAATTACAAAGGTAGAATTTAGGATTAGTTGTTTCTATTGAACGCCATGCAGTGATTTTCACTCACTAGTAGAAAGTTATATTGTATCTGAATATTTAGCAAAAGTTTCTGGAGGACATTGTCTAACAATCTGAAATAATTTCTAGGAATTCTCTTGAAAGCATTAAGAAACATACTCTGTAGTCCCAGGATTCATTTAGGAAGACATTCATAAAACTAACCTCTCAAACCTTTTGCTTTTAACTTCCCACCTGAACAGTATTTGTTACACCCAAGGACAGCGTAGTAAAGCAAAAACTTCCAGCAGTGTTTCAACAGAGAGCTCCTCTTCCAAAGAGCAGGAGTTTGGCTGCAAAGTTTGCAGCACTGTCAGAAATGCCCAATAGCAGAGATTGAGCACTATTACAGCAGAGATATTATTAACAGCAAGAGGAATTTTTAGGTCAAGAGTATCTCTCTAATAAGATTCCTAAAGACAAACCCCCCGCATCAATGAAAACAAGAAAAATTACTCCCAAATCCTTCTCATCCAAGCACTCAGATCCTATAAGATCATGTTTGCAGTCCATAAGTTGTCCTGCATTAAGAAGGGCAAAGAAGCCTCAAGACAAAGAATCACAGCCCCAAAGTGGCAGCCACCTTCACCGTAAATTAGGTGACCTCCTCTGCATTTTAAACTAGAGCATGCAAAAAGATTACAGAGTGAAAAAATATCCCACACTCCTTGTCCTCTTGGTCTTACTGCACAAAGGACCAGAAGATCTAGAACAAGGAGACATAAATAATTTTGAAATACGCCACAACTTTGGAAATGCCCACCCAGGAAAACTACACAGAGTGTAAATTTCTGCTTTAGTCCAGCCAAGAACTTCCCCAGATAATGACAACAAGATGAGAAACTCAGGATAATCAGAATAAGTAGAACATCTGGATAACTACGAAAAAATGTAGGAGTAAACTATCACATTGCAAGAGTGAAAGCCTGACCCTGGTGCTTAATTTTTTAGGACTTCAGAGGCTGCAAATGCTCTCTGGTATTATGGACAAGAGTATTTTGTTATGGAAAAGGCAGAAGGACAGAGTATTTGTCCCTGTTGCTGAGCACAGGCGTGGGATGCTCCCCCTTGAGATTGCTCTGTGTCCATGAACAGTTGCAGACCTTCATGTTGTGCTCCTCACAGAATCCCCTCACTGCTCCAGCTCCCTCAAATCTCATGGTGGGACACAGATGTGCTTGGTCCCTGAGATAATTGACTGCTAAGATAAAAAGCAGATAAAGAGGACAGAAACAAAGACAAAGTACAATTCTCTGCTGTTTCTGCCTCTCAGTTCACAAGATCTTCCATTTGTCCCAGTGCTTCAGTTAGCACTTCCAGAACTAACTGGTGCTAACTTTTAACATGGGTTAAAACCACAGATTATTCATTTCCAGCTCAAGGTTGTGTAGGCTATAGAGCAAATTCTTTACAGAAGATAACACTTTTATTTTGCTATGTGTCCATGCCTTGGTTTGGTTTGCTTTTGTTTTAAATCATGAAGTTGACCTCATGACATCTCTGAATTTGTGTCTTTGGAAAAATGAAAGAAATAGCAAACCTGAGAGTTGGGGTTCTCCAGCCTTGGAGAAAAGAGCACTCTGGGGAGACCTTAGAGCACCTTCCTGTGCCTAAAGAGGCTCCAAGAGAGCTGGAAAGGGACAGAACAAGGGGGAACGGCTTCAAATTGAAGGAGGGCAGGGTTAAATTAGATATTGGGAAGAAATTCTTTTACTGTGAGGGTGGTGAGGCCCTGGCACAGGTTGCCCAGAAGCTGTGGATGCCCCATCCCTGGAAGGGCTCAAAGCCAGCTTGGATGGGGCTCTGAGCAACCTGGGACAGTGGAAGGTGTCCCTGTCTATGGTAGAGGGGATGGAACTGAATGATCTTTAAAGCCCCTCCCAACCCATTCTAGGACTCTTTCCAATGAACAGAGCCACAGACCCTTCAGAAGGAATGCTTATAACTTTACCAAAACCAGAGTTAAAAGGAAGATGTGCTACTGTTTCTACATTATAAATAGAGGATAATGGGAAAAAGGAAAAAAATGTAAATTAAATAAATGGTTCCAGAACGCTAAGCATGGATGCCAAAGACACAGAAGCATTTTTGTGGTGTTTTGACAAAGCAATTTTATCTGTGACACACTGTAACAATAGTCCAGAAAACTGGACTGGAACCGTGGCACGGACCAATACAAATCCCTGCCCAAGCAGAGAGCGATGCAGGATGTGCATTGCAAACCATCCGAAGTGCAATGCAAATGATTTTCCAGTGCAAACCAAAAGAAAAGCCTCCATCTGGAGGCTCTGAGGCAGAGACACAGTGGCAGCACTGAGTTTGAAAATCTTGCATGTCCCTCTCCCACCGTGAAAACATCGCCGGCAAAGCGCGCTGGGAGTGGGGCTGGAGCCGAGCGGCATCGCAGGGCACAGCCCCTCCAGCTCATGGAAACCCCAGCCAGCTCCACTGAGTGTCTGGAATGCTGATTTTCTGTGCCATGAAACACTGTGAGTTGCATCGCATTGTGGGTTCTGTGCTTCCTTTTCCTGCCTGTTGGGGTCGGGATTGAAGGCACTGGAGACAGTTCCCGTTTAGCCTCAGGTGTTTATTGCTTCTTATCCGTGTTCCAGCCTCACAGCTGTGAGTTCTGCAGCCTTTCCTTAGCAAGGCACAAAATGGCTAACTATCTCTTCTTACAAGGTCTTCTAAGGCTAAACTATCCAAATAAGAAATGACACCTAAATTATTTTCCTTTTTAACCCAATAACTGATCACTCGAATCCTGCAATATGGACTTTCCTGTCCAATTACAAAACACCACCCAAATCCATGAAGAAGAAGGAAGAAGAAGGTAAAGAAGAACAACCTGTCTCTGCCCTAAAACCTCCATCTTGCTTCATATTTATTACTATATTCTAAAGCCCCAAACTCTAAGTTTTCCACCTGGTGATGTTACACACTTCTACCCAACCACACACCCATGATCCCAGTGCTATCATTCAGTTTTGGAAGCCTTCTCCACAGCCTCAGGTCAAATGCAGTGTTCTCCTGCAGGTCTGTGCCTGTCAGCACAGAAAGCCTAAAATTCTCAGCATCCAGGGTTCCAACATCAGGTGACTCCACTGCAGTTTGGTTTGAACCAGAACAACAGATCTGTGTTTCCCGTGCTTTTAAAGAATCCCTCGGCCTGCGGCTCGGCAGGAGGGAGCCATCAAGCTTGGCCTGGAATCGTGACACGAGGAAATGGCTCTGAGTTTCTTCTCCAGGTGGATCTCTCACAGCATGGAGAGCAAACAGCCCTGCTGAAGTTCCTCTTTGGCTGTGAGCAGCTGTGCTCACTCCAAGAGGCTGCACAGGAACAACGAGCTGCCCTGCCCTTCCCTTCAGGAGCAGCTGCCTGTCCTACTTCCATTTCCCAGTGCTGGAGCTGTCCATCCCAAAGCCTGCAGTGACACTGAGAGAGGCACCAACACACCCTGGTGCTTGCTGCAGGAAGCCAGCACCACTGGACATTCCTTTATGTGCCTGGGAAGGAAGGAAGGAAGGAAGGAAAAGGAAAGAAGGAAAAGGAAAGAAGGAAAAGGAAAGAAAAGGAAAGAAGGAAAAGGAAGGAAAAGGAAGGAAAAGGAAGGAAAAGGAAGGAAAAGGAAGGAGGGAAGGAAGGAAGGAAGGAAGGAAGGAAGGAAGGAAGGAAGGAAGGAAGGAAGGAAGGAAGGAAGGA
>JAYDZK010000268.1:10203065-10241198 GCA_034509185.1 Euphonia xanthogaster | reverse complement strand
GAAGGAAGGAAGGAAGGAAGGAAGGAAGGAAGGAAGGAAGGAAGGAAGGAAGGAAGGAAGGAAGGAAGGAAAGAAGGAAAGAAGGAAGGAAGGAAAGAAGGAAAGAAGGAAAAGGAAGGAAGGAAGGAAAAGGAAGAATTAGAGGTCTGCAGGCAGCTCCAGGGCTGTGCTGACCCCAGGGGCAATTGCTCATTCCACACAGCAAGGAATACACCTCATGCCATACCTGGCAGCTAGTGCTTTGTATGGTATGTGCTTTACTTCCAAATAATTCCAGAGAAAATTGGGAAAAACTCTGTAGCCAATAGTATAAATTATGGCTCTGCACCAGTTGATTCTGAGCTGTGTCTTTAAAGGTGAATGTTGGAGGACTGAGCCCCATTTAACACAGCAAACATAACCAGCCCAAGGGAGAGCTCTCCTTGGGCTCTCAGGCTGCTGTGGCATGAAAGTTTTCCATTATTTCCAGAGCACAATGCACAGGAAGCACCAGTTTCTATAGCTGCTGCATTACTGAGGAGATGCAGTCCAGCCAGCTGACTCTGCAATAAAATAATTCCTGCATCACAGATTCATCTTGATTACTGCTTGTAACAAACACAATCTCATCATTTCTTTTGTGAAATCATAAATCCACTGAATTAAAAGCAATTTACGGTGTCACTTCCAAACCCATGTGAAGTTTCCCAGCATCCCATGGTTATTAACGTGTATTATTTTTGTTCTTTTTCCAGAACACAGCATTTTGGAAATTATGATGGTAAATCCAGAGAGGACAGAAACATGGTTCCAAAGTACTCTGCTGAAAGAAAAGCAGCTTTAATAATAACAGCAAATGCTGGTTTTCATGAGCTCAAACTCAATTTAACAGATATGATAACCTTCAGGAGGGATGGAACCTCTGCTCTGCTGAACTCAGGGCCAGCTTTGCCAAATAGTTAGGCCGTGATGGCCAAGCAGGCCATAATCTCACCCCCTGAAAAAGACTTCAGGAATAACAGTAAAGAAACAAAGGAACTAAGAATAGCCCTCTTCCTGGTCCCACAAACAGGACAGCTGTTCAGCTGCACGTTTTCCTGAATTTTGCTACCTATGACAGCAGAGAAATGGGCCTGTCAAGCAACGTGCCAAGACAATGGAGAGCTCCAAATATTTTTATCATTGACACTGCTCTTCAGGAAGTTAGTTACAAGTCAAACTAAGTGCTGCAGTATGCAGTATATGCTGTTTCTATCCGTGTAATCACAGAGAAATGCTCTAGCTGGCCACGGCATCACTCCAGAGCAGAGCAATTGGTCCCTTCTGAGAGTCAGCTAAATCCAGAAGTGCTGCAGCAGAGCAAGGAAAGATCCAGCTCGTGGAAGGGGCTTGGCTTGCCTGAAGAGGCTGCTACAGCCATTATAACCCAGTAGCTGAGGGATCTTTACAAAGTGCTTTAAGATGATGAATCCATCCTATTGCACAGGGAAAGAGCTGAGTGCAGGCTCCATCCTATTCCATGCCTCCCAAAATTCCATCTAAAGGGAATTCACCTGCAGCTTACGGGTAGATTCTCCAGTTTGCCACACACCTATCATGGTTTCTGGCAGGAGCTGTTTAACACCCAATTGGCATGTCACACACATGTCACTGACATGTGTAATGCACAAATGCAAAGTGTGCAAATATCTCCTCCCTGGATCAGAATAGAGGAATCTTATCTCTTCTCCTGAGCACAGGAGATTTCTTGTTGTTCATAATTGTAACAGAATTTAAAGAAATAAAATATTTTCTGACATGGCAGAAGTATGAATTTTTTTCAGATAAAATATACAACACAGTTAACAAGAGAAAACTAATCAATGCTTTCTAACACACTGTACTGCAAAATGAGTCAAGGCCACTTGCCTGGGAGATGGAAGTGTTTGCATCTGTGAAGAGTCAGGCTGACTTCAGTGCCTCGTGCAGCAATTACTTTCACATGCTTTTAGAGCAAATTACAACATCAAAATATTCTCCATCCCATTAACAGAATGTCCAGACTGCCTTTTATTCCACACAGCTTCAACACGTTCAGCATATGTGCAGATTTGGTATTTTATTTTAGTGTGCAAGAATTCCACTGACATGATTAGGCTCAGAGGTATTTCTGATCTACACCAAATCCTTGGGGAGGCTGGGATTGGATACAGAAAAGCTCTGGTGTAATGTACAAATGAGATGCTGAAGGTGGCTTAGCTTCACTTATCTTCTCCAGTTTGTTTAATTTTTATTTGCTGGTTCTGAAGCACTTCTTTTCCACAGAGGCACATATGGAACCAAAGTGTGCAGTGATGTAGTAAACAACAGCTGCAGCCACCTTTTGGCTGGTTCCTGTTTCTGTAGCATATTAGCAGCTTTTGCTGGGGCTTGTCAGAGCTCCAGGTGTTACCACTCAAAGGGAAGGGAAAGCACCTCTGAATTTACCTGGGAGCTGGCACAGATCAGCTCCAGCAGGATGCACTGTCCACAGACTCTGCATAAAATGCAGTGCAACACATCCCAAACACTCCACTGAGTCCTGCAGCTGCTCTTGGGACAATGATCTGAGTAATTCATGGATGCTTCCCTTGTCAGGGCAGAGTTCAGCACCTGGATCGTGGCATTTCAGTCTTGCCCCACACACCTCAGTGCTCCCTGGAAGCTGGCATGTTAGTGGCACACAAAAAACCCACCAGGGAATCTCTCATTCCAGATACAGGAATCCTTTAGCACAAGAGACATCTGTGAACATCTTCCCAGTGCAGGCTGCCACAAACCACCCAGAGCAGAACACAGCCTCAAGCTCAGCAATCTCATATTCCCAAAATATCCTGCTAAAACACTGCTGCAAACGGAGCTATTGCTGTTCAAAAGCCTTCTGTATTTTAGCAGTTTCTAGAGGACAACAATTCCTGGAATGGCACCATCAATCCAACCTTCCAGTACTTCCCCCAAACTCCACATGTCCCCATTACCTTTTGGAGCACCAGAATCCCATTTAGAGCTCTGGTGGCTCCAGCCATTTCCTTCCTGCCATTTCAAGGTGCTTCTGGCAAGGGCATCAATCCCCTGTGGATCTCATGGCAAACCCCTTCTCCCCTTCAGAGTAACAAAATATCAACTTCAATAACAGATACTAAAATGATAACATTAATGCAAATTGCATCTTTTTCTACCAATTTCATTCTCAGTCTTTTCAGAGGAAAATGCTGCCATGCTCCTGAAACATAATTCAAAGGCACTGACAACAGATAAAAACAGAGTTTGTAATTTCTACCCTTCCTGGATTTGAGATTTTTAGCCTTCCCTTCTCCCAGGGTCTCGGCCAACCTCTGCAATTCCAAGCAGAATGGGAACCTTTTTCAAGTTCTGTAATAAAGGACAATTCTCCTGTTTTCTCCATCTGGCTGCTGCTTTGCCCACTCCTCTGCCCCCTCCTCGTTCAATGCCACCTCGTGTAACAAGGCAAGGGCAAAGAGTTTAGGATCTACTTTAGACTTTTCTCATTTTGCACGGGTTGTATTTGTAAATGACTTCTCATAAAGGCCTGGACTTTGCATTTCATAGAGAAATGTAGGGTAGCACCCATAATTTAAAAATATTTTGTACCATATTAGTATTAATCCAGCAGTGAAGGATTCAGCTGCTGGCTGCTGTGAGGGTTTGCTCCCCAAGCACTCACCTCTCTTTGTAACTGCTGTTCATGTCTGTTCTCAAAAGTGACCACAGGTTTCTCTCTCCTCTCCCATTCTCTTCTAGCCCTGCAAACCAGAGTCTGATAACATTAATTTCTGATTTGGCAAGAAATCCTGCATTTTAACTGTCCTCTTTTCCAAGGGCTCTATGACAATTTCTTGTTGAAGTGCACAGTGTCACTGGGCTTTTGTCTTTAAAAGGAGCAGCTTTACTTGATGCAGCAGAAGCTCAGATTTGTTTTAACCACATCTTAGCAGTCCAAAAATTGAGTGTTTGTGTTACCTACCAAGTTCCTTTAAGAGCAGCAAAGGTAGGAGTTCTAAGTAGCATTTTTTTTTCCTAAAGTATTTATTAGCACTGATATTTGAGCCCACTTTGCCATATCATATATTTTTCTTTTTCCCTTTGCAGATGAAATGGAACAGGCATGTTTGCTACGTGGTTTCTGCTTAAAAAAACATTTGCTGGATGTACCAAGGGAGACTTTGTTTTATTGTGTGGTGTTGGTGTTTCAAACTGCTAGGAATTCTGTCCTACAGAAAATAACAATATTAATTACATAATATCTCAAAATAACATTAGCAATAATTAGTAATAGGATACAGCAATGCAGTAGCAATTTTTGGGCAGCTCATCTACACTGAAGAAAGGCAAGAAAATTTATAATCAAATTGTTTTGGTTAAAGCAATAAACAGAAGGTAAATATTTTACTGTATGACAAAATCCTCTATTATAGGTTATTCCACATTTGAGAATACCCACACAGCAGATAAGCATGTTACATCATGGAAAGAATTTGGAAATTCAAGAAGAGACTTGACAGTGCATCCTTTGTACCCATCTCCAGCAGCTGATAATAATTTGGCCCAGTGGGCTCCTGATAAACAAAGCTGTGATGTTCTCCTGGAAAGACACTGATAGCAACATTAGCACTGGTATTTCCAAAGGCCAGAGCTCAGCACACTTGGTGCTGGCTTCACACTGGCCTCTTTCCTCAGTGCTGTTAAATCTAATTCCAAAGAGTGATAATCACTTGTCAAATGCTGAGGGTGTTTGAAGTCCAGGCTCGGATCCAGTGTTATTCCTCATGGCAGCCCTGCAGACCACAGCTCCCCAAAATTCCAAAGTATACATGCACAGCTTGAAGTAGCCACTGGTTTCAGGGCACTTAGAGAAACAAAGAACTTCTCCCTTTTGGCTTGCAGAGTTTCAGAGCACCTGCAAGTATCCAAGGCATCCCTAGGCAACGAGAGGACAGGGATCATCTTTGCTTCTCAAAAATTTCTCAGCTAAATTTAGACCTGGTCAGACAAGTAAAGGTCAAAAACAAAACAGAGAGTGAGACAAGTTTGGAGAGAGGTTTTGGGGAACAGATAAAGCAACTGCCCTGAGGGAAGCAAAGGAGATGGGAAGCCTTCCTGTGCTGCTGGAGGTGCGGCTGTGGGATCCACCTCCAGGGCTGCTCACCTGCAGCTCTCCCCATTTGCACTGTGAGCTTTCCCCACCCCACCGTGTCCCAGGCAGTGCCTTTTCCCTGTCCATGCTCTGGCCCTCTGTCCACCAGCTGGACGTGCACTGAGCTGCTCCCATTGCTGTTTTCCTCCCTGCTGTACCCCGGCATCAACTCCCTGCTTTGTCAGGATCAGAAACCAGCCAGGGCTGGCTTCTCCTGTGCCCTTCTCCACTCCTGACATGAGAGTTTTCATAATCTCAGCTCATCATGGCTCGGTGAGGAGAGGTTTGTCTAAAATCCCAGCTTCTAACACCCTCCAGTGAGAGCAGTAGTGCAGTCATTTGTAATTTGGAGTGTCACTGGAGGCCTCCCCACTCTTGTGTAACTCAAACTGATAAGGAAAATGAACAGAAATTGCTGGGCTGCAATCCCAATGCAAACTGAAGGAACTCTGACTGTTTGGGGTGCACACACATATTTTTCAAATAAAGTTATCACTTTTCTTGAGATACCATCATGGAATAAGGAAAGCTCTCCTTATCTCAAGTATTGTATTAATTTAATTAAAAAGATTTAAATATGCATAATGTTTCACTGTGAAATGGGGAGCAGGTCTGAGGAAAGATAAAGTGGGAAAGTTGCACGGAACCCTTTTCCCAGGAAATACCTGAACACCAAAAGGCAACAGGCACGCAGTGACCTAGGCCAGGGGAGAAATATTTTTCAATTGAGGCCTTTCAGACAACAGCTAAAAGAATTTGGTGGCAGTCCATAGCAAGGTGCTGGGGTATGCATGCCCTTATTGACTGCAACATTTAGTTCTGATAGAAAAAATAGAAAATCTGCTTGCATGGCAAAAACCTGTGTGCAGCAGCCTTTGAAGTGAAACACATTCAGCATCACAGGAAATATCTGCATGTTTGGGTTTTGCTGCTAGGCTGAGAAACCTGTCACACCTGCCACTGTGGGTCAGCTGTGTGGCTTTACTGACTGAAATAATAACTGATAAAACCAGTTCATCTGAAAAATGATTTTGCTCTCCAGAAATTTGTGTCACTGAAGAAACAGAGTCTCAAAGGCTTATGCCTGAAGAAGGGCACGCAAAATGTAGGTTTCTGGTTAAAACCAGATGTCTGATTGCTGTAGCAGCAGAATGACACTTTCTGAGGCTGTCAGAAGAGCTAGAGCCTGCCCTGACACTGCTAACACACATCACACACTCAGTGGTCAGTGACACCATCCCACATACCAAAAGCAGCTCCCCAGTTAATTCCTGGCTCTGGTTCATTAGCACTTGATGGGATATTTTCCAGCTTTTCATACTCATAAAGACCAGATAAAGACTTTCTGCAAGCTTTCCTTTCAGTCAGGGGCCTGAAGCAGAAGAAATCAAGTTACTTTTGACATAAGTTTTGACTGTTCTTTGGTCAGAAAACAGTTTTAAAGATGAAGAAAACTAGTTGTTTTAAGTAGAAAAATAGAAGAGATTTTAAAACTTAATTTTGCTTTGAAGCAAATACATGATTTACCCTAATTCAGGAAGCACTGAAAATGAGAGCTCTTTGAAAATTAAAAAAGACCATAAAAACAACCTTTCCAGCATCCTGGAAAAACAGGCTGCCCAACTTCATCAAAAATCAGTGGCAATCCCAGCACCAACTCTTCAAGAGTATTTTGTTTAAAGTTTCAATTCCAAATCATTTCACTGCATGAAATACTACAAAGATTTGAATGCTTTATAGTAAATAGTCGAAGTATTTTTGATTGAAAACTTAGTGCAAGCACTTGCTTCAACTACTGCATCAAAATATTTAATGTGAAGGATAATGTGAGCACAGCAGAAGTAAAATTAAGTTTTAACTCCTGGGATGGCACAAAAGCAACGCAACACAAGCAAAGCCTGTGCATGCAATTAATTAAACTTGAGAGTGTTCTGCCTGCACTATTGCTCATTAGATGAGCTTCTCTGATAATTACACACAGTTTGATGATATTATCAATGTGAACTGACTGGAGGTCTTGACATGAACAGGGAGGTTGCACCTTGCATAACTCTTGGACAGATAATAGAATTCAGATGGATGCTACGAAGTTTTGGAGTTCCTGTTTGGTGACAGGCTTGAATTCCAGGAATTCTGAGTTGAACAGTGAGAGAAATTCATTAAACAACAAAGTATTCATTGATATTTGCTGAATATACACTGATAAACAAGGCATCCATAAATAAAATAAATTAAGACTATGCCTTAGGTTTTTCTAGGTGAGTCAAGGGGCAAGAAGGGGCACTATTTAATACCTGCAAGAACTGCTACCTTTGTATCTCCTCCCAGGAGAGCACTGTGGTGCTTTTAGTTTCACTATTAACATCTCCTACTGTTGCCTGTTTTACAGATAAAAGTATCAGCTCTCTGTGAGTCTCCCAAAAGACAAACACGTCTTCACCAAAGAGTAGGCAATGGAAAAACTGAAAATGTGCCAAAATTAAGCAACATTTCCTATCCTAAGCGGGCAGATCCTGACTTCTAAGCAAAATTTGAAGAGGAAGGAGAAATCCTGAACTATACAATGCGAGCTGAAACTGGACAAAATGTAATTTCCCACTGGATGTTGACTGGTAAGTGAAGAGAGGAAACAGTACTGAACTTGCAGCATCCTTATTGACAGTCAATTAATGAAAAACTGGATGTGGAAAAACTCGAAGATGCAAATTCCCTAAACGAGAATGTGGATGCTACCACTGCCCTTGGCTTGCACAGTAGCCAAAATTGGGGAAGAAACGGATCAAATACAGACAAACCACAAAAAGAAGGTGCAACAGTGATACTCAGCATGAACTCCAGCAAAACTGGGGAATGGGTAGATTAATCCCAGTTTTCTGACTCTCCAAAGCAACCACAGGATAATCATGAACAGACAAAAATATTTGGATGATCACAAATATGAAAAATGCGAAATGTGGTGCAGCCACTTTGATATTCTCCAAGAATACTACAGGATGAAAAGGCAAAATGACAGTATTTGGACAAGATCACTGCATTTTTGTTATGTCTGAAATTCACAAAAAATCAGATACAAATAATGTGTGTGGGATGTGACACAAAATTTTGAACATTTGTTCTTGGGTCTGTTAGCTGTTTGTGTACCATTACATAACCAGTGACCCACGCGTGTGGCATGCTAAGTATTTTATTTTTTAGTGTAGCAATTCCAAGGCTCCATCAAAAGAAAGGGTTTTTATGGAAAACACTTGTTAGATAGGAAAGAGAAATCACTGATAAAATACCTCAGGAACAATTCTTCAAAGCCTGAACTCGCCTCATTCCTCCACCTACGCCGCGGATGTTTTGTTACTGAACACAGAGAAGGACAAACAATGCTCTCCCTTCTGGAAGACCTGGAATGTTGTAATTCTCTTTTCTCCAGCAGGAATGTTCTGATGCACAGAGTGGAGTAGTGATGTGACACAGCAGGGGGAGCACGTCTGCTCATCCCCAACTCCAGGGTGGATTTTTCTAGAAAATGTTCAAATATGAAGTTGAATCCCTTTGTACACAGCAATTTTGCCAAACAAATTCTCGGTTCCTAATTCTCTGCTGCTGCTGATACAACTCCAGCACAGTGGCAAACCCTGTAGCTTAAGCTATGCTGACTTGTCCACATTTTCACCAGGTCTCTGTTGGAATCTCCATTTTGCAGAGGAGAGACCTCCAGGGTGATGTTGCAGACTTTGTGTGCTCACACCGAGAGCGTTTTTCTACCGCTCCCTTGGACATTCCCCACACAGACACCACAAACACCACGGCTCTCATTTCAGCTTTTATTTGGGTACTTTTAAGTTAAGTTGCTCAAGTCCATTTTCCATCAATACAGACACTAAAAACTGAGATCAACATTTAAGGCAACATCAGCATCCATGCCAAGCTCAAGATGCAAACCAGGTCCTCTAAGCACCACAGCACCCAGAACTGCCACGGGCCCCCCGCCTCCGGCACACGTTCCCTTTCCCTCTGGACTCTGCTGTCCCACACCACGCTCAGGAATTCCAGTTACATGCACAGCCTCAAGTCAGACCTTGCCATTTTTTTTAACAGTTTCTCTTTTAGGAACTAGATCATTTTTGCATAAGGTGATATGAGTGAATACATCTCAGGGTGAAAGTATGCAGTCGACTCATGTCGGCGATACCACACAGAATTCTTTTTTTTTTAAATATATTTAAGATCAGTATTCAATGACTTCAGTATGAACATTATGTCTATTTAGCCTTTTGGTAAAGGCTTTACATTGAGACTTGTTAGAATGATAATTTTGCTTTAAATTCTGATTTCTTTAGTGTTACTGTTGACAAGTGTTCGAGTTAGGGATGCCCAAGTGCAACTTTTAGGTCAGAATATTTACAAGTATACAAAAGAACCACGTAGCTTTGAATACACCCACTATTCTTAATACAGAGTAAATAAGGATTTGTCTTGTGCCCTTGTGGACTATTTCAACAGGTGGGTCTTGCTTTTTTTCTCTTTTACAGTAAAAGGAAAGTTTTTACTTTTCCTTAAGGAGTGTATTTCTTACAAGATGGTTAGCATACATATATCACATAACATACAAGCGTTAAAATTGACCAGTTACAAAAGAAGCAGTGGTATGTATATCTTCATATAACCTAAGAACAGGATCAGTATTTTACAAAGTACATAGAAAAGTACTTCATATACAAAGAAAAATACAAATGTGCAAACACCATTGTCACAGGTGGAAATCTGTCAATTGAAAAATGCTAGAAAAATCCTTCATATTTTTGTTTTGAAATTGCAATTGCATTAAAAACAGCTGCATTTCCTATTGTGTGTGGTGAGAAATCTATGTTCCTTTCTGACAAAATACATTAGTTATAAAAAAACCCACAAAGTTTAATAACTGAAAACTCTTGTAAGTATAGTCAGTTTGGTTAGGCTGACATTAAATTACAAGCAGAACGTCTGGAAAAATGAGAAAATAGTGAATCATATTTACAGACCTTTTGTAATATTAGTGTGCTATTTAACATATTAACATTTCAAAGTAAAAACAATGGCTTAATTACCTACATATTCTACCCAAAGTCCTCATTGTTTGTAGACTGTAAAATTTCAACTAATTTGGGGCTATTAAAAACGTTTCACCAGGATTTTAAGCAGAACAAACACAAGTTCATCAAAAGTAAAAATCTATAAACAGTCTTCCAATTAATGTGCAAAAAAATGTTTAAAAAGTATCAAATCACGACACCTCAAACTTTATTATGTACATATCTAATGTCTGTAAATGCTGTTAACTAGCTGGTTTTGTTTTGTTCTGCTACAAATAACTTACCTCTGTCCTGCAAAATGTCTGCATTGTAAAGATTTCAGTGCAAGTGCTTGCTTCATTGTTTAGTGCATTATCATGTTCGTTATTTTTTATTTTACAGTGAGCAGAACAGCATATAAATTAACACATACAACTCACACACAAGAGATCCTTCATCTACTGAATTCCTACTTTGTTGTTTTCCATTGCTCCAGGGTAGTGTCAGCCAGTTTTCTTTCGTTTGTCCCATTGGAATTGCAAACAGAATTGAAAATGAAAGTGCTATCTATGGTCTTCAGGTAATCCCCAGATTCTGAAATTCCACAACAACATTGCAGAAGCACTCAGCAGAGCACAAGATTAGAGAATGACCTGCACACTGAGAAGACACTTGAAAGTCTGGCATCAGGCAATTTCACTTTTTTGGTCTTTAAAAATATCTACTGTCTATAAACATTGGCAACCTGGTGTGTATGTCCCTGGACTCACAAGCTTCATTTATTTATCTGTTTTTAGGAATTGTAGACATGTTCCCTCTTATTCATGACTAGCTTGGAAATAAGAACATTCTGCTTAAAAATCTAAATAAAGTGGAAATACACTTCTTGTAGATGGGAAAATTTCTACACTTCCCTTTGGACATATTTCCTAACAGAATAGCTCTGAAATGAGAAAACCAGGATCAGATGCTAGTGCAAATACAGCCCACTTTTCTAGCTAGGAATTGTACTGAAGAAAGATGAAATTCACGATAAATGGATTATTATTTTTTCAAGTCCTCCCTGCAGAAAAAAAAAAATAGCAGTTACAGTGGTTATAATTATTAAACAGAAAAGAACTCATTATGAACTTTAATGGCTGAAATGTAAGGAAGGCGGGTTGTGTGTCAGTAACATTCCAGAACTCAGTTTCTTCCAGGATGAGGTGCTTTGAATGGGACTTTATCGTGGAACATTTTTCTCCTCTCTATGCATCTGAAATGCAACTCTGGATCCTGTCCATCCATTGTTGAGCACTCTGTGCATCTTGGGCACAAAAGTTATACACACGTTTATTTGTCTTCAGCTGCAAGGGAAAAACAAGGACACAAAGATGTCAGCACATGGGAAAGAAAACCTGCAGACTTTAAACTGCAATACTCAATTGGGTCTGAATGCAACATTTTTGAACTACTGCTGTTGAGAGCGATGCCAACTACACAAATTTTTTTTGTCCTGAGATGGCACAACAGCTCACACCTTCCAGCAGGACTGCAAGCAGGAGCTTAAACACCAGAGGAAGGAAGTTTCACATAAAGATCAAGTAAAGACCAGATATACTTACATCAAAAAATGCCTTTTCACTGGCATGCTTTGGAGCTCCAATGGTTGGAGAAGCAGGAATCACAGTTTCCACTTCTGCAAGGTCTATGTGTCCCTTACAGCTCGTATCCTCACCAGAGTCGTAATACCGCAGCTGAACACCAGAGAAAAAACCCAGACACGCTTTAGATGGACCTTTCAGATCAATTCCCTTTTCCTGGGTACAGCCTGGGGGCATTGACTGCTAAGGGTGGGAAGCACAAAGATTACCAGGAACTGAGGAGGTGGGGGAAGAGCATTTTGTCCCCAGAGCTCCAGAGCAGAGAAGCAAATAGTCATGGATTGCTCTGTGCAGGGGGCACGGGAGGCAGGAAAGCAGAACCCTTCCTTCAGTGGTCATTACATGAAACCAACACAAAAGCTATAATTCACTGAGGCATTGACAGAACACTTACTCTCTGTATTTCAAGAATTTAAAGTGATCAGCAGAAATTTAAGTGTAATTTTAGGTAATTATAAACCACACAGGAAGCTCACATTTTCCTATACTGCCCGTAAAGATTGAATGAAGTCTGTGCTTTTCTTACTTCCTTGCAAAGATACTTTGATATGGATATTAATCACTCTGTAAAGTGAGTTCCAACATGCAAACAAGTTCCAAAAAAGCCCCCCCAACAAAAACCCAATGAATTCCCATAAGCCAATGCAGAATAGCAACGGAAACTTTCACAGCAAAAGTCAAACAACAGAATTCCAGCTAGGATTGACCTGTATTACTCCTGCATCTATCATACTCAGCAGGTTACTTGGTTATACAAAAATGTAAAAGTTTATTTTTCTCCTGCAAAATGAACCTTTTCTCCTATATGTAAGATATATAGGATATATTAGGAAGAATAATTACAAACAGCACTTGTTGGTGTTTACTGCACTGACCTCGAAGTACTCAGTTAGCATTTCAAGAGATGCCTGTCTTTATCTATATCACATATTTTAAAGTGTATGGACTGCAATAAATTAAATTTTTTTTAAACAAAAGCATACATGAGTCTGAGAAGTTATAACGCCCACTTTGTGGAATATTTGGGTCAAAATATTTTACTGCCTGATGACCCAACATTATTTGAAGTAACGAGACCATAAATTTCTACTGCAGAATTCTGGCATACATTGTAAATTGGATAAAATTTTAGACCAACAGATGTCTATTTTTGGTGCTCCTTTTTGTACAATGATTAGGTAGACACGAATAATTTTGCTACTAAATTTACATGACTGACTAATCTAAAATACTCCTATATATTTTTAAAATACAATAATATATTTCTATAAAATACTCCTATATGTTTCTTTCTAAAAAAAAAACAAGGCAAAATACTAAAACCCCTCTGTCCACTCGGAATTCTGTATGAGCTACAAGATACACAAGACAAACATTGCTAGGTCATGAATGATGTAGCACACATCACATCTGAAAAAACATCATTAATTATATTCTTTGTAAGACCAATCTATACAAACCCAGACAATAAAAAAGGAGCAACACAATAATAAAAGAAGTCCATTATCTAAAAAGTTTTACCTGGTGTTTTGTCACATCCAGCACAAACCAGCGAGGTTTCCAACCTTTTAGCAAAGCTCCTCTTTTGTACAGCGTACCTTCAAAAGATCTGGGAGGGACAGAAAACACAATGGCATGTGATCCCATTTCATGGATACTGCTGAGAGACACAAGGCCCAAAATGATACACATTAAACACTCACTACATACATATGAAACACTTATCTTCCTGCAGGAAAACTAGCAAGATTTAAACCAATAGCTTAGCTCTTGCTAACTGTGATACACAGATAAAACACCCTTTTAGTACTTTGGATGCATTAAATGTACAAGTACAATTTGCTTGGGCATCTAATGAAAGGGAAGGGTGAAGGATGCTGGTAGGAGATAGAGGCCCACCCATTGAGACAATTAAAAGTAATCAAATCCAAAAAGCAGTAAGAAGGTAGCCACAAAACATTCTGTGCACATGAAAGTTTCATTGCTTCCTAAGGCAGAGACTTTTACCAATCTCATAAAACATGACTAACTACTGCCTGAATTTGCAATGCTATTCAGATATACCATCTGATTATTATTGCTAACTACTGTCTGATTATTCACTTTACCTATTTTCATCGTTCTTAGATGTGAAATGATTGTACAGCGTGGTTGTTCTTCTGTCTACTCCATTGGAGGGAGAGATGCTTGAACTCTGCTCCTCACCCAGCCCACTGTCAGGTATTTCCAACAAAGACCTCTTCTGATAGGAATGCAGATTAGGGGACATCATCCCTGAGGAGCCAGAAGGATGTCTCCGGAGCTGAAGAAGAGGGAAATAGAGGAAAAGAGGTAATGCAAAGTGTCTTGCATTGTGAGATGGTCTCAGTGCTGTACTGATAATAAATACGTGGTACAACATGCAAGTTGGGAACTACTGTCAGGCCAAAAAAAAATCTTCCTAATACAAGTCAGTGCTGCCTCAGAGAAGAAGCCACAGGGATGGCAATTCCCTGCACTTCTTAGGCAGAATGGTCCACAAGGTGTGAGAAATCAGTGTTTCAGGAAAGCTTCACTTATTCCAGTGACACGACACTGAACAGCGCTTGCCTTGCTTTCTCAGAAGCAGCTAAATCTGAACAGACATTTGGGTACAATCAATTTCTCTGATTCCAAAGGGAAGGAAGGGGGGAAAGGAAAAACTATGGCTCCCAATAGCTACTTTATAGATGCATGTCATTTTAGTAGACTCTCAATAACCTGGAACAAGAAGAATCCTGTATTTGGTCCTAATCTAAAAGACAACACTACAGACACAGTCTTGAACTGGTAAACCAGTGTGCAGAGTTCAGAGGCCAAGCTCCCAAAAAAGCAGTACCCAGCATTATTCCTGGTGCACACAGAGAGCAAAGAGGCAGCCTCTGACTTAGAAAGTATCTATACTGTCAGCTCTTCTTGTTCCCACAGTCAGGAATTGGAAACAAGCATGAATATTTCTTATCTCTACTCAAAAACTATAACTCCATTTAGCCATGGAAATGTCTTTACTCATCTCTGAGAATCTGTGATATCCTTTTGGCTACTTTCAGGAACTGAGCTTTTGTAGCACTTCAAAATCTTTTAAATGCATAAAATCATACATTTCTGCATTAGTAAAGTGCTCATTTTATCTATAAGCCTTAAACTACTTTGGAAAATCAACTAGATAAACAGCACAAGTAAAAATACATTTTTCAACATGAAGAAATTAAAAGCCAATAGCAGGGGTTAGAACAACATATTCAGTTTTTCAAAAGCAGGATTTTACTCCAAGAAATACAGTGGTTTTTCAGTGCCTCAGGTAGACTATATAGCAGGAATGGAATGATTCCATTGGACAAGCTCTTTTCTACTTACATTGTCTTGTCTGGTGTCATCCTTGAGATTCATTTTGACCCTTTCCCACAAAAGCTGCCACCTCTCTGGGCTCTGGTTTAATTTACTTTCCAACCTCTCGATTTCCTGAAATGAGTAACAAGGGTTTCCTTAAGAATAAACATTTCTAACTGATCACTCCCTGGCAATCATTTTTAACAAGGGTTTCCTTAAGAATAAACATTTCTAACTGATCACTCCCTGGCAATCATTTTTATACAACCATTCTCTAGTCACTGTTTTCACCCAGTGAAGTTCAAACCCCTCTGTCACACGAGCTATAAACTGAGAGCCATCAGAATCAGGACTCAAAGGCACCCAAGGACAGCATCAGCCACATTTTGTTGCTCCTGCATGTCCCAGGTGGAAGGAGCCACCAGGCTTTCAATTCTCCCCCAGTTCCCCTGAACACACAAAATTCAACACCCACTGCCATAACAGGAACACAACACTGATAAGGACAGGCTGTATTTTATGAAAATATTTACAAAGAGCAAATTCTGTCCTGCGACACCAACACTGGACACTGCCAATATTAACATTTACCCTGGTTTATAAAATGTGATACAAAGCTGTAATAAAAGAAGGAAATGAAACAGAAAGATTTATTCAATCTGGATGCCAAACTGTAACAACATGTTCTTGTTGTGGAACTTGGGAATATGACCTGTGTTGATAACCTCCAGTTAGGGTTATTTCCTGTTAATAAGACAGTGCAAATTAAGTAAGAAGAGGCAATTTTATGAGTTTATGTTTACTTGTGGGACACTCATTGATACATTTGTCAAGACTTTGAAGTGTGGTCCATATTCCTTGCCCTGCTTCCTTTCTCCATTTTTACTTTCAACAGCTATGTTGTTATGAAAATCTTCTTATTAATTAAATAAAATTAAAACCTCAATTTTGCAAATTCAATTAAGAATTAATGATGGAATAAAAAATTGCCACAGGACATAGGTTTCTCATGCTATGTAGAAGCTACCTGAGCACCTAAGACATTTATTTTTGAAGTAGAGAAAGTCTCTACTTACTTCTACCATACTTAATAATTAAAGTAGATTTCATGATATTGTCCAATTCCTATTGAGCTTTTGATTGATTTTTTTTTTCCAGGAAACTGCTATTATACTTTTAAAGCAAGAAAACATTTTGATAAGGAAATTAACTTCTGAACTAAATTTTGAACTCTTAGATGAAAATAAAAAGCCAGCATTTGACAATGTAACAGGAACAAAATATTTTTACAAACTTTTCCTTGCTGAAGATACATTAGAAAACTCCAAAGAGAAATTAAATATAAGAAATGTGGCTTAATAGCAGGAATCAAACAAGAAGCTTTAAATACTGAGGGTAGCTGAAAGCCACATATGCTCTCCTTCTGCTAAGAAATAAAACCAGAATACTTTTGTTTGGAGGATCTTCAGGTAGATAAAAAAATAAGGAATGATGATCACAAGCCAGACTAAAGCCTTCTCTAGATGACTTGTTTGTCTTTGAAAGTGCTGAATGGAAAACACTTCTGGGGGCATAAAACTGAATCAATTTACCAGACACTTTTTGAAGTAAAATCCTTTCCAAATTGCTGCAAAAGGATATAAGCTCTTTATTGCCCTAAGTTAGGCAGTTTAATCTGACCATTCTCTTTCTGCCCTAGTCTTGACTTCTGAGTACAAGTCCTTCTCTGCAGAATCTGGAAGTAACTGAAACTTGTTACTTAGCAACTGGGTCACATTCCTTCTTTTTTGGCTCCATAGTGAGTAGTGCTTCCAGAACTCAAAATGAAAAACTTTCACGAAAAACTTTCAACAATCTCCTGCATATAACTTGAAAAGTTAGGACTAAATTCTCCTTTAATAGACCCCATGTAAAAAAACATACATGGCAATAAATCACTAAGATTTACTCTTGCCACTTCAGTTTTCAATTTTATGGAAAGCAGCAGATTTTCTTTTTCCTTTCCACGGGTGGAATGGATTCTGAGTAGATGCATTTCCTTGAAAGAAAAAAATATCTTTAAATTGATCTCTCTGGTTGATCTGCTGTTGTCCAGGCTTACAGGAGCAGAAATATATATACATACATAGAACAAAAGTTTATAACAAATTCAATTATAAGATGATTCATTTCCTGCAATTAATAACCAGCAATTAGCATTACTGTGCCTTCCAGAAGATCTGCTAAATAACCTGCTCTGGAATATTGGAATGGCAGAGGCAGGAGTTACATCTGCAGCAGCTCCAGAGCTCTGGATGCTGATCTCCTCCTTTGCACCCCCAATATGTCTGTGAATGCACACAGGTTCATTTCTCACCATTCTTACAAATACCAGGATCTGATCCACTCTTAAAAGAAGAGCATCACATTCTGAATTTTCTGAATTCTGGAAATTCTGAACTAAGGCACTCAATAACTTCTCTGTTTCAGCTTTACATCCTGAAGTGCATTATCTAGTTTTCAATTGAAAAATATCTTTAGAACAAACAAATTTGGGCTTATCATTATAAACTAAGCAAGACTCAATCTTCCCCAGTAATTTACGATGCTAAATATGGTCTCAATTGAAACATTTTTTGGATACCAACACATTCTCTGTGGATTTATGATTAAAGGAGGTCTTTCTCCTATATCAGCAATAGCCCTAAATTAACAACTTGTTTTAAAAGAACGCTCACTTTGCTTTTTAAACTTAGAAGAATATTTTTGTAACCTTTATTCAACCTCTCCAAAGTTTCCCAAATGTTCTCTCCATTGCTATCTTTTATTACTATAATCTAATTCACAAAAACCATTTAAACTCTATAAAAGCTGACCCACATTTCTTTAGCCTATAATATGGCTGATTTCCCTGTTATATGGCAGTTTCTCACAGTTGTGGACATGGATAGTCTGGCACCTACCCTGGGAAGAAATGCAGGAGAACATTGTTGTGTTCCTGATGTGCTCCTGGCCTCTGGTTACCTGATACAAACCTCTCTGTGCTTTGCTGAACAATCCCCAAGATGTTCCCTGCTGAGAGGCTGCCCTTCCTTTGCCTCTGGGAAGTTAGAAGCTCTGGGAAGTTCTGACTCTCTTATTTTGAGTCGAGGGGGGGTTTTACATGAGATTCTCTTTATTTATTATTTTTTTTACCGGGCATTGTTCCTGCGTTTGATCAATCAGGATTGGAAGGAGCAGACCAAAAGGAATTGGAGGAATGTGCCAGAATAAAGCCAGAATGAAGCCAACTCTCTGTCAAAACCTTCAAGGACTCACATCCATTCAGAAGCTTCCTGCATTGCTAAAAATCATCTTTGAATCAGAAGAATTGGGGGCCTAGAGCATATCCTGATTTTCCAAGCAGTGCAATAGTGGGCTCCATAATCCCAGCTTTAATTTAAGGTAAAGTTTGCAAAGAGTTTTCAAAATAAAACACTGCACACAGGGATGTGTATCTGGACATGCAAGTGGCTCGAAACAATGGCAGTGAAGAGCGACCCTGTCATTTTCTTGCACTCTCAATTATGACGATAACCGAACGTTAGGCTGTTCATTTCATAATCAACAAGCATCTTCATCTTTAAGAGCAGACAGACGTTAAATCACTCGAAATAACTCCTACTAACAATGATGATAATGGGATCATTTTTCATCTTCTAATGAAGGACAAAAACTAAGCAGCCTAAGTGAGCCCAAACAAGAAAAAGCCAAAATCAAGCATCGATTTCAAGTACCAAAATATTTTGAAGAAATCTAAGTTTATCAGTTTGCTTTTAGTAAACATGAATAAACTAAAAGCAATCATGGCAAGCTTTTTTTGAGAAATGTGGGCCAAGATGTTTATGTTTGTGTGTCTGCTTCCCAGTTGTTACAATCAACAAGTGTCAGAATCTGGGTCGTTATTTTACCACACATCTACTTCAAAATGAGGCGAAAGAAGTCAAGAAAGGAAGATTCAACATTTGCCCAAATGCAAATAGCTGCTCCTGCATTTCCTATGAAAGGCAACCTAAATTTTATTTATTCTTTAAAACAGACAGTGAAGAAATGAATCCATGAGTAGTTGTTGACCACTATTAAAGCACACTCCCAGCGAAGTGTGCATTCAGAACAACATCAGCTTTGCAGGAAGTCTGATTGATTCCCAGAACCTCCACCACATTTCCAGACCAGTCTTACTAAAGACCTGTTTTGACATCTATCAAGATCCTTTAAGAACAGGACATCTGTAAGGCAATAACTTCAATAAAAATGAAATATGAATTTCATGAGCATAAGAGAACTCACTGTTCTGTGCAACACAAGTACTCACATTTAAAAGGCTGGTGATGGCATCAGGCTGTATTTTTTTTACATCATCATAACATGGCCACACTATTTTCCTCTTAGTCTGAGAGCCTGAACCATCTGCTTGGTCATTTTCTTCTGAAACACTGCATTTTGCAGGTACCATGGTCCAATCATAGGAAGGACCTGTAGCCAAAATCTCTTCTACATAATAATCCCACTTTTTGAGGCTGGACATATTTACATTTGGCTTCAGTGCCTATTTGAAACAAAGTGTTAGTACAATGACATGAAGGAAGCCTCTGAATTTAAGATTTACAGCACAATATCAATTCTAATTTGAATTCTACAATGGTGAGTGTACTGTGAATATTCTCAAGTTATTCAAGCCACAGCCCAGTCTAGGGGACAGACATGGTCATACAAGACAGAGATGTAGATAATGTGATTTAATCAGATTGTTGTGAAATGTACCCCATTATTATTCTAAACTCAGTTCCCCTTGAAAGACAATTTTAATAATAATTCATATAGTTTAATGAAATCAAACAGGGAACCTCATTTAGCTTACCAGGAAGCATGAATACATGTTCCAGAATTTGGTCCTTTAAATTACATTTCCATGCCTTTCAGACACTGCTCCAGTACATCAGGCAAGGTTAATTTTGTCCACCAAATACTTAACTCAGCTCAGAACAATTAAGATACCAAAAAGTACTCAAGGAATCACTCAGAATAACAAACCACCTGTATTTTAAGAAAAACCATACCTCAATTTCAGCAGGGGCATAGAGGTAATTGAAGAAAACAGGGCTCCTTTTGTGCATCTTTTCAATGCATTCCCAAATACAAATTCCTTTCTTGGCATGTTTATCTCCTTTATCTTCAAACAATGTCCCTGGGGAAAAGAAGAGCAGCAAAAAGATGCCTTTGGGATAATGCTCAACAAATGCTAAAGCACAGCCCAAAGGATTTGCACAGATTGAAGGTATAGCAAACTCTACTATCAAATGCCACTGCAAGAGGAAATAAACAGAGAAGATAAATAATAGATATTAACTTGTTTTTTTGGAATAAAATGGTTGCTCAGGTCTAATCTGCCCCACAGCTACAACAGTTTTTAAGAAAGCATTACAATTGATCATATGCCAGAAGAAGCAGCCCACAAAGCAGAGAAATTTGGAGCATGTTTGGGTGGCCAAGTCCCAAGAGCAGCCTCAGCTGGGGTGCTGCAGCTTCAGTGAGATGGCTCTGAGGGCAGCTACAGCCTTGGAACCAGTCAGGTTGCACATGACAGATGGAGTGAAACAGAAAATATAAAAGGAGAAACACTGAAGATAATGCAAGAGGAAGAAGTGGGAGGTAATTGATGGAAAGGCTTTTCTTTCTTGAAGCTTTGTGCACTCTCTGATGGACTCACAGAGACTTTGTTTCTGTTAAAAGAAGGTTATTTAGTAGGGAAAATGGAACTACCTGGGAAAATTGCTAAAAACTCAGCAATTTATGCCAATTAGGCATGCCACTAATTGCTTCTACTTTCTCTTAGGGCCATCAGAGGCACGGCTCAGGAATCACTGATGCAGAAAATCCTACATGTTCTTCACCTCCATTTTCCTTTCTACACCTGAAATGTAATTTCATGACATGGAAATTCCTTCTGTGGTCACCACGCAGCTACTGGACCATCTTAACCCAGGCAAATTTTTGTAGAGCAAATATTGAGGAGAAAAATATCAACAGCTACACAAGCAGTATGCAAGACACAAAGATCACACATACCATGTTCTAGTCTCTCATAATCTGAATCCAGAAGAAATGTTTTAAATCGATTTGATATGTGATGAAAAGCCAGAAACTTCAGATAATATTGATTGAACTCAAACTCTGTCGGGTATTGGTTATGAATCTAAAAAATAAAATTAAGAACAAAAAAAGGAAAAAAGTGGATATTGAGGATAATACAAATAGATATGTAAGAAATAATAAAGTGAAATGACAGCAAAGCAATTCCCCCATGAATGCTGAAAACAAATTGCAAGTGTCACAAAAATCTTTCTAACATTTTGTCCTGGAATATCTTTTGGCGAAATAAATTCATGTATTGTCTATGCTGCAAGAACATTTCAGAGCAGACAGAGTGAACTGTGCAATAAGCACCATCATACTCTGTACAAACCCCATGGTTCTTCCAGGAAATCCAACTGGATATAAAGCTTCCATGATAATTCTTGAGTCACCACACAACTTCACAGGTAAAGATGCTACTCCTGGATGTGGCTGGAATTCAACCTTTAACTGAAAGGTTTCACATTGGATTTCTGGCTATAGCTGAGAACCCCACAAGGCAGACAAGCACAGAGACAATGCTGCAAATGAGATTCCACCTACCACTCCTGAAACAGCCAATTTCTCAAGTACTTTTAGTCTACACATATTTCTTCCTTTTCAAAATATAACCAAAAATATTAGAGTATGGAAAAAACCCCACAATGAGGAGGTGTCTAACATTATTCTTTTAAAACAGTTAAAACCATGTCATTCCTTCAATTGCTACTCTCATTAGGCTGTGGGTCTGTCTGATTCAGCCAATGTCTCCAACATGATCTTTATTTAAGAAAACTATACAAGACTATCAGAGTACAGCACTGTGAAATTGCTGGTTCTTCACAGCAGCTTCTCTTTAACATAATCATAAAGAGCCTGATGTAAGATTTTAAGCACAAAGTTTAATATTCATGGCAAAAAAAATTAGCATTAGTTACTGATATTTCTACTTGATATCCATACAAAATGAAATCCTGATGAGATAGTGCTTGGAGAAATTTCATGTGTTAATTTAAAATTTATTCTTCAGGTAAATTTATGACTCAGGTTCTTTATTTTCAGAACAAATACGGCAATTAACTGAAAATTCCTAATTGCAGTGGAAATAAGAACAGCTTGCAATTGAAAAAGAAACTGCTGATTGAATTTCACACTTGAAATAAGTCCCACTGTTCTTTGTCTAGCTCCACATCAAACCTGTAATATACCTTCAGTTCTGCATTCTACCCCTGCCTTGTCTTCTGCATTCCCACCACTCCTTTTTCTGTTCCACATTTTCCCTCTAATCTCTGATCAGTTTCTCTCTCAGTTTGTCAGTTATTCCATGGGGTTTTTTCAGTACTGTTGGAAACTGTTACTAAGCTTACCTGAAGCTCCTTACATTTCTATTTCCACACAGACCAGCTAAATAAAGGGGGAATTAAGTGTTTAGCAAGGAGAGTTTTTCTACTGAACATACAACAGTGACAGGAAAATCCCTTGAAAGGACCTACAAACACCCACACAGCGTTTCAGTCAGAGAATTTGCTGTTATTATATCTCAATATTATCTTGGGGCTGGGCATTTTAAATGCTCAGATACTTTAAGACATGTCAGTTCAATATACCCACTCTTATTTAATCCCCATTTCCCCCCTGATACAAATACTACATTCCTGCACTGATTTGTAAGAATAAAAGATGTAAGAATAAGCAATTTTTTTTCTATGATAAATTCAGGACTTCAATATTTATAAATTAAATATTTAGCTCTATTTATCAAAAAAAAAAAAAAGAGAGGTTTTCTTCCATATCTTCTTTGGTACATATTTTCTCCTTTTGTTAGGAGAAGGTTTTTTTAATATACTGTAAGAAGGAGAGGCAACATTCTGCTATTTGACATGAAATATATACAGGGTCTTAACTTCTACTTATGGTCCAACAATTATTTTAATACATGCAAGAGTTACAAGAACAAGCTGCTGATAAAGTTCTGTCATGGCTCTAAATGTTGTGGGTGATTCCATTTCTGAGATTTCTGGATGCAGAAATATTGTAATAACGATAAGTAATTAGAATTATAACTTGCTTTTAAAGAGAAAACATCTATAAAAAATTTCTCTGATAGAGGTAAACAATGTAGAAATTATTGTTGTCTTAATCTCCATAAGACACGAACATTTAAAACCTGATTAAAGCTGTACATGTTTCTAATATTATGATTAGAGAAACTCAGCATTCTGGAGTTGTTTTTAAAATTACCATGTTCCCACTGAAGTAACTCCCAAATGTATTTAATAATATTACAGATCTATCAGCTTTCCTTAGTTTTCTAATAGACTTTTGGTTTTTGAAATCAATTTTTACTTAGCATGAATGAGGAATACAACACTCCAAAGGTCCTGTGCTGGTAATGGCTATGAGGCTTCTCCTGCAACCCCTGGAATGCCTGAGCACACCTCCCATGGGAGCAGCACTCACCTCCTCTGACACAGGGTGCTGAGACAGAGCTCCTCACTGGGCTTAAAAGATGTCAGCTCTAGAAAATCATCCTGCTTTAATTATGGTTAATAAATTACCAAACAGATTCAGAAGAAAAATAAGAAAAGCTTCCTCAGTGACATCACTTGCATAAACTCCGTCTCCTTAGAAGCAGGGAAAGCATCTGCCAGATGCTGCTATTGTGAAAGACTGATTTTGCATTAATAATTCAGCTGACACCTGGAGATATTGGCATAAACAATGACTTTTTATAAGATGATGCAGTTCTAATTTAGGAAGCACTGCTTCATTTGTTTTCTCTGGATCTTTAGTTTAACCCCGGATATTTAATGCATGTACTGGCTCTGTGGTAATTTTCTTACTGCACCTAGTATATGGATTCTAAAGGTTAAAAATACTTTGAAAGGACCAAATGTTTGCTTCCAGTTAATGGGCAATTTTCTGAAAACTGATCATACACAATATATTGCACTTCAGGGTTGAGTTGCAATCTAACTGGATTCTGTAGTTGTGTAACAATTTGCACAGAAACCAATGAAAATTCACAGCAATTTTCAAGTAGAGATGTTGAGAAAACTTATTTTTTAAGATAAATTCACATGAAATTTCAACCAATAATTTGACTTCAAAATCAATTTCCCTAGAAATTACAACCACACTGTTAGAATTTGGGAACTCAATACTATGAGTTACAAGAGTTATCATGAGTTAGAAGGAGAATCTAACTCTACTTCTAGAAAAGTAACTCAGAACTGCATTCTCCATGGGACTGTAAGTCCTTTAGCTTACAGACATGTCTGTATTATCAATATTAGCCTGATTGTCCTTCCCATGCCCTGTCTTGGGTGAAGATAACACTGGGCAAAATAATTATAACCCCTTCCCAGCCTTATCTTTCCCCAGAACAAGTGACTGTCTCCTTCAGATGGACCAGCTGAACTGCTTTTAATGGTCTTTTCTACCAAATTTCCCCCAACATTTTGGCTGGGAAAAGCAGGCAGGCTGCCAAGAAGCCCCGAGCTGAAGGACTGGAGGTGCTCTCTCCACCAGAGCAGCAGTGAACAGCTCCTGGAGGGCAGCAGGAGGCACCGGTCCTGCTGGCACAGCTGCACTCAGGGCACACAGCTCAAACCCACAAGCAGAAAATGCTCTTCTCTCTGGAAAATGAATCTGCTAACAACCTGTGTATTTCCAGAGAGGCAGAGACCTGCTGAGTGACTGTGATAATTCACTTGGGGGGAATTTTGGAAGGAATTCGAGACGGGACCTCTGAGTCGGTTTTGATGATGCAGTTTATTTTTTTTATCTTCTACATAGGCAGGAAGAGTGAATTTGGCTCACATTGTTACAGCATGGTTCAGAAGGTCACAAGACCCCTAGTTACAAGACCTTTTAAGGAGTTATTGACCAATAATACACTGCCAACAAGGATATTTATGTTTTTGACCCAGTCCTTAAATATTTCGTCTTATGGACCCATGCTACAGTGTAAGCTTTCTTAGCCAATCATGTTATGATGCACAAAACAAATTATATATTTTAATTTTTTCTCTATCTTAAACTCTAAAACTCTAAACTTTCCTTTGCTTAGCTTAATGTGTCTCTGCTTTAAACTATAAATCCACATTCTTGCTTCTAGCACCTAAGTTTGGAAGCCCTTTCCAAGGCCTCAGATCAAATCCTGTGTTTAATTCTAAGCTTTGGCTTCCAGGCCCAAAGTTCTGAGAGTTCCTTGCATTTTGGACTCCAACAGGTGACAGGCACTAAAGCTGCTCCCTGAGGTGAATTACAAAGGTCATGTTCCTGTATTTCCTTGACACATTCACATGTGTGCAGCCTGAGGCTAAACTGCACCTGACAGTTGTCAACAGCAGGGATTTATCCCACTTAGCATTTCATCCTAACTTTTAAAGGTGCCATGACTATAATCCACTATTCCATGTCCTTAGAACTGCAGATTTTGTGACACATAACTGAAAGAAAAACCATGAAGAAAACATGGTCCATTCCATTTCATGACAATAAACCCAAATCCTTGAATTTAATTTTTAACTTTCTTCTGGCTAAGCCATTTGTTTCCAAAACCTGTGTCATCTCTGAATCACTTGAGAAGGAAATACTGCACGGGCATGTGAGGATAATTTCTTTGTCATGACAACTTTCTAAGATTTATTACAGCAAAATTGAAGCAAAGTGTTTCCAGGGGCAGAAACAGGATGTAGGCTATGTCTACATTAGCAAGAAATCAGAAGGAACCCAGAGCAGACAAACAGACTGAAGGAGCTGCTGCTGAGCTCCCTGCAGCCATACTACACATCTGTGGTTTTACCTGGACTGGATTTAGTCCAGTTGAGTGGATGACTTCACTTTACATTGATGACCCCAATGGTTTTAAGCTAAGTGAAAAATTCTAAGTTTAAATTCTTCCCCAAAAACTCTAGTGCACATGCACCAGAACAGCATCAAAAAATGGTCAAGGGGAGATGCTGGAAGGGTTCCAACTCCAAATTTACACTACTGCTTAAAATCAGATGTAGGTTTCCTCCATTCTACCAATGGATGGTGTTATCCAATCAGACATTCTAAACTTAGAGAAGACACCTGAAAGCAGAGAGAACACAGCACCATGACCAAGACAAATTAATTTACAGAACTCAATGAACCACCTGGCAGATGGGTTTCAGCATTAGAGCACATGGCAATTTTGTCCCGCTGCAGCCACTGCAACCAAGAATATGTGTTTTTTTCCTACTGCAGAAAAGGAGCAATAACCCTAAGCCTACTGTAAGAAAAAGTGTGACATTTGGGCAGATCCACTTATTTGAACAAAAAACGCAAAACTGATTCTCTTTAGAGAAATCTCCCAATTTCAAATAAAAAACAACCTTATGACTACAACCAGTGGGAAATGGATGAAACAGAAGATGTGATAAATGTTTCTAAGGTTTTCATAAGGGCAGTGCTGTAGCAATCAATGCAAATTCCAAGAATATGATTTATTAAGCCCTGAGACAGCAATAATGATGGTTGTTTGTGTTTACCACGGGGACACAAACAAAGCTGGGGATTTTTTCCATAACATGTTTTTCACTCCTCTTCTTCTAAGCTCATTCATTAGCAATCTCACATAGATCCATGTGAAGATTGCTTTCCATTGGTTTAGCAAATTATTTAATCAGTGGAGTTTTCTTCAGGTAGCAGAGTAGGACTACTCAAAGATTCCTCTTTCATGCAAGTATTCACTATGAATGTGTGTTCCCAGTAAAAAGGCTGGCGCCTTAACAGTTAATTTTCTGTGATACACAGTCATCCATACATTTTAACACAGGTTAATAATGTCAAGGAAACTTTCAGTTTTTTCAGTGAGAAAAATCAGAGAAGTGGGAAAAGAAGGACACCTACAAGAGGAACTATGCAAGAGCCCCTCTTATGTTTGCATACACAGAATCTCTGCAAAGAATTTGCATTTAGTGGTTTGAGATGAAGAAAAGGACAGACTTCAGAATTAATCCAAAATTAATATGATCTTCTTAACCTAATTTCTTCCTACACAATGCAATTGTTGGTGTTCACCTTCTTCTGAACATGTACTAGACATAAAAATCAGCACATCTCAGAACCCCTGGTTTATAGCTGTCATTGCTTCTAGAACTGGTGCAGTACAAGGCCTCTTCAAGGCTCATCATCAGGCACAAGGAATTAAAAGCTGTCTAGTCCAGGTCCTAGAAACCAGTCCCTTCTTCCTTCTGAATAAAGGACTCTAAAAGCCACTCATAGCTTAAAAACCTTCTAACTGAAACCTCTACACAAACAACCCTCATGGAGCAGTACTCCCAGCCTTCCCTCTGAGTCTGCCTTGGGTCAGTCTCCTCCTCCATGCCAGAAGAGGGTAACTCCAGTGTTATCTGCCCTCTAGACAACCATTCCAGCTCTTCTTGGGGTGAAATCCATCCACTTCATTAACACCCAGGAAATGATGTTATGAATCTTCTCCCAAACCTGTACCCATAACATCTGAAATACCGAACAGACACATTTCTTCATGAAACCTTCTTGTAAATGCAAGCTAGAGATTGGCTCACCTGATGCACACAGTCTAAGAACTGTAAGAAGACAGGAGCAAATCCACTCCCCTGGCAGTTGAGGGTGAGATTGCTGCGCTGGCTGAACTTATGGCCAAAGGAGAGCCACTCCTTCTCCACCAGCATCCGGAACCCTTCCAGGGTCCTGTAGAAGGGGTCACTGAGCAGCTGCACCAGAGACACCACCTGCATCACAGGACAGGACATTCTGTGTTACCACTGACAGGAGTTAGGGGAAACCTTTAGCAAATGAATGCAAGCATTCACTAATCTGTTCATTGTTCAAGTAAAAAAAAACCTTTGGTATAAACTCAATGACAAGTATTTTATCACATGCATTTTTATGAAACAAACCAAATATTCCACATGAAAAAGCTCCAATTACACTGAGACTTCATGGTATCTGCAGAAGTAAAACCTAAGCACCTACAGACTTGGGAGATGATTATGATGTTTACCACATTTAAATTATGTTTGAAATAAAACCCCTATTACAATAAACATTTAAAAGATAGTATCTACTACCTCAGCAGAAAAAGCATGAAAGAATTGTTCCTGAGGTTGGCTTTAGAAGTTCTGCCCCAGCCAACTGCAGTCTGTTTTAAACACAGCATCTCAGGAGACTTTAAAATGTAGCACAGCCTTCTTGCACTTCCAGGCATGTATCTTCCCTCTCTACTCTTCATTGTTTGGCAAGGACTCCAATAATTATGGTCACACTCTTTTGTGTGCTTGTTTACCTGGTATTATGATGCTGGCTGCACATGAAGGCTTTATTTACTAGAATTTTGTGTATCTGTGTTTCTCTTCTGAATGATGAAGCAGCAGCATGGACACAATGCATCTATTAAATCAGGCAGCAGATCTTGATTCACCTAATTTGCAGTTTGAGGTGATCTGCCCTTGCAGCAGGTGTTACAGGCACTTTGGCACAAATTCAGTTCTCTCCCTGTGTGGTCTCCTAACATTACTTATGGGAACTGAATGGAAGAGAATAAATTTCTCCTGTGTTTAAAATATACAGTGTTGAAAATGATAAATGAACAGTTGTGGTAACTTCTAGCTTTCATTCTTACACGTGGTCAGGTGCAGGAATGCAGATCTGACATCTAAGCCTTAGAACTGTTAAGACCATCAGGACTTTTGGAATTAATTCATTTTAAGGAATGATGTCATGAAATAAATTGCAAATGAATGCAAGGATTCCTGCATTCTGGTTTCTTCTCTGCTGCCACAACACAAATTTATTAATGCCATAGCAAATTATCTGTCACTTGTGTAAAAAAGCATTGCCTGGTGTTTTTTCTTAATATTGAACTATTTCAAGGCTTTTAGAGCAGCTTACTTGAGCAGTAATATCCCAGCCATCTTCCAAACAAACCATAACAGAAGAACCATTTTCCAGGAGCTCAGAGATGATCACACCCAGCTGCATTATCCTGTGAAGCTATAAAATATCATGAATGAGTAACACACTCTAGGTAAATCTTTAGATAATATCAATAAATAGAATATTTTCATATTTAAAATGCATTCCTGGATCCACATATAGCACAGAGAAATACATTAATGCAACTATTAGGCAACAATAAAATGCAACACTCTAAGGATTTCCATCTGAACTACAATAAAACTGAGGGAAGTTTTGAAGATAGGAACTTAAAGTATTAAAGCCAATGAGTACTGCAATAAACTAGCTGCCATAAAAAGGAGAATGGGAACAACACAGCTGACAGATTTACTGGAGAGAAATTCCATCCTGGGCTTAACACTAAAATAATTTCCTGTGAAATATTAAGATTCCATCAAGTCACTAAGTACTTTGATGGGACAACCCATGCAGGATATTTACAATATTACAAATACTCAGTACCATGGAAATTGGAAATTAATGAACTGAACAATAAGAACAACAACAGAGAAACAGTTTAGATAGTTGGGCAGACAGGCTAAAATATACGAAAAGTGGACACTTCAATGATTTGGACTTTAATATTCATGACACAGTGATGCTAAAACAAGCAGGTTAAAGAAGTTCAGGTGAAGTTGGGCAATTTTATCTTACTTTGAGACTTCACATCATTATTACTAAAAAGAAAAATCTATATGATGATTTTACCATTTTTGTATACTATGACAGCACTCTTGGTAAACAACATAATAGGTAATACATAAACAATTCAGTTTTTTACAGCAGAGTGAAACTGTTCTTTGTGCAGCACTGAATATAATCCAAGCAACAGAAGCAATAGGAAAGATGAAAGCCTGAAAGAAGGAAGAAAACAGTACAGGAAAACAAACAAAAGATGGTAAGAATCATCTAAGATCATTTATGAAAGGAAAAAAAGAAAGTTCAAGAAATACAAAAGGCACAGGAAAGCAAGAAGAAAATTAAATTGAAGAAAACAAGAGCAAGAAAGATCAACAGTTTAAACCTAGAGAATTCATCCTTATTCATGGCAGCCTGCTTTCTTCCTCTTAAAAATCTGATGAATATTGCTATGGAAATTGTGATAGAAAAACCTTGACTCCTCTGAGCATTCACGTAGCCATTATTTGGAGAAAAACCCCAACCCAAACAGATTGTTTTTCCTGCAATTTTTATAAGAAAAGACTGAAAAGATAACCACTTTTAAAACCAAGCTTGTTTATTCTTCTATGCTTTTTCAGGCAGTAGAATAGAAGAAAGGCTGTTTCTTCCCATCTTTAACGAGGAAACTGATAAACAATCTGGTTTTACAGATCCACTGTTAACAATGCAAACCACTATTTTTAAAATTTGTGTTCAGAAGACAGGGCAGTGTTCAATTTTCCTCTATGCATTCATATTCTTATAAAGAGATAGTCCATACAGTGTTAAAATCTGTAATTTTAATCTTCTATTGCCCAGAAGAGGAAAGCATAATGCAATGAAAACATTTCTGGGATGACAGATCTACATTCTTTCATGGGAATAGTAGAAAATGTGCCAAATCAGTCATAAATTAACTTTATCAGTCATAAATTAGCTTTATCACATAAGTCAGATATGACATGATTTAAACCACAGAAATGTGGTTTGAATATAACAAAGCTAATGTGTGACATGATGTCTTAGCCCTCAGCAGAGTGATGCACTCCAAGCAAGGAATGATCCTCTGAAATATGCCAAAAGAGAGAACTGCAGTGTTATCTGCCCTCCATCCCTGGGCTGCTGCAGGGAACAAGTTTATTTCATTAATTCAATGATGAAATTACATTCGATTAATTTATCTACACTCATGAACTTGCTCAACCACTCTGTGATGGAAAATGCTCACATGCTGAGGAAGTCAGGTCTTTTTCACGCTCTCCCAACTTCTCCCCTTCCTGGAAGCCTTGGTGGGCAGCCCCAGCCATGAGCAGCTCCTGCTCTCAGCCCAGGGAAGCAGCTGAGCCCCTCCTTGCAGCACATTTCAGCCAGGAGTGCCTTTCCTGGTGTCTGATAACTGACAAGTTCCTCACAAGTATTTCCTCCTTAAGAAATCAGCATAACTCTATTCTGCTTTCTGTGATTAATTGCATTTGAGAAAAGTATATTCTGCAGGGGTTTCCAAACATAACAAGCAGCTGCTAAAAACCATTCACTGTAATTAAAGTGGTTTTAGATTTACAAAGAGCTTTGGCTTCCCCACATCCTTCTTAATTGGAATCTTGCAAACTTTGCTCCAGTCTTGCCTTTGTTTGGTTAATATTTATGTAAAGGAATATGAGATAGGGAAATAAAAGTACAGATTCAGAGAGAAGAGAGTAACCCACACAGAATCCTTTCTTCCCCACAAACACTCCCCCATATCCCACAACAGATGTTTGCTTGTTTTTTCCACTTATAAATATCAAAATCCAGGGTGGGAACACATAGAAGGACTCAAATGTTATTTTTAAAATCAAAAAGCTCATTTATTATCCCACACTTTATTTTTCTGATTTTAAAAATATATAAAATAAGAAGAATAATTGAAAACCAAGACCATGAATGTATATAGATAGAAAACCCAGTCACCTCTCCTTGTGCGTGTGTTCCATGCTATAAAACATAAATTTTATTACAAAAATGCCTCCCCAATTTGTAAATATTATGATGGCATTAAGATAATAGCAATGCCTGTGTAATGCCAGAATAGAGAGCATGCAAAGAGCTTACAGGGAGTAAAGAGCAGCTGGTTAGGACACAATAGTCCTCTGTCACAAGAGCTTGGGATTTATTTTGTGTGAGCAGCACTGCATATAGATTATCAGAAGTACCTGTCAGATAAATTACCTGTGGGAACCACTCTGACTCCCCAAGAGCTTTGAGGAATGTTGCCTCAGAGTCAGTAGGAATAGTGCTGGGAACACAAGCTCTCATCAGCTTTTTAAAGCTCGCCTTTGTCTGCCGGATGTCACTGAATTCAACAGGAACAAATTCACAATTCAAAGCAAAATCTAGTTTGAACCCCTGTATGGAAAGGACAACAGCAGATGTAATTTAAAAGGGAAGCATATTTTTCACTGATAGTCTCCTTAAATCCTAAAGTCTTGCCTGCTTTATTGCCAAGTAATTAATTCCTCATGAAAAATCGGTGTAGTTAAACACCTGCCCAGGATAATAAAAAATAGAATAAAAATCCTTGCAAAATGTACCACAATAAAGTACCCAACTACAACCATAACAGCAGAATGTACTGCACAGCAGTCCTATTTTCAATAATAATTAGAATTATTCTAGCAGTAAGAGTGGTGAAAAACCAAAATCCAGTGACAATCTGTTCAGTTCCTTATACTCAACACAGTGTACTTCCTTTAACATTTTTAAAGCTAATCAACAATAAACAAATAAAAATGAAAATATCTGTATGGATGACATATGGAGAGTGCAGGACACATTTTGGGAGTTCAATAAAGCAGAAATAAGTAACCCCCACACCCAAAAAGAAGCCCCATAAGTGGAAACCAGCTGAGTCATCTAAACCATCACTGGGCATTGAGGGAGTTGTTTGGCTGGAGTACCTTGTTCAGCACAGAGCAGCAGCTGGATGATTTTCCTAGCAGAATTCCTCATGTTTTATTTAACTTACTGCATTTAGCAAGAAGAGGAGGACTGAATTAAGAGAACAAGTTAGCTGACTGGAAAAAAAAAACCACCCACCAAACCCCAATGGATTATAATGAAAAGGATAATATGGAGAACATAACTAGGAAAAACAATTCTCGTGTATGAAGCATCACTGAAGATGTGCATGCCAACTTTTGGAGTTTTCTTCAGAAATTGCTTTCATTGAATTAAACTTGGCCTGCAAATAATCTTCATTAAGGGCCTTCATAGAATGCCAATTGAAAATGCAGGAAAGTGAAAGCCTGGTTTTAATTCTGTTTATAATTTGCATGGTTCAAAAAAAATTCAATAACTCAACAATGGCAAGTTGTAATAATGCATGACAAAAGCAAGTGAGGAATGTAGCACCATTGCTTTAAAATGTTGTATATTTCTGTTTTCCTCATCAATATATTTCATGTGATATTTAGCAAAAAAAAGCAGTAGTTTCTGCAACACAGCTGTAGATGCATGACTGAACTCTTCACTTATCATTCATTAAGAAATCACACAAATAGAAACAGTCATTATTAGTGGAATAGAGTAATTTAATTCTATGTAATTGATGCATTATTCTGGTACAGCATATCTACTCCACCTCCTGATAGAACATAATTTTAGAAAAAAATGGATAGTGATGTGTTTTCCTACTACCAGTAAATGGGGTTTGGACCTTTTGTATTTTAAAAAATACATTAATATTTTAGGAATGTTCACATTTTGAGTAAGAAAGTAAAAAAAAATGGGTTTCTTAATCTTTGAATGCAGAGATTAAAAAAAAATCAGAAAACATTTCCAGAAAACAAGTAAAACTACTAAGAATTAGAGGATACCTGTTTCTCAAACAATTCCATCTCAAACACTAAAATCTATCAAATAGTATGTATAAAACTGTAAACATCCTAGTTCTCTCCATGTAATCAAATCAGGACTTCTGGGCTGGCCAATTCTCATCAGTTTGGCTTTGTGTGAGTTTAGTGCTGCCCACAGTAATGAAGGTTTCCTTCTCTTTTAATTGCTTCCCCAGCTAACAACATTTTGTTTCCTTTATTTTTCCATCTCATCCTGAATACTATTTACTGTTTGTTAACAACATGAGAATAATTAAACTCAACCAAATAAAAACTACATTGAACACGAAAAAAGTTAAACTGTCATTACCCGTAATTGAGATTTTTCTCCAAATATATAGAGGGCTGCTTGTCTTCTCAGCAGCTGACTTTGCAGAAAGGAGCTGCTGCTGTAGGGAGGGGGGTTATCCTTCCCTGCAAGCCTTGCACCAACATCAACGAATGGAGTCTGAGTGTTGATAAATCGGTTGCTTGAACGAAGACTCGCCCATACACCTTCATAAGGATGAAGAATATTTAAAAAACGTTTTGTGTGAGGCACTGGAGATCATATTTACTTACATAGATGCTTAAATGTGTCACATGCATCCCTCACAGGACATAATTAACAGCATGTACTGGAAAGAAATAGATTTGTGACAAAAACTGTCAAAACCATCCTACTGCATTGTTGTTGAACCTCAGACTCTCATCTAACTCTGCTTTCTACTGTAGAGAAAAGAGCTGCTGTGATTTCAGTGACACAATGATAAACCACAATTTGCAGATAGCAGTGTCCATGTAAGTGCATGGAAATGAAATTGCTAGAGGGACAGAAATCAGGAAAGTGCAGAAATCCCAGAGCTGGCAACAACATGAGGTACAGTGGGGTGTGGAAGCAGCAATCCTTGAATGGTGAATTCAAGGATTCACATTCTCTGAACAGAGACATAATTCTCTCTCTCAAGGTTTTTTTCCTGGAGAAGCACAGAGAGAAGAAGAGAAAACAATTCTTATCTCTACTTGCTATGTGCTGTTGTTTTTGCACATGTAGAATGTGTTAGGAAGATTGCTTTCCTGAAGGGAGTTCCTAATTGGATTCTGGTGATGGTTGCTCACATTAATTGGCTATTGGCTCAAAGCTGTGTCCTGGCTGTCTCAAGGCAGTCACAGGTTTTTCCTTAGCATGTAATTTAGTATAGTATAGTATGTATCTCTTTAATACAGTACAATGTAACAAAATCGAGTTTTAATAAAGCAATTGTTCAGCATTCTGGATCAATGGAGGCAGATGCCAATCATTCCATGCTCGGGGGTCGCCTGTTTTACTGCAGGATGGCATCATCCCAACACCCCAGCAGCCCCCTGAGTCTGCACAGTACCCCTGGCTGCTGCAGCTCCACTGGCACAGCCAGGGGGGGGAATTCTACAGCACACAGCCATGCTCTCATCTCATCATGCTCGAGCAAGCTTTGGTGATTTTAAGATAAGAGAGCAGCGATTTTTAATCTGATTTTTAAAATCAGATTGCCACAGCCTGTTTAGTGCTAGAAGAAAAGACAAGCAGTAAAACTATAAATATATTTTTCTGTTTCTTGAAGCTCAATTAATAACCAGGATTTTGTGAGATTGTTTTTGTGTGTGCAATGTGTGAAAGGTATTGGATTCTCAGAGTATGAATAGCACTCCTTGAAAATCAAATCCCTTAAAGTACACTAAATTTGGCATCCAAATGGCAGTGTGAAATTCTTTATCCTAATATGCAGTAAATCAGACTATCAGAAGAGACTCTTGTCCATAAATCTGTGAAGCAAGATATCCAAAAGAGGCACCAGAAATACCTCACAGTACTAGAAATTTAGATACCATAGGACCAACACCCACCCCTCTTCAGAAAATCCAACAATGTGCATAGTTAACATTTCTTGCACAGAAGAAAATAGATGCAGATAACAGTAAATTCCACTGAGATAGCTCAACCAGCAAAATAATTTTATTCTATTTTTTAGAAGCAGGATTGTGTTTTTATTAAAAAATAATTCTGTTCAGTAACTCTCAACAGGGACTTGTCTGTACAGCTTAGCTTGTCTGCCTGTCTGGCTGCTAGTCTGAGATGTGAGGAGATGAACTGCAGCATCTGAGAGTGGCTGGCAAGGAGTTCTGGGCAGTAACACCTCTCAAAAGCTCCCACTTCACAGCCAGCCACTTTTATAAACTCCTCAAGCAGTAAAGGAGCGTGTTCAGCACAAACTTTTATTCCATGTCTCAGCTACTACACGGGAAATAATAGAGACTTCAGCAAGCAGAAATCACAGCAAACACTTAATAAGAGAAAGAAGTTCTCAATCATTTGGTAGGAAAAATTTCCAACACAAACTGCTGTCCCCAAAGATGAAGAGTACAAAAATACAGAGTGACACTTCGGAGCATTTCACAAAGGCACTCATCAGCAGCACTTGGGGCACATCAAAAGCAACAAAACTGGCTGCACACACATGCAGATGAACATGTTTGCCAGCATGGACAGCAGTGATTAAAAGGCACAATTATGTTTCAACTGTACTTTTGCCTAGTACTTTATTTTTGTTAGCAGGATCTTATGTATTATTGTATTATTGTGACTTTCTGATTTGACAGCAATCCATTTTCCCCCGTTCATTAACATTAATAATAACAATGGAAAGAAACTCATTGACTAGATAACAGTGTTTCTTAGCTATTTTCCTAAAGCAGTAGGAATATGAAACTCTTTTCCAAAACTGATTTTTAGCTGTTTAAAACTTTCACACAGAAGATTTTCTCCACATCACTCTGTGTTAAATCACTGTCACTGTGCATACATTCAGTGGGCAAAAAACTCTCCAAAACAGAAATGCACAACACTGAGCTAAAACCCCCAAAATTTTGTTAGTGCAGGAACAAGGCTTTCTGTCAGTACCACTTTAGAATGAATTAAGACATAGTAGCAGAAGATGGTAGAAAAGAATGGGCTTTCAGGACACAGAATACAGTACCTTGGTGGGCTCTTTCCTTAGTTGCTGATTTGGAATTGGAATGAGTGAAACATTTATCTCTGTACCCAAGCACTGGCAGATAACAGTTAAGACAGAAGGAGGAGGAATGGAATGCACATTGCAGCGAAACACATTGCAGGAGAGAAGAAAAGGGTTACTTATTAATTTCCAAAGATCTAGCATATATTGCATTTCTTTATAGTACATGATTTATCAGACAGCATGAATCTCAGGCATCACAAGACAAAACATCAATCAAGCCACAAAACCAATATAAAATGGGAAGGAGGTATCCATTTATCAAACAGGAATAATTTCCATTGTCACTGCAATAGCTTCAGACATGTTGCAAAGCCACCATGTGCTTTTCCATAATTATAATACCAAAGGAAATGTAATGATTAAATCATTCTGTTGAATAATTTATTGAAAGTTTCTATCCAGCTGAAAGTTAGTTTAATTAAAAATCCCAACATTAATGCCTGTTACAAAAAGTTGGTTTAGTCTAGGGACATTAGGTGTAGAATTTGATGGACCTCAAAATTAAAGGAGAATCTAAGATATTAGTTCTGTGCACCTACAAACCTTTTTAAAAGCCTGTGTACAGGTACAGAATTTAGAAAACATGTAATAACTACCACAGAAAGAGATCTTCTCTCCCCTTGCAAAAATCCTCATTTCCTGTGGGAGCCTTATGTGTTTATCAGTGCATTTATCTTTGGCTCAAAACCCACATCGGCATAATTGAGTCCTTTAAATACAACTATTCTATTAAATAATACCCAAAATTGATGTTAATGTTTCCTGCTTTGGAAGTAATTCTCTGAGCTGGGTCTGTGTTTTTAAATTATAAATATCCTAGTATTTCTCCAATAGTGGCAAAACATACTGAGGAAACTTCTTATTCTGCTAAATTACACAGCAATTCCAGGTAAGAAGTGCTGCTCTGCAGAGCCAATTTATACTTACAAAGGAAGGAAGAGGAAAAGCTTTGGCTTTTGAGTGAACTTACAGTTCTCATGAAAGTATCAACCAAGAAAAGGTCAAAGAATGGAAATATATTATGAAACATAAGTATTTGACCAAATATTTCAGATCAAAACCAACTTGACTGAGCTTTGGGCAGATGCTTCGTGACAATGTTCCAGATAAAGTAAAAAATCATACTTGACACAGACACAAATATTCAGAACAACTGATGAGTGTTCAGAACAATGATGGTTTTAAAAAATTAGAACTGCTGTTCACACACTGGAACATATATTCTAACTTATATTTCAAAATTACATGTATTACAAATACACTGTCTGGCACAAA
>JAYDZK010000268.1:10156665-10194245 GCA_034509185.1 Euphonia xanthogaster | reverse complement strand
CCAGACAAAATAAATGTACATGCTATTTACAATCTACACAGCAACCAAGTAATATAGCAGCAGGTAAGCATTTATATACTGAGATTTGTATTTCTTTCAGATACTAATTACAGTTAAAAAAAAAACCTAGAGAATATTAAAAACTCATGGTTTTAGGGGATGAAAGGGTTGTCTCCATAATGTTCATAGCATAATGAAAATGGACAGATTTCATGCCTTCATCTGCATTGTACTCCAGGGTGACTAAACAAAACCAATATTCTAGACAAGTCAGAAAACAAGAAAGGATCTAGTATCATTCTTCTTCTGTGCCCTTCTTCCTGGCAATGCCATTGTCCATAATGAAAGCAATGACCAGCCTAAACTGGCTCTAGAGAATGCCAATGTCTTCTGATATGACTCATGCAGATAGGCTTTTGTATTAAAAGGAACTTTTGTGGGCAGTGTCAGCAAACTACATCAGCTTTCACAACAAAAAGAAAGGACTCAGTAACACTGATGTGCTAAAACTCAGCATGTGACTTTCAGCACATGACAAACTTTGAAAGTAAATCCTTTCACGAAGTGAACTCTAACACATACTTTTTAATTTGAAGAAAATAGTTATTTACAATTGCTTCTGAAGCTTGCTATTTTATTTCGGAACAGAAGAGATGCTAAATGCAAACACAGATATAATGCAGCTATTAATGCAGATATACATACTATGTCTCTAGTTTCAGCTACTTGAGTGAACTGACAAACTCACCTCCTGCAAAGGGAATACATCCTGTTCAGTGCAGTTATTCTCAAGTATTCTGTTTTGGAGCGAGAGGAATTCGTGCTGATGGTGCCCAGCCCCAAACGCTGATAGTCCCTGAAGCAGGCTCTCTCCACTAACTGCTCCATGGTTGATTTTTCTGATGCTTTCAGGGTACCACTGGTGTGCAGCTCGCTGTCATCTGAAACTAAAGGGAATAATCTTCCTGGGGAGGCCAGCAGTTACACAGCAAACAATGCCACTTTCTTCCAAACAAGTTTGTGCTGCTCTCAGTGATGAATGGCAAGGTCCAGGACATGCAAACCACAGCTCACCAAATTTATAAACACTAAAATAGTATTTTAGTCAGCAAACCTGACTGTAGCACCAAGTTACCTACTGGCATGGCTGACATCTCTCTAGCTAAAATCCTGGAGAAAGTTATCTCCCATATTCATTTGAACTGAAGACAGATAATTTTTCTTTACCAATTTACAAATTCTTTACAGAGTCATTACACATCAAGATAAAAATGAAGTACACAAATTTTTTTAAACTATCTTCAGGAGAGGTAACAATCTTTTTAAGGCTTTAAATATTTCAGTGTTGTAATTTCACAAGAAATGACTGTTGGGTTCTGAATGTCTCAGTTTGAGTGTCAGGCAGCAGCTTTCTTCAGCCATGCAAATCAGCTGCCCTTTCCAAAGCAGAAAAAACTTCAACCATGAGAGATAAAAAACTATGTCACAAGTTCAAACTACTCTGAAATTCAAGTCAAGCAAGGTCTTTGTACATAACCTGCCACCTGCCTATTAGTGACACTTTCAACCATTTCCAAATACTTCTGAGAGCAGATTTACTGCTCGCAGCATGTATCAGTTACTTGCTACCACCTCAAGCATTGAAATATGTGCATATGAGACCTATTTCTTCATGGATGAGGCACTGAAAAGTGTATGATTTAAAAGTATAGGATTTAAAATTAGAACTTCATATAACTGGCATTTAAGCTTATTTAGAAAATAAAAATTATGCTATAGTTAACATTTTACTGGCAGTAGACAACATTCAGAATTTAGAGAAGTAGTACCTCTATGAGTTTTTTTTCCTGTGCATCTTAAGCATAAAAGCCAAATGAAGAATTTCTTTGCCCTTTCAGCTAAAAAAAAAAAATAAAAATTTCTCTATTTGATCTAAATAATACAGTTGAACATTCTGGATCTCTCCTCCTTTTCCTCTTTTTTCATATTTGTCATGGTAAGAAGAAGTCACACAACATCTGAAGTATGAAGTGCACTAATGAGAAACAAATTTAAATGAGCTTTAGAAATAATTCTTTTGGGTCATACAAAATCTTGGTATTTAACAGTTTTGAATGGAAAGCTATAACTGACTCAAGATAAGGGTGCATTTTGTGAAATGTTTTTTCCTAAATGGATTTTTCTCCCACGAAAGCAGGTACATTGGTGATCAGACTTGGCAAAATGCTCTCTTGTGCATAAAAGCTAAACATAAGAGCTCCTATTCATGTCCTTAAGCAGAAGAAGGAGATGAAGATATTTTGCCGCCTCAAGTTTAACATGACTTATTTGATTTTGAAAAACTAAGGAATAATCCCTCTGTTTTACTGTTCTTGAGATATGACTGCTTTCAAAAGAAAGTTTCACAGTCTCTTGTTTTATTGAACACACCCATATGATCACTATAAGAAAAAGAATTTACTAATGACTGAGATATTCTAAACTCTGAAAACAAAGAGAGGAGGAGGAACGTGAGGGAAATCAGATGTTCATTGGCAACAACTCAAAACCACAGTACTGTGCCCAGTTCTCAAAATCACATTGCAAGTTAGATGGGGACTATCTGAAGAAGCCTGAGAAGAGAGCGATGAAGAGGATCAGAAGTCCATCAAGACTAATAAGCAAAGAACTGCAAGAACTGCATAGATTTAACATTGAGAAGACAACAGAAGAATACTACAATAGATCATAAATACATCATGCACTGCAATCAGAACGAGGGGAATCATCTCTTCTATCTGTATACAGTGGCAGAGTAAGAAATGAAGGGTTTAAACTGCAGCAAGAGGATGTTTAGTCCCCAATCTCAGAAAATTGCTTCTTTTCTCCAGCATTAAGGATGTTTCAGTTTTGGTATGAGCTGTCTAGAGCTGTGGAACCTTCACTTTTGAAAGCTTTTAAGAAGAAGTCAGGCAAACAGCTATGAGGAACAGATGAAGTGTGTTGATCTTGCCTCGGGGCAGAGAGTTGGACTACTTGATCTCATGAAGTTCCTTCCAGCCCTATCTTTAACATTTCTTTTTTAAGTGCATCACCTGCTGTAGATAGTTCATTGCTGGCAGAGCTGCATAGTTTCCTATACCTCAGTTTTTGAGACTTGCAAACAAGTCAAAAGCAAAGCCAGAGCCACAGCAGTCAGTACAAAAGGAGCTGCAGTGATTGCTGCCTGTGCTCTCTGCACTCTGTCTGGAGCAGAGCCACCGCTGCTGACAGCTCCCTGTGCCTGATGTGCCAGTGCTGCATGGAGAGAACAGCACACTCAGCCTTTGGTCACCTTAACACATTCCCAGCCAAGACACCTGGAAAGCAGCAGGCCTAGAGACTCTCAAGTTATAATTTCAGATTTTTTTTAGGGAAGGAAAAAAGTGACTGTCACTAATCTTATACAGCACCTGTGCTCGTGGAAGAATACTGTTGTTTTGTGTACCAGCAATGCAAAAACACTGCAAACTTCTTCATCGTCAGGAGACTGTGAATACACAGGTGTACACTGTGCTTGGTGCCTCTGGGTGAAGGACACAAAACCACCCCAAAATCACCCAGGTCCAGCCTGCAGAATGGTTTCTGACCCAAAGAACATGCAACATCAGAGCACATACTAACTCAGCACTTATCAAGATGCTGGAAAGTCAATTAAGAAGGTAATTTTTCAGCACTCTAAAGACACTCTGTTTTCCAAAGCTTTCTTTTTGCCTATTTCTCATGACTTTATCTGGAATGAAAGAAGAGAAACAGTATTTTTAAGCTTGCCTGGAATGGCTTTCTTCCATTTCAGAGAGAACGGAGGCTTCATTCCTGCTTTAGACAACTCTCATCCATCTGTTCCTAAGTCACATGAGTTGCCTTGCTCAGTGACCAAATATTCAACAGGAAAATTCGACTTGTTTGATGTTTGGAAGAAATTATCAGTGTTTGAAGAACACTTCATTATCTGAGATGCCTATGTTTTTTTTAAAGAAAGAATGCTCTGACAAAACAACACCTGTTTATGTACAGGAGAATCTGGTTCCCTCTAGTGGTTTATGATAAACTAGCAGTGGTCCAGATAAGGATATACAGACAGCAGCATATGGGAGGAAAAGAGGCTTTTTGGGGAAAGTCAAACTCCACACCATCACACAAACTGCACAAAGTGCCCAAACCTCTTTCTACTTTCTACCCCAAAATAATTTCAACCAAAAATATGGGAAGTGGTATTTTCAGTAGTAACGAGTTCTGCTGCTTTCAGAAATCATTTGTCAGTTCCACATCCACAAAAGTTGCTCATTCTTGCACCTCACCAGTTACTGCTTCCTCATCACAGACGAGCTGCAGATGTCAGATGTCTGGAGAGACATGGAAGCTGCAGCATGCTTCTGTGCTGTTTCATCTCCACTAGCATGATGCAAAAATGATCTACAAGATATCATATCTAAATAGTTTGATAATTAAAAAACAATCTAGTACTTTGCTGTACCACTGAATTAAGTCACCTTCCTCTTCTCATTGCAAAAGAAAACACTCACTAAATGCACAGATTTGAAATCCTTCTCTTTCCTGTCTAGGAAAACCCTTCAATTTCTTGTTGAAGGCATTTCTCATTCAGTATGAGAATGGAAGCACAACAGGACAGATTTATTAACCAACATGGACAAAGAAGCCACACTCTCACCAGAGATATCATCCTCCTCATTCCAGCCAGGCCGATTCCCTCGCTCCTCCACTATGGTTCCTGTTTTCTTCTTCAGTAAGTACTGGCGCCCAATTGTCATCTTCCCAGCACGTTTTGCTCCCTTCACAATGCTTTTGGAGAAGGTACTGTAAATCCAAAAAAACAAAAGCATTTGGAAACATTCATCTCATTCTGCCTGATAGCATTTACAGATTTCTAGAAAGAACGCAAATAAAATGGATTAAATAATTTTTCACTTGATACAGCAACTGTAAACTTCACAAAAATTGCTTCCTATGTTAATTTTTAAACAAAAATTGTATTACTTTAAGATAAATTTGTGTCTTTTTTTCTACTGGTAATGAATATCATCATTAAAGAGGTCAACCTTCTGTAGGTTTTTTTACTTTGCTAGTAATGTGATAAAACTAGAAAGTTGCCAAAGTAAAGGCAGGAAAGACAGAAATTATATTTAAGTTTTAGGATTTCATGACTAGCTGGGGATTCTATTTCCTGTGTCAACAATGCACTAATCAACAGAAAATCACAGGAGCTACCACTCTGGAATAGACTCATGATGCAGCTGGTCCAGTAAAAATTAACATGTAACATAAAATTCAAAAGAGGACTCAAAGCTCAAACTCTAAATTAAAAACCAGTAGGGCAAATGCACAGGGTAAAATGAATCCTAATTCACACCAGGCTTTAAGTGGCTAGGCTACTAACTATAAAGTAATACACAATTAATCTTCTTTCCATGTTGAGCTTGCATAGCTCAAGATGCTACTTCTATTTTGTGTGTTTCAAAATGCAATAAGGTGCTCATTCAAATCTACTGCAGCCAGAAGTTTAGATCAAGAATATATTTCTTATCCCAAATAAACATCTGTATCCTACGAATCGATCTCTTACTCAGGAAACACAAAGAGATGCAAACAAGCAATCACTTATTTTGACATGATCTCCACTTGTGCAGAGCTTTCAGGTTGTTCAGTGCTTTTGGATAGCACAAGACAAGAACACCAGTAAGAAAAGAAAAGAAAGGAAGAAAGGCTGTACCGGAATGAAGTGTTCTTTTCTTTCTGTTTGGGGAGAATGAGCTGTGGTGCTGTTTGCCCAGCTGCAAAGGCAAAAGTGCTGAAGATGGACTGAGGGTAACGGAACTTCATCAGCTGTTTCTTAAATATTTCCACCACTTCGGGACTGACTTCTTCATCAAATGCTACTTTAATTAACTGTGTATTAAAGACACGACATGTTAGAAACTGGAAAACAATCTGAGAATTTCAGAAATGGGAAGATTCTAAAATATAGTAGCAAAATTCCCATACTTTCACAGTATTATGCCCTTCAGAAAATAAAGATATATGTACATAAGTCTCATTTATTTTGATGGCTATTCCACATTTGAAGAATTTTTTATTTCCTTTTTCTAAATTTATGACCTAATACTAAGGTATCTTCACTAGGCAGCATCTGGAATTCTCATAAGATCAAATACAAAATATTTTGGTAAATCCAAGTCGTAGTGCTGGCACTAAGACGTCTACAGCAGTTCAAATTCTGGTCACATGGGACAGCTTAGCTGGGAAATAGTCTGCCAGCTCTGCCCCTGCACTGGGAACAGAGGTTGGTAATGCACTTCAAAGACCCAGCAAGGCAGCAATTTCAGCATTCATATGTCACAACCATTATATTTCTATTACTGAGATGTTCCGATTTTGGCCTCACCTTGCAAAGTATAGAAAACTGCTAGTAACAAAAATGTGATAGTGAAATCTGCTCCTTAAAGAGGAAATAACCTTGAGTGCTATGCAACACTGATCCATCCACTTGACTAAAAATGCTTTTTTGAAAGGTTCTGGTTGGGGGGGAAAAAATCCCATCCAATCATCCTCTGCTGAAAGCAAGTCAACATTTCGGGGAAAACAAATAAGAGACGGAAAATACGGAATCCATTAAAAGGCCCAGAAGAACTCTAAGAATGTGGAGAAAACAAACAAAGAAATATCCTAGAGCTCTACTTCTGAGCACATACCTAGACACCTTTTAAATTCCTTTGCTTGCCATCTAGGAGGTGGATTTCATCCTCGCTTTTCCAATTTCACTTGTTTTGTAAATACTTTCCAAATGACTAATGGCTCTGTTGTTCTAGGACCTCCTTGAAAGGAGCTCTTCAGTCTTTCGGGGTCACACAGATCCGAAGTTTTAAAGATACCAAACAGCATAGCTGCACACAAGCCCATCTGAAAATCATAATTGATAAACAAAGGGGAGGGGCTATTTCATCCCCTGTGTTGAACCCTGGCTGTTACATGGGGGACAGGGAATAAACTGTTTGTGGCTTGTTTTTGTTCTCATAACCTAATACAAAACTATGCTAAACAAAAGCAAAGATGATGTTTGACCCAAATCCAGCTCTGAAAACACTGAGCTGTGTCTGTATTTATCACATCATTGAAGCATGCTAAGTATTCTGGTAAAAAGATTTCTGGAAAATAAAAGTCCTCTCAAAAGTCCACAAGAACAACTGTTTTTTGCTTGTTTTACTCATTGGCATTCCTAATTTTGTGCTTTTGAAGAGGATGCTGAAGGATGATTAGCTAAATGATGCTCATTATTGTAAGGAATTAGTAAAATGCTGTTTGGTTATGGTTTCAAATGCTGGAGTTATTATTCTCAATGAAAATACACTTCTGCAGTCAGTCAACCCAGCAAAGTATTTCCTATCTTAAGCACTGCAGTCTACTTTCAGTCCATGATTGAGAATTCTTTGCTTGCAGCTTCTGATCTCTCAGGGTTTGACCACAGTTAAGATCAAAACCAAGAAGGAAAATTCAGGAAAGACTTCAGGATTCCTAATTTTCACCAGTACATCTCAACTGCCCTGCAATACACACTTCTGTTGAACACACTGATGGGGATCCTACAGAAAATTCCAGGATCTGTGCCTGTCATATAGAGGCTCATTGGTTCTACTCTGAAGATTCCTGGAGTGCAGCTTCCCTGTGCAACATGCCATGACTTTCTGCCATGGATTTTAACAGAAAGCTGGTGAACTGACAAACCTTGAGAAGAAAGCAACATTCAGAGCTTTTCCATATTGATCCCATGTAGCTGGAGGAGAGAGGAAGCAGATTCTCACCAGGCCTCTTCTTACATGCAGGGATTCTGGACCAAAACCAGCCCTTTCATGGTTCCAAAATAGGTGAGGAAAGCAGTGAAAGAAATCCAATGTGAAAATAGCAACCCTCTATAAATACCAAGAGGGTCAAGAAATGCCAGGGTTTCCATGAGTTCTGCCTTGTCTGTTGACCTCAACGGGCAGAGAACCGGACTCCTCACGAATACCAGGGCAAAGTGCTGCTCGTAAATATTCTGAGCTGCCTGCAGCCCCATAAATTTTCACAAGACTTCCTTTTACCTGAAAAGTGGCTGAACCGATCTGCAGCCCTTCCTGCATGCTCTGCTGCAGCTGGTTCTGGATACTGATCTTCTTCTCCTTGGTCATGGAGGCGATGGGAAAGCTCCGGATCACGGTCTGCTCCCCAACTGAGGATACAACACACAGACACTTGTCAGACCACACAACCTCTGCTCACGCTGCCACTGGAACAAACAAGAGTGAGTGAGTACAAAGCAACACGAACATGATGGTCCAGGATTAATTTCAGGTAAAACACCTGAAAAGTTAGCAAATTCCTAAAGCGTCATCTGTAATCTGAATTTCTATTCTATTTCAGCTGTGATGATTAGAAAAATATTCTCCTTCCTTCTGAGTCTTTCTACATAATGGAAATGCACCCCCAAAACCTAGGTTAGTAGGGGGTAAAGGAACAATTTCAAGTTTATTCAGATTTCATCATGCAATATATAACTTATAAGCAGAAATTATATGCTTGAAATCTTTACATATGACCATGAACTTTTCACTTTATACTTCTGACTGACAATCTGCTTAGAAATAGCACATGTTAAACTATGAAAAAATATCATTCAGAAGAGCTGACATATTAAGAAAATACTGTTATTTCCAGGCAATAATTTTAGGTAGAACACCAACTCATGAATATTTTTCCTTTCACTTGCTTCCAGTGTCTGTTTAATGATGTTGATGCTTGAATAGGTGGACAGACCAGCTCAAAATCCTGCCTATCTGAAGGACCACAATTACCACTGTTTGGATTTTCTTACCCAGTTGATCATGAGGAGTGCCTTTAAATATGATTCTGTAAGTGGTAAGGAACAGAGCTCCTTCAGCAGGGAGGATATGAGGACCTCCAAGCAGTCCTCCTGTGGCTTCCTCTCTGCCATCAGGATCCAGCAGCACACGGAGACCTTCACAAACAAATTCTTCTCCTGGCAGCAAAGTTGGCCGTAGAATTTTGGGCTGATGCAAATAAATGGAAGTGTAAGTGTAAATCAGTGTTATCCCTCAGGCTAGTAATAATACTTGGTTTTAAAAGCTTAAAAACAAAGTTGTTATGACACTTAGTCTAAAGAAGGGAGATAGAGTTTGGACGCAAGGAAGAGAAATGGGTCACAAAAAGCAGTGGGCATGCAACAGCTTGTTTGTGATCAGAAGTCTGGCTCTACTAGTTTCATATTTCATGAGACCAAAGCCAAGCACTTTATTTATCACTAGTGGAAATTTTCTTTTCATGTTTTGATATTTCCTCATAACATTATGTGAGGGGAAAAAAAAAAGATGACTAGCTTTAATGATCCTACTACTTGTAAAGAATACAAATATGTTTCATAACACTTGCCTTCTGTATTGGTGGAAGCCTCCTACTCTCACGATGCACAGCCTCCAGAGTCTCTATGTGCATTGCTACAATGCCTGAAAAGCAGGAACACCATTAATGAAGTCTCACACAATGGGAAAGAGAGAGCTGCCCTGTAATTAAAACCCTGCTAATTCTGAAATTCTCAAATTTTGACAGCAAGGAAATAATTATCTGACATTCAACAGCAATTACAGCCTGGAAAAGAAATCTAACACTCTAACTTATCTGAAGGTAACTCAAATTAGAAAGTGCATTCGTTTAATTAGGAAAAGAAAAAAGACTATAAAGCACCTCTTTGTGACAATTCCTACCTGGTATCATGCAGTGCAGACCCTTGATGTGATCCTGTGTGACCCCACTTTCTGTGCAAACCTTGTCAATAAATCTGGTGATGAAGCGCACGACAGCATTTGCGACGTCATTGTTCTCTGAGTCCTCAAACCCACTCTCAGTGTCATAACTCTCTGCAACACTGCCTGCAATGCTAAGGGCAGAAATAAAAGCAGTAACAAGTGTGGACAATTCAGCTGGTGATGCACATGTGACACTTGAACAGACACTGACAAGCTGTGTGGGTTTTTCCTAGTTACAATGCACAAACCATGCAGAAAGGATATGGAGGCACCACAATTACATTGTACTTTCATTGCCAAAACTTCATGAATGATGACATTGGACAATTTTCTCTCCATGAGTCCAGGACAGATAGGCCCAGAAGAGAAAAAACAGCTTTTTGGAACTGAGCTCTGTGTCTTCATAAAGTCAAGTAAAGTATTTGCAACCCGTGGTAAGCAAATATCCAGTTATATAGAGAAAATCATTACTTGTATATTTAGGTTACAGAGAAAAGCAATCAAAAGCTAAAAAGATTGTAAGAAAAATTTTTTGTGCATTAGATAAGCAAGCAAGTCAGTGGGAGATGTACTTTCCATGGCTAAAAATGCCTCCCATAAAAATATTTGGGGCCAAATTCATAGATTGCAACATACACCACAAGCAGTCTACTGAGTGCATCCTAATGCCTGAGATTAGAGGAGTGTAGTCAGCAGAAATGAGTAACTCCATGGGGAGCTTCATCCTGATAGTCTTTTACTTGATGCCAATGTACTCACATAGTGTTCTATAATTTTATCAAGTGAGAATTTGTACAGAGAGGTGGTAATGAAGACAACAAACAAAGAGGGAGGAAGGTTTGTTATGAAATGTCCTGGATTTTCATGCTAGGGAATGAATGGAACTGGTGTTATACTCCTACTGCTTCCTTAGTAATTTAACCTTTGCCATTGTGGTTTAGTCCTGTTGCTTTTTGTGACCTCAGTGCCTTTCCTCCTTTGCAGCTGTTGCACAGAAATGATGATTTTACAGATGCTATACAAATGCTTTCTTGATTTTAGGTTCATACAGTGGTTTTTTCAAGTTATATAAAAACTAACAGAGTGGGTTTGGGGCTGCTGTTTTCTTTCTCACCAAACCCCATGTTTGTCTTCAACATCTGCCTCACTAGATTAAAAATTCTTACTGGGACAATACGATGTTCCTTTAAATGGAATCACTCCAAACAAAATTCTGTTGTTTGAGAGGAATCATGTTAGACTTCTACTCAACTACTGAACTTGCAAGGAAGTGAAGATGCTGAAACAATCTGGTATTTAGAGCACAGCCATTGTGCAAGCTGTGGCCCATCCTGCTGGATGAGCCCTGCCCTTGGGTACCCACCTGTTTGTGACAATGCTGTTACTTCCACTCTCCCAGTCCCCAGCAGCTGATGTCCTCAGCAGCTTGTTCTTACTTGTATCCAGGGGTACCAGCAGGTAGACCATGAGGTTGGCAAAATGAATGGCCTGGCTGAAAACTGTGCTTTCCTCATTCTGGACCAGCTCCTGCTGTGTCTGTTTATTAAGGGTTGGCCATAACCTCAGCTGCTCAGCAGCCAGGTCCATTGCTGTCTTCTCCTGGTCTGCAGGAGGTTTCTCCTAGAAGACACAGAGAAAGAAATATAAAGACATAGAAGAAAAGATAAAGCTACAACTTAAAAAACTATGCTTAGCCAAAGCTTTATTTATTACATTGCTTATTAAACTTCTTCAGCTATTTAAATTATATATTCATATAAAAAGAAAGAGCAAATAACTACCCTCAACAGGGTTTAAGGAGAGTTATGATTATGGGAACTGAGCTTTGAGAGCAGTTTACTGAAATGCACCAATAGCACAACATGGGCAGTTCTAAATAACATCATTGCTTTTAAGGTCTTTTTTATGCCATACAATCTTCCATGTTTCTTCAGAGTGGTTTATTGATTTTAACTGATTTTAACACAGCTGTTCTCCTCAGCTTATCCACTTAGCTCAAATAAGAACAAGCATAAATCAGATTGAGAAATAACATGCAGCTCATGCCTAGATGTTGGCAATATTCTCCAAATTCCTAAGATGTTCAGGTGAGGGAAGCTTTTATACAAATAGCTTCCAGACCAGCTGAAACATTCATGTTTTCATATGTTGGAGTCCAAGTCTAGCATTAGCTTCAAGCAAACTAGGTAGATGGCACACAGTCAAAGTAGAATAAAGGAATCTGGCAGCTGATATTAGTGACCTAAAGCCTGATGTTAAAGGAATGAATGACTAGGTATCTTGCAAATGCTTTTTCCACACTAAGCTGAGCAAACATCAAATTATAATGCTTTGCAGATAAATGTAAATTTCTATTATTTCTCATGTTATTGCATACTGTGTAATACAGGAGAAAATGAACGAAAACCACGCAAAATTGGAAAAACCATAACTTAACTCTCTGTAACCTAGGAGACAATTAATATGTGAATAAAAATACTACTTTGATATTTGAGTAGAGTCTCCTACCTTTTGTTTCAACTGCACTGCATGGTTGTCATCTTTGGCTGTAAGGTAGAGGGAGCGAACTTGATTCTGCACGTTGCTATAGAAGGTTGTTTCCCAAAACTGCTGGTTAGTCCAGATAGGATGATCTTGTACACAGGTGTAAGCAAACTGACTAACCCCAGGTGCTAATTTCTGAAAGAAAAAAATGTGTAAAGTTGACAAATATTATTAGCCAAGTCCTATTATTCAATTTTTTTAAAAGGCTGTGACTTCAGAACTGACACACACATATGCGTACATACATGATTCGTAGTACAGACTGAAATATGAAATATATCAACTTTTGTACTGCAATATAGGCTAGAGAAATTATCTTCAGTTTTGTGCCATTCAAGAAATTAACACACAGGGAGATTGTATACAAGACTAATGCCAATGCCAGGCATGGTCTTCTTGATTCAGAGTAGAAAAATGAGAAATGAGGTAAGAATTTTGTGATAACAGTACAGAACATATTTGTAATATAAAATATCTTCCTTGCCAACAAACCACAGTATTTTTAATAACCTAGTTGTACAACATAGAAATCAGTATTCAAACAGATGAAAATGATTTCTCATTTTATTTAGAACTGTAGTAATGAAATTTAAAGTAACAGTGAGTGTCAGCTGAGTCCTTCTGATAATCTGCATTTGTTGCAACAGCAGAAGATCAGATAAATCGTTATCTTCAGTGTTATTTACTGAACTGAATGACCCAAATCCAGTTCCTGAAAGAGTGCTAATTTGGGTATGTTCTTTGAAGTCACAAGGGTCTGGATCGCTGTAAAGTCTCAAACAAACCCAGAATTGTTACAGCATTAGTCATTATGAATGAACCATTTTTTTTCAAGTACATCTATTTATTTAGGTTGCACTAGTCTCCCAGGGAGTTGTTTAGTATTCTTGATAACCACATACAAAGAAAGGAAATTTATTTCAATGACCCAAATCATGAAATCTTTTATCATATGTTTTTACTTTTTAAAAAAAATAAGGCCACAAAACAATGTCATGTATTCTGCATATAGCAAAGAAGCAGGTAATCTAAATTTGTGCTTATGATTATTTCTGCAGCAGACCTGAAGAATAAAGTACATTACTGGGTGCCTTATATAATGGCTTTCAGTCACAATACTACCCATTACCTGAAACACACAGTATCTAGAACTGAGACTTTACTGTAGTGATTGTGTTCTGAATCACTTTCCTGGAGAGCATGAGTACTACTCCATTTAATATTTGTAATTGTAGAATTGTACAGAACAGCCAGTACTTACAATATTTCCCTGGCTGGCACTTGGGCATTCAAATGGAAGGGTAAGAAATTACAATCAAAAATGTTGCAGTCTGGTTTACAGATTTCCAGTTTTGCAATTCTTCAAACTGTGTTTTCCTCACTAGGCTCCTCCAAGCACAGCATGAACTGAAAGTCCTGATCATGTGCCATGTACTTATTCCCTATCAAAGGTTCTTGAAAATTCTATATCTGAGGAAAGGCTATGTGACAAGCTAATAGAATTTACCCCACTGAAGTGCCTTCTTGTGCTTAGCCATCTAAAAGTGAGCAGAATAATTTTAATTTGATCATAAAGAATTTAATCAAAATATCTTGGTAACCTGTTAAGAAATCCACATCTACTCAAATAATGTTCAATGTGACTTTGTTTATTCAACGCAGACTGAGAGAGAAGATATCTGGTTTGTTTACCAGATGTTTAAGTTTCAGTTGTGGTGCAGCTTATGGCAGATCACAGGAAATGATAACCAATCTCCCATGCCTGATCCAGCTGTTAAACCCCAGAACAGGTCAGCACAAACAGTGTCCTACTCATCTTTGCAGGGACTGCTGGACATTCCCTTGAAAAAACCTAATCATACAAAAGACACACCAGAGGGGCCACAAACTGATCTGATCTGGCTCAATCATTGACCTCCCTCAAAATCCATATGCACAAAATCTGTGTTACAGAGGAACAGGGATGATGGAATCATGGAAGAAAAATATGGACAACATAGCTTGAAAGCAAAGGTTAGTGCTAAAGCCATATCATGACTTTTACTTTGATTTATTATTTGTTTTTTCACTGGGACTGAATTCCCAGTCACAACAGGTCTGCAAAAAGGGAGTATGAATGTCAAGAAGAGGGGGAATGAAAAAGGGGAAAGGAAAGAAAAGAAAAAAGGAAAGGAAAAACAAGAAAGGAAAAAAAAAAAGTCTGCTCAAGCCTAGCTATTAGGGTTAACTCATGCCAATTTGTGCAGTAAATGCACCCAAAGCAGTGAGTTGGCTATCAGCCTCTTCAGTTGCCTTTGATGACTCAACCCACACCAGGTAATTGGGTAAACTGGGTAGGAAAAGGGTGATCTTTGACACAAACTCAAAAGGAAGTTTAAGCTCCTAAAAGTGGGTCTAAAGAAATAAAAATGAGATAAATGATTTTCACATGGGGACAAACATGACAGGAAAGCTGAGGGGCTTTTAGATGCTCTTCCTGTGCTCATAATTTAAAAGCATGAACAGCCATGTACAAAACATAATTTTTAAACAATGGAGATTTATGTTCACATATAACAACATAAATCAACACTGACAATAACTCCTAGACCAAATAAAAAAAAAAGTTTGTTTACAAAAGCATGAAAGAAAACACATCACAAAAAGCTCAGTGATCATAAATATTATCCTTCTCATAAATATTATCCTTCTCATCACCTGCATGTGTTGAAACAAATGGCAAGATCTGATAGTGGCCAGAGCACAGAATCAAAATCAGGACTTGCAGTTCCTGGCTCTGCCAGTTATTTTGGGCAAAATCACTTTGGATTCTCTGCTTGTTTGGGTTAGTTTGTTTGTAAAAAAACCAGTAACAATACCAACCTCAAGAAGCACACTGTTGTTCCTGTGCAGCCTAAACCCATGGACTAAAAATACTCTTGGTACAAACATAAGCATTCCACGAAGTTTGCAGTGTCTATCTTTTCTATGCTGAGAGTGCTTAGTCAGCCCATTTCCCTAGAATGGAAACTCACCTAAAACATCAAAAGGGCCCCAATGTTCACTGCTGTACTCCAAAGAATTTGCTCAGAATTTCTCCAGTTTAAGTAGAACAGTGGTTTGGTGTTTTCCATCAAGAAATACTACATATATAAAACATATCTTCACCTAGCTCTCCACAGGGCAGCTAAACTACTCTGATATTTGTGCTCTCTCTCTGTCCCAGTAACTCACTACTGCCAGACAGGATGAATGCAGGAGGCAGCAAAAGAATCTCCCACTTATAAGGGAGGATTTAGGAACTGACAGCTTAAAAGAGATCCCAGAAGAAAATAATAAAAATAGCTCTGAACTGATAAAGTCCTTATTCTAAAGCTGTCAGTATGACAGAAAGAGTATTGAGGTGTAAATTGTTGCAACCAACAAAAAATCAGTTAACTTCTGCAAAGGACACTGAGTCCTTTAAACACATTAATGAAACTTAAAACCCCCAAATGCTCCCTGCCCAAATTCTGTAGGAAACTGACCTTGCCCCTATCAAAATAATGAATTACATACTACAGTTTGTGAGAGCACAAGGTAGGTTTGGGACTTGCTATGTAAGACTACACAGGCAACTTCCTGAATTCAGGAATTATCTTGCCATTATTTCCACCTTACTGAGAGGTACTGGGTAACACCTGCCTAGAATTTTTCCCTGTTTCCCTACACTGGATACTCCTGATTGTGAAAATGATATTTGCAACTCAGTAAGAAATATGCACCAGTTCCAAGACTGCCAAACTTGCTGTGGGGTCCAGGCCCTTCAAGAATGTCTCTGTAGCATTAAATTATCTAGATTGCTTGTTTCAGATAAAGAAAAGCATGTGTTGTTCTGGTCACTCAGCAGTTACTACACTTTACACCACAAAAGCTTAAAGAAGGAACTTTACTATAGCAAAGCAGAGGATCCAGCTATTGATTGTGAAGTTGAAAAGTGATTTTCAAACCAAAAAGAATAATATATGAATATACCTAACTGCTCTTTTGTTGTCCCAGGATTTTGCTGCATGTCTCTCAGTTATGGAAATGAAGGGGCAAACTCAGCAGTGCACTGTTTTTTAGAGAAATCCAGTTTACTACAGAAATAAAGTGTCTTTCTGTCTCCAAGTGACAGCCTGATTCATTGGTTTGGATATATTTGCTAAGAAAATGAAGAAGAAGAAGTGAGAAGGAGGATGCTGCTGAAGGCAAAGAGCAGCTTCCTCCTGAGCTCCTCGAGGCATCACTGGCTGTGGGTCATCATCTGACCTCTGTGAGGAAGCTGCTGCAGCACCTTTGCATGCCAAAGCTCCTCCTCTCCTCTCCTGGTTACAGTTATCCCTGGAATCCGCAGGCTTAGAGATCCTCAGGACACAGTGCACTGCTAATTTAAAGAGCTGCTCCCTGTCCCTGTCCCTGCTTAGATAAACATCCCGTCAGTCAGCACCTCCAGCCCACCAGCAGCAGGTACCAGTCACTGCAGCCACCCCTGCCCAAGTGATGCAAACCAAATCCTGCACGTTAACATGTTCTGCCAGCCAGCCCTGCAGGCACATCCATGCTGTGCCCACGCACATCCTGCTAAACCCAAAACACTTCAAAGCTGTCCCCGGGATCAGCCCTCACTGACTGACCAGCCTCATCTACACGCCACGTGCAGATCCCAGAGCAGCTCAGCTGCCCAGACCCACAGGATGCCTGCCTTGGGAGGCGCCTTGAAGATCATCCAGCTCCAACGCCCCTGCCATGGGCACGGACACCTCCACTCTCCCAGGGGGCTCAGAGCCCCATCCAACCTGGCCTGGCACACTTCCAGGGATGGGGCAGCCACAGCTTCTCTGGGCAACCTTCCCTCACGTCTCATCACCCTTGCAATTAACAATTTGCTCTTATTAGCTATTCTAACTCTGCTCTCTCTCACTGAAAGCCATTACACACACATAATCCAACAAGTACAATTGTACACGAATATGTTTTCAACTCTTTGGGCTGCATGGATAACAGCAGTCAAAAAATTCAATTCAATTGATGCCTTTCCTATTTGGTCTAAAGTATAAAACTATACCCACACTTATTATGCACACAAATGTGAGGAAATGTCATAAAAGCATGAAGGAAGAGCTGCAAAGCCTCTGTTAATTTCTATTTTACTGCTTTAGAAAAAAATGGTGAAATACTAAATTGAGCTTCGTCTTTAACCTGAAAATCTCAGCAACCAAAAAAGAAAACAATTTCCCCCCTTTCCTGCCAGCAAGTCAGACTCAAGACTGACTTCTATTTTAAAATAAAATGAGTAGTAAAGTAGCCCATTAAACTGTTTATCTACTATTATTTCACCATGAAAAATAAAAGGAAGGTCAATTCACTCATAATTCAGTGCTACCAAATCACAGCCAGGTACACTAAACCAGCAGAGGGCAATAGAATTCTAGAATTTTGCAAAAATGGAATGTAATTCTGGATGGAGCTTTATTTACTGTATACATTTTCTGGCAAAAGTCACTTAAACATCTAATTACCCATGATCTCTAATCCTAGATTCCTGAAGGTCATGTGTAATTTACTAGACATTACTCAAAGCCATGCAGAATAACTCAGATTTCTACATAGATTTATCAAGATGGATACATGCTAATACAAAGTTCTCTGTAACATTAAATAATACACATAATAACATACTTCTTTCTCCAAAGGGATAAAAAGAGATTTAAATAGTTCTGTTATACAAAGAAAGAAAGGAAACTAACATAGTCTAGAATGATGTATGTTCAGAGCCCACAAAAAGGAGAAGATATTTTCATATCAGAACTTCACAGTTCTAAATAAGGTTAAACTCCACAAAGTGGATGAGAAATAGTTTGATTTTTCTCTCTCTATACATCAAAATGAAGTTTTGGTGTGTTAAATCCATTAGTTAAGATACAGATGTCACAAATTCTCAGTTGAAGTGTTGAATCCACCTGAAGAGTTTTTCAAGTTATTTTGACACAGTTATTTTGAAAGAGTTTTTGACATGAGTTTTTGATACAGTTATTTTGAAAATATCCTAAAAAGTCACTGAATCCCTTTGGATCAGGTGGTACAGCAGTGAGTGTGCACCTGTGAGTGCACTGGAATGGTGGCATTGGCTCTACCCACAAAAATAACCCACAGCAACAAAGTTGTTATCCAGGTCAGTGCTCAGGAATAAATAAACCCTGTAAATCTCACAAGTTTATGGGTTTTATCTATATTCCAATAATGGTTCTTAGGATAATTGGTGACCTGATAGGTAACTTAAAGCCCATAAATAGAGATCTAAGTAATGCCCCAAGAAGGCAGTTTAAGTTCTTCTGTCAGTTCATTCTAGTAGTTCTTTAATTACTGTTTTCCTTCTTCTATGGGAGCTTTCTTTATCTTCACTGATCAAATTATTTCTGAATTTCTCTCAATATGCAGCATTTCCTTATCTGAAGAAACTATTAAAACAACAGTCCTCAAGTACTCTCAAGAACAGGATGAGCAAATTTGAGAGATGCAAGGGTACAATACAGAATATAAATTGCAAATTCATAAAATTTAAACAGTAGTAGATCTCATCTTGGCAATATAAATTATATGTACACTACATGGCTCAGGTGAAAGAAAGAGGATGGGGAAAATCAGGAGCGACAACATTATGAAGAATTCTGCAAGTAAGGACAAGAAAACCAAACTTTCACTCTGAGCTAAGCCATTTCAGAGATCAAACAAAATCCAGTTTGACCAACAAAGAAAATGACTGTGGAGGTGCTGAATGGAAGAGCCTTACAGAGCAGGATATTGTCAGGAACAGTTCTGCCAAATGCTAAGGGGCAGTTTGGGCACGTGCAGGGCACGAGGAAGAGGAGAGCCACACACCTGCCCTGTGAATTCTTACTAGCACAGTGTTATGAACTCATGGGGTATTCACAAGTTCAGAGAGCTGTGGTTAATCAGAGGAAGCCAAGAAGAGCATCCTACCAAGAATTCCAACTGTAGGTATTGTCATGAAGGGTACAGCACCGGCAAATGGAAAAAAAATGCAGGGATATGGATGAAAACAAGAGTAGGAGATATAAACTCCAAGTATGGGCTTAAATCACTTGGCTGTGTAAGGAAGAAAAGCATTTGTGACACCTCAATTCTTTGGTCACACTCAGTTTAAATTAAAAGCCATCTAGGATGGCAACTAAGACATTCATAGAGAAGCAGCCAGTACACACAAATATATCGGCAGTTTCTCTCCCTTACCATCTGTAAGCTTTTGCTCTCTCATGGAAGCATAAAAGAATGGTGCTCAAATCAGATAATAATGCTACAATGAAATAGAACTCAATGAAGGAAATTGTGTTTTCATGCAGAAAGTTCCATTCTACTGGGATAAGGACGTGGTGGTGAGGAGGCAAAGCTGAACTTATACATATGGAGAACGCATGGGGGACTCGGTTACCTCACTTGCATTCCTTCACATTAAGCTCAGAAGCTTTACTAGATTTTAATTAAGCCACCAGAAATTCTTTCATGGTGAAAATCCTAAGTGAATCAGAATTTCTGTAACATTGTAATCCCCCCTAGAAGTAACAACGTAAAGAGATGGGCAATAATGAACTCAAAATTCTCAAACCAGAGGTATGTATCATTTCTAGAAAACAAGCTCAAGTGAAATCAGTTACAAATGATGTGATCCAATATAGAGGAAATGCAACAGAAAGATTTCTCCTTATTCCAGGCAATAGTGGGTCAGTTCCTCAGTAACACAAACTTACTACAGAATTTATCATTACACCTCATTTTAACGGGGGGAAATTTCCTTTTTTTTTCTTCCTGACCAAGCACTTCCTCCCACAAACCACTAATGAAAGGAACTACAGATTGCTAAATTACGTTTTCCATTATGTTATCATTCTGGGAAAGCCAGCTTCTTCAACAGAGCAACGTTACCACAGTAATTGATTTCCTAAATTCCTTGTGAAGACACAAGTAACATTTTAACATTGAAAATATTTAAAACATTCTCCACTTAGTCTCCCCTATTACATGCTAACCTGTTGTATTATACTTTCTTGTTTAATTTCTTTTTCCTCCACCTAAAAATAATTTTGGAAGTGAGATATTCTCTACTGCAAAGACATAAAATGTATTCTACAGGCATGTATTATGTATCTATCAGAAGCAAAGTGCACAAGTTCAAATCTTAAGGGTCAGAGATGACATTTGGGTGCCTGTGTTTGCAAGGGATACTACAAAAGCACTCGATCATAAATAACAAGAATCCTCAGATTCCTGTTCTAACATGAAAAGTATGTTTGCTTTTACAAAAATAATTTACTCAACTACAATATTTCTAGGAAAAGAACTTTTAATGGATGTAATAAAAACTTTTGACTGGAGGAGTGTTTGGAAATATTGACAGAACTTTGACCATTGCCTTAAAAATGCTCTTCCATGACCCCACTCATATGCATAAGCACCTGCCAAGTAACCACATTATTCTCTCTCAAAAGTCAATAAAACCCTGCTTTTAGGTCATGTCTATTAAAACTCCAGGCCTAATTAACCTACTGCTGCACAGAATCACCAAGAGTAATGATTATTATTATGAATAATGATGACTGTCATGAATCATGACCAATAATGATGACTCCACAGCTTCCTTGCAATATTTCAAACTGGCTTCAAGTATTATAACTTATGTCAAATACTTGTTGTAAGCTCTTGAGGGTAAGTATCTTCATTTTTCTGTTCTTTTTTACAAAAGCAACACCAGCAGTTCTGGTCCACAATTAAGGCTCCTGGATTTTCCAGGAATGCAAAAAATGCTCATATAGACACTTGATAATGGTCCTTTGTGGTTCAGCTTCTTCTCTATTATCCATTACATGGTACAGCCATATTCCTTTTAAGCAGGCAACTTAATGTATTTTTATATTAAAGAGATTAGCATTCTGAGAATGGATAAATAAAATAATGTCAGTACTAAAAATAATGTTACTTAATACTATTTCAGTCACAAAAACATTTCCATCGACTAAGATAGTATCAAAACTGGCAGGATAGAGATACAGAAAGAAAATTAATGGAAGCAGACAAAACTCCTTGCCAAGACAATAAAGGAAGTCTTTCACGATGGGAGTTTCCTAAATTAAAGCCAGCAATTCAAGAGTGAAGAATTTTAAAGTAGAAGTGATTTTAATCCAAGCACACCAGAGTAGGACAGAAAGTTTTAGAAGGAAGCACAATAACTAGGTGCAAGAATGAAAATATTTCAGTGTAGAAAGCTAACATATTACAGGAAGCCTTCCTAGCTCTCAAGGAGGCTAAAAGCATGTTGTTGATTATGAGAATTACTTGGGACAATCACAGTTGGGCAGAAATTAAAGTTAAAAATCAAAACTCATGTTAAATATTAAAAAAACCCACTAATTTTGCTTTTCTAAATTACCTGCATCATCCAATAGCTTTATGCAATTCCCTTGTATTTTCACAAATTCTAAAATAAACACTAATATCATATTAAGTAACAGAGATAATGTTAGTACCAAATTATGCCACTGTTTACCACAGTAGGTGGACCAATATTCCATTGATTCCAGCTGACACTAACTGTAAAACTTGCCTGACAAAGACACAAAAATGCAATCAACTCTTCACCCATCATCACAGATTTTCCCCATCAGCCTTTCATGGAGTATCTTCCCTGTGACTTCACGGCTGCTGCTACACAACAAAGAGCACATTTCAAATGATGAAGCTTCTGTTACATAATTAACCTTGGATTGGGTCTCTCTTGGAAGGGGGGGGTGGTTCATGATAATGATGATTATAAACTGTTCTGAATTTCACCAGTACTGCCTCCAGTCTTCAGAGAAATCCTTCATCCATGAAATTGGGAATCCCTCCTACACCCAACTCCAGGCATTTCAAGGAGTAAAGGCTTTCTTCCACTGAATATCTGCCATAACTGTTACTGAAACTTGGTAGTCCATTTCAGCTAGGGAAGTACACACTCAAATTACTTTCATTTTATTTATATTGTGCTATGCAAAACACCACACATCATTCACCACGGAAAACATTCAAATTATTTCTATTGGTGCATTAACAGGAAATACTTCCAGTTTCACATTTTTCAATGAATTCAGCTTCTTACTTAACTCACAATTTTGTATTCTCCTTGAAGATTATAAAAAAAGCCCTTGGACTAAAATCCTTTTCGTCACAAAAATGCTGCCAGGATAATCCTTAAGATGACCTGAATAAATGTTCTGTACTATATTCAAAGATTTTAAGTTAAATTATTTACACCAACTGTTGTCTTAAAAACTCTGAAAAAAGTCTCTGATTTTATGCAATTCTCTTTCATTCTCAACAAAAGTACAGGAACATGGAGTACAAATGAAAAATGGGCAGCCATGCAGATGAACAGCCCAATGATTCCATATCCTAAGGAGTTCAGCCAGCCCCAGTCTGCAAAGCTGCAGACTCATTTCTCTCATTCCATTTCAAGCTCTACAAAAAAAATTCACATCAGCATCCAGCTGAAATTTTATTTGAAATTTTGTGGCTTAGAAGCATTAAAAAAAAAATCAATTAAAAAAATCAGTTTTTCCCTTTCTTCCTCCCAAGAATTACATTATTTAGTCACATAAAAATTCAAAAGCAGTTTCCAGTGCATCTTGCTAAAAGACAAATGCCAATTTGAGTGTAATATATCCAAACTGTGAGAAATTTTGTTGCATTTGGGTTATTTTCGCCGAAACTAGATCAGCACTCTCCAAGCATACAGCAAACCATTAAAACATTAAAAACAACTGACTCAGAAATTTAAATTAATTTCTCATTTTCTAATTAACCTGTGATTCTGAAAAACAATACTTCTGTGAATACTGCCATTTAAAGAAATGCTTGTCTATAAATGTGGAAGCCCATTCATAACATCTACACAGAGAAAACTTTACTCTTAAACTAGTGCATTTTTATTATGATATTTCCTTTATTCAAACACTTCTGAATGGCAAACAACAGAAAATTTGCAAGAGTTACCGTGGACCGTGCAATGTGGTAGAAAGGTATGGGAACACAGATGATCATACCCAGTTTAACCACAACATTTTAGCCATAAAATTTTGGAAAAGCGCCCTGAGGGGTGGAAAATTTTACTACAATCTGCACAATCAGGCTGTGAGGGGAACACAAGTGTGTCTAACATTCAGTGGGTGAGGGATGCAAGAGGGACTGACCAGAGGGCCAGAGATCAGCTGAGCTGCCAGGGAGGGCAGATGGAGAGGTGGCCGCTGCCTGGGGCAGCCCTGGGAACCTTGGGGTGGCAGCTCTGCTGCTGTGTCATTGTCACTGTCATTGTCCAGGACAGGCTGGAACTGGAGCCTGCCCCTGCTCCTGCCTGGCTGCCCTTGAGCCTGCCAGAAAGGCAGCGTGGGGCTCACCACATCCTGCCCGCCTGGCAGGGAGCCAGGCAGAAACAGGGAGCCCAAAGCCCGGGCATGGGACAATGCTGGTTGTGCAAGAACCAGACTGCTCCTGGATGAGTTAATGCAAGGAAAACACGATTTAAACAGGTCCCTCTACTCTCCTCCTCTCTTCCCCCACGCAGAACAAGACCTCTTTTCCACAGCACCAAGGAATACTGCATTTCCACTTTATACACAGAAGAAGCGAACACATACCAAACAAGCATGGGTCATTGGTATCACAAAACCATGGAAAAATTCTTTTATCTTCACGTATAAATACATTTTATTTATATTGTTTCAATTTTAAACAAAATTCCAATGGTATTACTAATGGTAAACTAAAACCTTTTTCTAACTCAGAAGCAAAAATTTCTTTGTTTTTGTGACATTAACAGTACACACCAAAGTCCACTGTCACTGATGAGTCACATTTTGCTAACAGCTTGTGTCCAATATTTTAAAATTTTTAAAAGCATTGGGACTATTTTTTCTAGAAAAATTCAATTATTACTCCAGGCCACAAATATGCAACCAGTGCTGACATCCTGTCTATGACTTTAATCCCATCAGCTCTGACTTAGAGTGTGATCAAATCCTGCCTGATCAAGTTTCACAATAGATCACTCACCAGACTTCAGGGAGAATTCTGAAATTTCACCAGACATCCCAAGAGCTCCTAGCATGCTGTACACAGTGTGATGTTTCTTGTAATTTTAATTGGATCTGTGTAGAAATACCCTAGACTAGTTTTTCAATAAGCAAAGGCATCAAGACAAGATGGGTTACATCATGCCAGCTTGCTCCCTTCTTTAAATTTTCTGCTGTTCTACCAAAAATATTTTAAAATCCCTCAAGGCTAATGCATGACACAACCATTCCAGAATCTTACCAACATCACCTCCAAGGCTGAAGTTGTGTTACTGCTCAGTTTCTTGGCTTATCTGCTGGACTCAAACAAAACCATGTCCTTCTCAGTATCTATACACCTCAAACACTTGGTGACTGCACCGTGTTCAGAAAAACACCGTGAAGTTATTTAGGAAGAACAGGTAATTGTTTCATTTGTGCTCTGCTTTGTTTTGGATAAAAAAAATGTAACCCAACATTTCAGGAACACAACAGTAGTTCCATAAAGGAACTGTGAAGTCATGTAACTTCTTTATACTACTTCAATGGAAGCAAGAGGAATTACACTAACAATGAAACGCTGTGACATGAAATCCCATCACAATTTCCCATCACAATGCCACAGCAAACATAGATGGTAAAATATCAGACAGGACCAAACTCCATAGACTCTTAGAACTCTACTGCACTTTTGTCACTGATAACGTGATGTGGAGCACTGCCTGTGCAATGACACCAATGCACACACAAATGCAACCCCATGCCACTGCCAGATGCACAGTGCCTGTCTATTCCTGGCTACTAAGAACATTGCCCAGTCTCAAAAGGGGTGGGTGAGATGAGGTTGAACAGGCTGCTGGCATTAAACAAGGTATTCTGAGAACAGAAACACCGACACAACATCTGCACCCTGCCAAGCACTGCTTCATCCTTGGGAAGCATTAACACAATCATATGGAACGGGTAAGAGAATTCTTCATGTTGAAGCACAGGCTCATGCCAGGCAGAATATATTCCCTCTAGTCTACAACACAATTTTGAAACCTCTAGAGAAGCTGAAAGATCCTCCAAAAAGTAGAATTTTTTACTCAAAAGTATAAGTTCTACTCAAACGGAACCTTAAACCGTTAATCTGCATTTTAACTAATCACTGCAAAGGCAGTGCAATAATCTTATGTTCCAAACAGCATGTCAGTTTGTGTTTAGTGTGAACAGTTGTATGCCAAAATAAGTACTTTTGCCAAAGAATTGTATCTAATGGGACATACCAAAGGGGACCATCACTGAACCTGAGGATTAGATCTGGGAAAAACAAAATTCTTTTTCTATTATGCATTAACAGCTGGCTTTTGCAAGTTAATAGTCAGGTTATTTTAATTTTTAATTCAGGTCAGGCACATTAAAAAACTCATCATGCTTCTTCCATCAAGGGACTCACAATTTCCTGAGTGTATTTTTAGAGTTAAGTAGTCCAGGCTATTAAAAAAAGATTTCAGAGAACTTTCTGTGAGAGAAATGGTGTGAGATCTTGGTACCTCTACCAAAAAATACAAGTGTGTAGATGAAATTACTTAAATATATTTTATATTCAATCCAGATTTTTACTCTGCTTGATGGTGAAATCAAAACTTGTTTAAACTTATTTCAAAACTCCTGATACTACATTAAAAAGTCTCTTTTTGTTGCTTTTTTTTTTTTTTTTTGCCTCCTTGATCAAACTTTACCGAGGTGGGAATTTAACCAAACCGCTTCAACACCCCAAAATTCTCCCTGTACCTCTCAAGCTAATGAGCTACATGGACTCTCTTGGCTATTCTTATAAGCAAAACTAAAAACCCGAAAATAAAAGATTAAAAAATAATAAATTTAAAATTAAATTTTAATAAAAATACATTTTCTTAAAAATGTAGAATTTCTGCAGTAAATAAGAGTAAAATAGGGAAGAGGGAAATTTCTATAGCTCATTATCTCTTCCCTCAAATTAAGTATTTGTGGCAGCAGCAAATGTGAAACAACAATTCTGCTACTGAAGGACTCAAAACAGAGGGAACAGAGAAAGCTAAACTTGGATCTAAAGATGGGAGAAAGTCAATTTGCTGGGACTGAAAAATCTAGCATCTCACCATGCTACTTTACATAAGAGAATGAAAATACCCTGTACACTCTTCCCTAAAAGCAGTTGTGGGGTATTATGTACAGCTACAAACTAAAACACATTTAAATAAAACTTTTTTACAGTTCAGATAATCAGAAGAGGAAAAAACCCTGCCACTTCATGCTCCATACACGTTGTTATGTACTAGTTTAAATAAGAAATGTCAGGAAATCTTCTACCCATTTAAGTTTGTCAAAATTGCTCTTGCCTTCAACAGATGATTCTGGTTTCTATGATTGGTAAAGTTTGACATTTTTTATTCTAAAAACAACATGACAGAAACTTTTTCTAGTTTAAAAAAACCCAGAAATTTGTTAGAATATATAATTGAAACCAAAAATGACTGACTGAAGGTGGAAGGTTGCATTTTTCAACTGCTATATTATTAATGTGAAGATAAGCTGTCAAAGCAATTACTGGTTTGCAATATCCCAGTGTACCAATTACCAAGCACTTATTTCCCAAACTGGGTTGTATAACAACATTCACGTTAAACAAAGTTTATTTAATACTGCAAGCCAGTCCACATTCTGAACTTATCTCATCAGGTATGTACATCCTAAAAAGCAGAACTGGAGCTACCCAGAACTGGTGAAAATGCTATTGTATTGGGACATTGAAATAAGTACAGTCACACTACAAGAGTTCTGCTCCTGAAATAATTACTTACAAAAGGTGCATTGTTTACATTTGTGTATTTACTACCATATTGTATTTTGCCACTATCAAACATTATGTACTTTCCCCAAAAAGAAACCAAAACAAGAAATTGAAAACAAATACACAGTTAAAACAACCCAGTCCCAATATCCTCCAAAATTAACAACTACTCAGCCTGAAAACTTCACTTCTGCTTTTGGCCAAGTACTTTATTGGCCAACTGTACTACAGTGACCATTGTGTTGCATTGGCCAGTGCATGTTTAAGATGCCAAATTAAACACAGCAGTACTGCAATACATAGTTTTTACATAGTAACATCAGAAATTATTCTTTTCTATCATTTTAGTGACTAAATAGAATTCAATGATAATTCTCTAACCCATCCTTTAGCCTGCATTTAGTTATGGGAGTATGTCTCATAATCATAATGACCCTTCATCAATGTGTCCTTCTGGAGTAATGTCCATATCAGTCTATTTGATGATTTCCATTGACACTAATAAATTTTAGAATTAATCTTCCTGCCTGTCATGTATCTCCTGTCATCTCTTTCTCCCTTTTAACAATGTATGTGATGTAAAAAAACCACAAGATAGCAGTGGTTGCAACAGAAGCTCACCCTATAGAAGGCAGTTGTCAGGGGCAGCAATGCTGCAGCAATGCTGTATTCTTCTGAAGATGAACAATCCTGCAAGAGAAAAACAAAGAAGAAAATAAGCAAAACCATTTTATGCACTGAAACTTCATTTCTGCCTCATGGAGTCCCTCTGGCATCCTCCTGACACACAATGGAATCTTTAATAATTCAATATCATGTAAAAATAGCACATATTTATGAGTGTGTATACACACACACACATATATATATACATATACATACACATCTTTCTTTCTATCTATCAATGTATTTTCTCATGATTTCTCCTGGACAGGTATTACTGGGATTCTTCCCACTTTAGAAATTTATTAGCCAATTTCTCATTCATATGTCTGAAATACAAATTCACTGACATCATTTATACATAATAAGGAAAGTTCTCCTCATTTAGGAAACAATAAAAAGGTAGTTTGCTTCCATTTGGGTCAAGAGCAAACCTGACTAAAATGGAAGTGATGTGATGACCAAAGAATGCCCTTTCAAAATGTCTACGTGAAGGAAGTGACATTTATGCAATATGAAATAATCACCTCCACAGCCTCTACAAAAGTTTGGCACAAGGTTAACTTTAAAAGAAGATGAAAACCCATTCTCTTCAAGTCTCTGAATGCCTCATTCAACAGTCAAGTGTGTCATTCATGTCTCTCTAGGCAGAGAAGGGTATGCCAAAGTAAATCAACTAGTAATTGTGCTGATGAAAGTCGTGATTTTATTAAGGAAGTCTTTTAAAAGAAAGCAGAATTAGAATGTAACTTGATACTTAAAAAACAAACTACTTGAATTTTTATGACCATAAAAAAAAAAAGAACAAAAAATACCCAACAAGAGTTAAAAATTACACTTTCTAAAAAAGTGATCAGGTGTTTTTCCAGCAGCTCTTTTTGCCACCACTAAAGAGCACAATAATGCACATACTCTTACAGTTGACAAATGCATCACCATTGTGCCCCTGGATGATCAATGGACAACCAACATTTCCAGCTGAACAATTAATTTTAAAATTTGTAACATCATTGTTACAGTGGGCACCCTGCAACTCAAACCACTCCTGTTAACTGTAACAACTGACCTAATGCCAAAATTGAAATATCTCAAGTGTTCCTCTGCCAGACTTTACATTTATGCCTTCAACATATCAGAGTTATCTAAAACAGAGCAACTAGCAAAAACCTGGCTCCAGCCAATTGTGATAGCAGAAATATGAAATCTGCTTTACAAAACCAACAATATTATGGATTATTAGGATGTTATTTGTATCCATCTCATTCTTTGTTCTTAAATGGCTGCAAAGTGACTGTGGAGTGCAGGTTTAAAACAAAAGACCAAAAAACTCATGACAAGACTATTTTGCTTCTCATAATTTTGAAGTCTATTTCAACCTTTGTGATTTCTCAATAACAAATCCTTCATTTTCTATTGCTTCAATCGAGCTCACCTAAATGGAATAGCAACATCCATTGATAGTTAAATACAGCAGCACTCAGAAAGCTGCTTACACATAAATTCTGAAAAGGGACACAACAAGTTCACAGTTGTGAAGGTTTATTTCTGCACAGAGTGACTGAGGGTTCCAATGTGTCTAACTCGGCACAAACGCATGAATGCTCACTGTGCATGGACAACACGAGTTTGGCAAGTGCTCACACTTCATAACACACTTCCAACCTGGTAGAGGAAAACTAACAAAAATGGACACTGAAAAACTCAATAAATGTTTCAATGATGCCTCTTGGTATTGCAATATGTACACAGCAAACCCAAATTCGTTTGTAAGATCTCAGAGCATAAGGCTAAAGGACACAGCCTCAGCTGCTTTCAATTTTCCATTTCTGCATTACTCCCTATTGTTATCCACAGCCTTAATCCCCATTTGGAAGTTAGCACACATATTTTTAGTTCAATATATGATAAATATTCTTAGTACTTTTTCACTTAACAAAAACACTTCCCACTTAAAATTTGACTTTCCAATCTTTAGAAATGTGCAACAGCTTTCAAAGAAATACCTATCTTATTTCTGTACATGATTATTTATAACCAGGTATAAAATAATCCATCCTCAATTTCAGGTTACCTACTTAATCCCTTAGCTCAAATTATTTGAAAGAGTTCAGGCTTTTATCCAAAATATACATAAAAATATCTTTATAAAAACTGAGCAATGTATCTTCACCTAGAGAGCATTCAATACTCCAAGAGCTAACATATGTCTCAAAGATATATATCATCACCATATAAACAACACATTAGATTATTTTTCCATTCCTTCCTTCAAGTATGGAATTCTCCACATATTCCATGTCAGCAGTACATGAACCTGTAGTGTGGAAGTATTATCTCTCTAAATTTTTTTTTCTTCTCCTGTATATGACCTCAAGGAATACAAAATGACCTCAGTTAGGAATAAATTGCAACACTGTTGCCTTAAGATGAGTGGAACTAATTAATTAATTGTTTACTTGCATTGTAGCTGCAAGACAGAATGCCATAGTTAAAAGAGACGTTGCACTGAAATCTCAGCTTCTCAATTTTACAGACAAACCAAAGTACTGGAACTGTCACATATGTGTTGTAGGCAATTAATTTAGACCCCTGAAACAATGCAATCCAGCTGCCTTATATATAATGTCTTTACCAATTGTGAAAAATACTCTTACTGCTGCTACAGAAGTCAACAAAAATCAAACACCATAAAATAATCAAAGCTTTTCTACCTAATTTGCACAAAATGAAGCTGAAACACATCTGGGGAACAAAAATTATTTTCAGCACATTAATCACAAAAAAACCAACGTCCTTTGACAGCGAAATACAGACTTCCACCATGACATATGCAGAGTACTGCTTTGAATCCATGCCTAATTGAGTGAAAACCTGGCACATTGCTCTGGCCATACTGATCCTAAATCCAGACAGTTGCTGAACTCTGTAGCAGATTGGAAAGGTTACAGGAATTCATGTACACTTAAAGCAGCTTTGCTACACTGAATGGACAAGTGAATAATAAAAGGAGAATGTTTTTCCTTACACCATTTACTTTGACAGTGCATGTGAATTACTTTCATACTCCAGCCAGTTTAAATATGCAGCAAAACTTTGGTGGTTCCATGTTGCCATTAGATTGCAGAGCTGAGAGCTTGGAAGTCACAGATTTTGGCTGCTTGGCTGGACACATGGGGCTTTTGGAATACGGTAGGTGGCTTAGGCTTCTGGTGCTGGAGGAGAGAGTCAACTCTGCTCCTCACTCTTGACTTCAGAACAGGTACTGCCTGGAATGCTTGCTTGGAAAGCAAGGTATCGTACACCATCATGAACTGTACACCACCATGAACTGTACATCATCATGAATTGTACACCATCATGAACTGTACACCATCATGAACTGTACATCATCAGGAACTGTACATCATCAGGAACTGTACATCATCAGGAATTGTACACCATCAGGAATTGTAAACCATCAGGAATTGTGCATCCTCATGAACTGTACACCACCATGAACTGTACACCACCAGGAACTGTACACCATCAGGAATTGTACATCCTCATGAACTGTACACCATCACAAACTGTACACCATCACGAACTGTACACCATCATGAACTGTACACCATCATGAACTGTACACCATCATGAGCTGTACATCATCAGGAATTGGGCATCCTCATGAACTGTACACCACCATGAGCTGTACACCACCATGAACTGTACACCATCACAAAGCTGAGATGCCCTCTGCAGCGTGGTCCTAGTGATGAACAGCTGGGAAAAGTCACCTCAGGAAAAGATCTTCCCTCATCTGCTCCTGGACATGCAGGCTCAAGAAGGCTGCTAAGCCCCCTCCCACAAGATATCCCACAAGAGCAAGCTCAAGCCAGTGAAGCACTGTGACAGTGCAGAAAAATGACCTCTCTTCCTGCATTAAACAACAAGATACTCTCAGGGGTTTCTGCTTTCTCTTAGTCACATGATAAAAATCTAGAAGACATGTATGGAACATTGAGATAACATTTGAGGTGGAATTTTCTTCTTAGATTCATCTTGATAGTCTCTCTCATTAACTGCTACCTGATACAGTATCTTCCTGCATTAAAACCCATTCTGCTTTAGGCACTAAGCTTTTTAAACAGACCCCACGTTTTTAATAATCTGCAGAAATCCGAGTATGCCAAAAACTTGGGATCCAATTTTGCCTTACATTCAGGAACACCACAAATACATGGAATTCCCCACAGGCCTGACTATCAGATGAAATCACTGTAGCATGCAGTGAATGCATCCAGACTAAAAAGCTGAATATGGCAGCCCTCGATCCATACCTTTCTGGCAGCACAGGAGGATGCATGCATGCTCTGTTAAAAATGCTGCTCAACACTGCACCGTCCCTCCTTAACTGAAGTCAATTTTCAGGCATACAAAGAGCATTCATCACCCTGCAGGACTAAGCTCAAAATGAATCCAGGAAAAAAAAAAAAAGGCCAGAAACTTTAGGGTCAGATGTGTTTTTAAAGCACTAACCCAAGAACTGTTAAGTCAGCATGTGTAACTGTGTGCAGAAGATTGGCTACAAATTACAGGTGAAACATTAGTTACAAATCCAACAGATTCCTTCACTGGTGCCAGGTTTTAATCCCAATTCTAACAGCTGTATTGTGTGGGCAGGGTTTTACTAAATCACAGAATTTTTATTATTGATGCAGCTTATATTGTGTAAATATGAACTGTCAATCCTAATGCACAAGGTACTACTTTTGTCTACAGCAGTAAGAGAATTCAACAGCCCAGCTTAGAAAAAATGTTTGGTTTGCTAAAAGGAATAGAGATTCATCAGGCAGAACTGCAGTGTTATTCATAATCATACCTTAATATTAATGAGGTTATTTTTCCTTTTTATTAGATAAACTGCATAGATTTTACTAATTCATCTACAAATACAAAATTAATGCAATTGAACTATTACAAATTAATTTTGATCAAAGAAAACTTCTTCTATATAAACTGATGTTACCATCAATGTCTTTTATATTCAGTCTTTGCAGAATCAAAAACGTAAGTAAATCAACTGCCAATTTAACAAGATCTGATTATAGCTAATATAATTGTATGCTGTCTTGAAAAACCAAAAAGTTATTTTGGAATTTCCAAAACACCTTTAAAAAGTACTTAACTTACAAGTTTTAACTTTGCAGAGATAAAGCCATAGTTAAAATTACAGAAGTTGTTGAAATAAATGTCAATATGACAATAATCACTTATATTACCTTTACTATCTTCACATAATTACCTTCACAAGAAAGTTTAAATCTTATTATTAGAATCATAAGCAAAATTGCTTTTTTCAGTGAAAATTCATGTGAATTTACTTTCTTGCTAATCTTCATATAGAGCTTTATCTAGTGAAGTCACCACCAATGCCAGCTGCTGCATTGCTTTACAGTGGGATAAAACCTTTCCCTTTTTTTTGTTGACAAAGGTGAAATCAAACCTTATTGAAGCAGCTACAATTTTATTAAGTAGAACTCTTCTGGGACCTGAGAAACAGGATGAAAAGTAGGCACAGTGAGCTCCCATAGGGCTGACTACCTGCTGCCTTATCTTTTGGCAGAACTATAAGCACAAAGTCAAAATTTGGGAGACCCTGACCTACAAAATTCTCATTATTTTTAAAACTTCTTGTCTTGATAAGAATATAAAGAGCTTTTCAAAAGTATTAATCTGCAAAAACCAACTCTTCCTTCATACACGACCCTAATACGGTTTATGTGCTGCTCATTAACATGAGCTTTTAATTATATTTTTTGTTCTGCCTAAACACTGGTGCAGGGATTCACAGTTAATAAAACCAAAACAAGGACACTCTTATTGTCTGTAGTTTCCAGGTTTAACACTGATCAGATCTCTGGGCTCTTGATGAGCAGCTTCTCATACTGCTACCTGGGCTGACAGCAGTAATTGCACACAAAGTCCAGATCACAGACTTGACCCGTGCTCTCAATTCTGCCACATGTAACAATTTCTCCACCCCCTATGGCCATCACAGAGTGATGCCAAAGCAGAAGACCAAGGAACAGCACCCAGCCCAGGAGAATCCTCACTGATTTGTTCTTTCTGCCTGATCAGGAGCCTTCACAATGACCATTTAATGAAGGAACCTATCCTGTCAGCAACAGGATGCAAGATATTGTAGAGCTGCCATTCCAGGCAGGAGATCCAGTTTTATTTTAGAGATATCTTACTTCCTGAGGAACTTCATGCTTGTCTTCACCTGGCCCTGAATCATCATAAGTTTGCCTGCCCTTGAAGCACAGTGGTATAAGGAACAGGATTCAATCAAGGCAGTCCAGATGCAATTACACAAGCATATAGTGTTCAATGATTTCTAAGTTCCCTTTTGCTTTACTCCACACGTTCACAAGCTTGCAAATGCAACAGATTTTCTCTGTGCAGCCCCATCCTACTCCTGATCTCACAGCAAGTGAAAACAAGGAAAAACATTTCACTCAAAGAAGAGCTGTCAAGCCCCCCCAGCCCCCACGCTTTCTCAGCAAACACATTTCCGTCTAGGCTTGAGGTTAGTCATTTCCTCCTCCTCACTACAAATTGCATCTAGGAGATCAGGAACCTCAATTTTTATGTGCATAAATTACACATTTGTCACTGTATTTTTCTGTACCCTAGAAGCCTAAAAACATGTAACTTTTTTTGCAAGATACTGATAAAAACAAGAATGCCATCCCTCGCGTCTCAGCACATCTGAGTTTCTTTAACAGAAATGCCATGCATGTTTCTGAATACTGTCATGAGGCCCATGGCAATAAAGTTCAACATACTCAGGCTGTAATCTTCTCCCAAGGAAATGGTTGGGATGCCAAGATGCCTTTTGACTTTTATTTCACAGCAGGGCTTCATTCACAGTGACTCTGTCCAAACCTTAAACTACACCAGCTGTGATACAAGGTCCTGCAAAGCAATTTGTAAAACGTTTTGACAAACAACACTCAAATGATAGAATACATTGCAATTCAGGATAAAAAAGTGATCAATATCCATTAACTGCTCAGTTGGAGAGGGTGATTAATTGATAATATATCTAGGAACTGCAGTGTACTCCTGGAGCCCTGGTAGACCAAAACACTTCTGCAGCCACTGCAAAACATTAACGTGGGATACTCTGCAAACTGCAGTACAGACAGCCTGTTTAATTGAGTTAGGGAACAACAGAGAAATGCTTAAGACATTAAAAGAACTATTAAAATAGATGCCATACTACAGTATAGTCCAGTTACAAATTTCCAAATCAGTTTACAAGTACACAGGACACATCCTTACCCCCAGCAGCATCTCCTCTCCTAAATTTTAAAGCAAAAACTTTCAAATATATATACTTTCATAAACTTTCAAATATGTACAAATACATTCACCTTGCTTAACTTTACTGTCCTTTTCTAAGCTTCATGTGATTTTCCAATTTCACATACTCTTAATAAAAATGCATCACATCATCAGAGCACATTCACAATTTTTACAACTTTACAGGAGTGAACTCCTAAAAAAAAATTATCAGATTTATATGGGTATATGTGGTAAAGTGATTCACTGAAAAATCAGTTTTTCACTTTAGAAGAGAAACATTTGGATAGAAATGGAATTTTACATCCATCTTCTGTCATGCAACGAGCCGACGCTCAGTTCAGAGCAGCAGAGCAGCTACCAAAAGATTTTGGGTCTGGTTCACCATGGAGAAACTGAACAGTGTCTGATGAAATGGAACTTGGAGTAGAGCTCACTGAAAATTTTCCACTGAATAGCACGTGATAGCAAAATAATTTTTTATTTATGCTAAGAACCCTCAATGACATAATAGGAAAGAGAACTTCTAATCCTCAAGGTTCTCCCCTTGGGAGACTCAGTCTCTTGCCAACTGATTTTCTGGGGAACCAGAAAAAAAACCTTTGACAAGAATTCAAAGAAGGCAAGGAACAGGTTTGGGGGAGCTACAGGCTGGACAGTAGGGAGCAAGATCTCATAGGGAACATTTCCAGGCACAGGAAGAACACAAGAGTGGTTTAGAACCCAGAAACCCACTGACCAAGGAAAACAGGATCATTTTCTTCAATGAAATACCGAGCTCTGTATCTGAGGAAAGAGCAGCCTTTTGTATTTTGCAGGTTCCTTTGGTACCCTTGGGGATAAGCTGGGAAAGAAATTCTGGAGGAAAGAGTGGAAAACTGACTGCACTGTCAGGCTCAAGGTCTAGCAGGCAGGTGCTTCTGAATCCTGTTTTCAGGGCTTGATACTGTGGGTGAATGTTTCCATTAACAACATGGAAAATGGCAAGAAATGCATCCTCATCCCATTTCTGACTGACATCAAATTTGGGAGAGTGGTAAATACACTGGAGGGCAGGACTGCTGCTGACTGGCATCACAGCCAGGCAGACACAGACTGAAAGAGCTTCCTGAGCCTCCCAAAGAGAAAGTTCTGTACAAGGAAAAGGGTAAGTCCATGTGGAAACATGAACTACATAAGGACAGCACCAGGAGCCATGTGCTGTGCTATACATGTCAAACCAAGTCAAAAATCCTGTAACATTAGTCTCACAAAGAGTTATAGCAGGGGCAAAAGAACAAAAGAATTAGGAAGTTTATGGACCTGAACCAAGGGACTATCAGGAGAGAGCACAACTGAAAGAATCTCAAAAAACCTAAATAAATATATAAAGAGAAAAGAGCGTGGTCAAGCAGCACAGACAGAAATTATCGGCAAGAAAGTTGATGCCAATTGTATGTATCTCTGTCCTTTTATGTATCTATATCTATGTCCAATGCATCTACAGGGTTCTGGCAGGTGAAGCTAAGCCCATGTTTGCCTGGCTGCAGCACTGCCCCTGGCAGAGGCATTTTCCACCAACTGCCCACAATGGGGTCTCCTCAGTACGTGTTTGACATCATGCTGCAGGACAGCTTTGGGCCTTTTAAACCAACCTTGATGTTACTGAAGAGCTTTCCTCCCCTCTTGGCAGGGGCACCAGATGGTCTGTGCACAGCTGCACCAAAGGACAACACGACCGACACTGACCAGCTGCTCCTGGAAGAAGTTTTCTTGGATCAGCTTTGTTGGTGCAGCCCCACTTCTGGATCCATGAAACAAGTGTCAGCTGCTGGAAGAGGATATTTCTGGGATGACCTGCAATGGCTGCAGAATTTCAAGGATGACAAGCGGCGTTTTGTGGGTTTTTCTGAGGAAATTGTGATTAAAAGGTTCTGAATTTTGAATTCAGCCAGCGAGGGCTTTTCCACGCTCAGGCACAGATGACACACTGTGTTAGCTGTGCTGGTGAACTTGACAGAACCTAAAATCCCTCCTGCCAACTCCACTGCCAGACCTCTCTGCTCCTTAATAGGCTGGAATGTAAATCTTCAGCTATGTTTCAAAGAGTAGTGCAGCTTTAGCAACGTTAATGGAAGCTGTTGTAGAAATTGCTTAATCCAAAAACCAACCTTGAAACAACAACCAGAATTAGGCACACTGCACATCATGAAAAAATCATGTTACTAGAGCAGTCATCAGAAATATCCCACTTTTCTGGAGGAAAAAAATTCCATTGAAAAAGTAATTTCAAGGATAAAT
>JAYDZK010000268.1:10144780-10156565 GCA_034509185.1 Euphonia xanthogaster | reverse complement strand
AAAGTAATTTCAAGGATAAACAGTTCATAGAAAAGAATACTTGAAGCAAATGTGGGGAACTGAAAGACACATGTTGTGCATGATTAAGCAGTATGTTGTAGAGCAGTGTCCACCTTGATTAACACATCAAATCTGTGTGATCAAGGAAGAATGTTGCTACAAAGCCTGAAAAGCCCAAGAGATTCTGAGATTTCAAGCCTGCTTGATTTACTAAAGTGCTCCCTCCAAGACAGCATCTGTCAATGGAATATATATTCTAATGCAAATATTTAAACTATGAAAAAGGAAAACATAGAAAATGCAATATTTTCATTTAACTTAATGTTAAGTATTTTAAACTTTCTGATGTACTTTTCAGTGCATTGACAGCAACCACCTCTTTCATACAGACACAGATTTTATTTGAAATCTTACACTTTTTGGTGGTTCAATGCACATGAGATGTGGGAGCTGTTTATTATGAAACATTTATTAAAAATTAATTTCTTGATAATTGACAAAATGTTTGCTTTTCTAAGAATCCAAGTGAAAACAAGCATGAAGCATTTTTGGTAAGAGATAAAGACAATGGAGAAACAGTAAACCAATTTTGAACTGGCAATTGTAGAACTACCCTCAGAATCCTCCAGTCTTAAAGCTTGCTGACTTGATACTTTTCTCTGGGATTTTTAAATGGCTTCAGGAAATAAGAAGGTTAGAATTCCAGGAGGTAATTCCTCCAACTTTGGTTACAGAAGCAAAAAAGTAAACTCCCAAAACATACTAGTTGGTCATCTAGCTGAAGAGGCATGTTTGGATGTCCTTAAAAAAATACCTGTTCTTTGTAAAAACTGTCTGGCAGGGCAAGCACAACCAGAGGAAAGAAGACATCCTTGAGCTTGCTGTGGGACCAAAGAGGCAGAAGTGTACTAGCATTGCCTTCCAGCAAAATTCTTTCTTTGGTACAAATTCTAGGAAATCTTGGTACGATCCCTTTCTGTTCCACAGCTTCTAAACCACTGCTAGTAGCAACATCCAGCTAACTAGCCACAGAGAAAGCCTTCTTTGCCAGATTTTGGATTGCCAGCTAATCCATTTTAAAACCCTGACAAATCTTCTCCTAGACTATCTGATCTTCCTTCCAGGAGGTTTCGTTCCAGACACCTGTTTTGCTCTTATTTCATTGACATTTCAAGAAAAAATGCAGAAAGGGTAGTTCTGCTATGTAATCACAGTACATGGCAAGGAGAAGTTTAATAAAACCTTCTGTACCTTGGGGTACAGTGAAATACTGGTGAAGTTCTAAGTCCCAATTATAGTCATACTGTTTGAAATTCTTTCCTCACAATTCATATTTAGAGCTTTCAGAAGGGTGAGCCAGATTGCAATGGCTGGATAAAAAGGAACGGGTAGTGAAAACAAAAACTAAGAAATTCAAGCATTAGCAATGGCTTTGGCATCCTAAAGCCAGCATGAATCCAATTCCAGAGAACACACAAGCAAATCACCAAATGAGTGCAGAACACAATTCTGAAGATCAACAGATAATTTCTGGACAGCGTGGCATTATTTAGTGCACATACTGAATGAAACACAATGTATCAGCAAGAACTATCAGCCATGTACAATAAATGTGATGACTCAAATGATAAGTATTTCTTCTCTGTGTCTCTTCCTAACAAGAAATATGAGTAGATATCCTGATGTATTTGACCATCTTCTCATTCCTTTTATCTTACCTGCAGTTCTAAGTAGCAAAGAAATCCTCAAGCTTTCAGGAAGACCTTCGCTATCATAGCTGACAAGAATCCCACAGTATCCCTTACCTTCTCTTTCAGCACCACACTTGTGTTGATGGCCACATTTTGTCCAAGTTCCTTATGCTGCTAAAATCTTAGATCTTGTTCTTTCCTGTTTTTCAAGGACATTGAGGAGTGTAGCTTTTGGTTCAGTCCTGTGAGACATCCTGCCAGGTGCTGCTAGTCAACAACTTACTCAAAATTTCAAATACTCTTACTTACCACCCTTCTTCCTTCTTCAAATCTTCTCTTATGCACAGAAACTAAAATAATGCATCTTCTAAATGAATACACAGAGTGAGAGCTGAGTGCACCAGCATGATGCTGCTGTGTCATCTGCTGGAGCCCATTTATGCAGCGAGACGTGACCGTGATGATGCAGCCAAAATTCACCACTGCTTTGACAAGAACAGAGGTGCTACATACCCGATTTTGATGAAAATCTCTACAAAATACCTTATCATTACAGTGGTTGGAATAATTAATTATGATTTGCTGAACTGATTTTAAATTAATCAGTTCTGACGCCTACTGTTTTCATGTGCAGGTTGTGTCTTGAATTTGGAAATTAGAATATTACAAACAGTGTATTATAATGCAGACAAGGAAAAAGATGAAGTTTTTAAAGAAGAAGTGCTGAAAATCATGGCACCCTCATAATCCAAATTGATTTTGAGTGTATTATTATTATTACTACAGTGATTATTATTATTATTAATAATAGAGTTATTATTATTATTACTACTACAGTTAGATTAAGAACTAGAAAAATATTTCATTCCATATACCTGAAAGAGATGGAGAATATTACATGCCAATTGTATGGAATTTACTTACGTATAACAAAGGATTTGTATTCTCTCAAGTGATGTTTAACCAATTAACATTCCAAGCCAAGATTTTACAAGGTGTTCAACTGACTAAAGGACTTAATTTAATCAAAAGAAGCTGGTTTTGTCATCAAAAGTCAAATAATCTGTATAGAAAATCAAATCAATTTGTTTATTTACAAACATTGTGGGACTTTAGACTGTTAAACATCCAATTCCAATTCTTAGCTCCCAAGTGGAGTGTTGGACTTCAGAGTTCAAGAACTAGGGGAGAGGTGGGGAAAGGGGGTTGTGGGATTTGTTTGTTTGTTTTATCTACAGACTTTAGGTAATTTTTAAATACTTTGTTGGATCACTAGATACCAAAGCCTGCCCCCGTGACTGAGTACAGGGAGGGAATTACTAAAAATAATCCTCATTAAAGCATGTTTACATGGCATTTTCCATGAATCCTAAAAGCTAATTAATTTAAGTCATAATTCTGGGCTGTAATATTGAAAAAGAATGTGAACAGCTGCAAGAATTTTTTACAATATTTGCAGATTGTCAAATGCTCTTTTGTTTACACCTTTATTTTGTGTTCTTGTTCTAGAAGGGCACACACTTTTAATGTAACAGCAGAGGTAGGTCTTTTACTGTAAAGAAATTGATCCTTATGCTTTTTTCCTTAGAAATCATTGTAAAATGTCCCACAGTTCACTACTGTTTGTTTGTCATATTAATGCATTTGTCAAAGTTTACACAAAATACTGACAAAACCCAGAACTGGCCTGTGTTTTATGGTATTTATCTCAGCACCACACTTCAGTTTTTGAATGCAAGCTGCTGAGATCTCAATTGTTTAAACCAAAGGTTATGCAAACATGACAGCAGCCAAATGATTAGAAGGCTTTGGATATTCCATCTTGCGTCTGCTTCAGAAATGACTGCATGTGAAAAATAATGAGGCTCTTGCAGCCACCCATTAGGAATTTTTATGCAAATTCCTGTAAAATCAAACACTCAGAAACAGAAGCTTCATAAAATTCCTTATAGAAACAGCAAACCAGTGGTCCACCTGGCATGTTTCTCCTGGTGGCCAAGGCAGCACACCTTGCAGAAATGTCTCACTGCAGCTTCTCTAGCTGGGCTTACCAGGTGCTTGAAGGGTGAAGTGCATGGGAAGGAAGAGCAGACACCACGTTACACAGGAATTCCTTTTCCTAAAAACAGACTGTGCACATGTGGGACAGTCACTGCATGGGTACAGCAAATCAATACCATGCAATATTCTGCTACTTGCTGTACACATTAAATGGCACTCAGAGCAGATGAAGTGTATGTACACATAATTCACAGTGCTTTATACACATTTGTATAGGGAATGATGCACTTGTAGTGAAACACACTTTATAAACATACCTAACATCTTAGATAAAACCAAAATTCCAAGTGTTACTTCCTCATTTTTATAGATACAGAACCTGTAAAAACAGAAGTCACTGATTTCACATAGCTTGTTACATCAGCAAAGTGCCTATTCTTTCCAACATGAAAGACTTTTTGTTTTGGCTCGCTTTTTACCACCTTTCATCAGTTCACCTCTTTCCCAGCCAGGCTGGAGAGCAACTGCACAGCAGCACAACACATTTCCTAACCCAGACTTGTTTTATTTACAGCAGTGAGCAGAGCACAAACACATGTCTGCTTTTCATCACGACGACCAAAAATATTCAGAACACGGAGTTATTAGGAACACTTGGCAACCACAAGGCCACAATGAACAGTAATGATCACTTCAGAGCAGTCAGGGCTTACCATGCCAACACTCCAAGGAGCTCCAGGGCTTCAGTGAGGTACCTGCATGTGAGCAAACAGGGGAGCACAGCCTGCACCAGCAGCAAATGTGGGAGGGTTGAACACAAGGCCAGCAACAAGGAGACATCTATGAAGAGTAAAGCCTGAGGAAAGCCTGCTCCAGCTGCCCAACAGCACAGAGACCCCTCTGGGATGGATGGGTTTGTAGCACCCTCCTCACCCTGCTCAGGGAAATTCCCCTGTGAGCCCCAAAGCTGCAGCCAGCCAGAGCAGCTGCTGGGGCCACTGCTCACGTGCAGTTCTGCTTGTTCTTGTATTAAAACCAACACCCCCCTATCATTTGATATTTCTACACAATATTAAGCAAAGACCCTTAAACCAAGGCTGGCCCTGCTCTGGTATGCCTGTGCACATGTGTGTACACAGGATGTGCACACATCGAGGGCAGGAGGAAGTGTGGGAACACCACATGTGTGGGCAGAAGCCGGGAGGGAAGGGAGGGAAGTTGAAGGCAGATGCAGGAATGGACAGCACGCCATGGCACTCCCATTTCTGCCAATCCCTCTCCTCTCCTTTCCTTAAGTAACAGCCTCGTGCAACAGTCACGCAGGGCAGGTCCATGCAGCAGTCGAGATTAACAGAAGCAGGGTCTCGGAAGTCTGCAGGAAAACAGCAATTCAGGAATTTCCCTGCCACACACGCGCTCATTCCTGAACAGCACTGCTGGCACAGCCCCAGTGTGAAGAGCAGCCATGGTTTCCTGCTGCCTGGTCACCAAAAACCCATCCTTGCTAAAACCACAGAGGCAGTTTAAGAGAGCTGGAGACACCCCCCGGGGCACGGGCACACATGCAGAATCAGCCAGACTCCTGGCTGGGTTCACCACTGCACACACTCATGTCTCCAAGGATGCCACAAGGAATTACCTGGACACTGTCACCTACACAGGGAGAGTCCTGGCCCAAGGAATGGTTGCTGCCATGCCAAAGGGGCCACCTCCCTTGACACCTGTAGTGTAGGGAACACTGACTGGCCCTCCAGCAGGGGTGGGGAAGCTGGCAGTGCCATGACAGCAGCACACACACACACACCCACTCCATGACACAGATACAGGCAGCCCTGCAAAGAAATCAACTCTGCTCTCTGGCTTTACCCTTGACTGCAATCTCCCAGGACTCTGCAGCCATCCTATGATGAGCATAACAAACAGAATGCTCCTCAGAGCAAAGGAAGGAAAAATGAAAACTGATCAACAACACAATCTTTTACAGTGTGCTTCCATTTGTTTTCCTAGAGAAAGTATGTGAGCACTATCAGTTCAATGTCAGTGCAATGATATTCTGGTACTGTGCAACCTCTTGGGAAAAAGACATTATCAGAAAGATTCAAGACTAGCAACTTATTTTACTAAGTCCAGAATTTTATAGGTGGACCCCTAAAAAGTCAACAGGATGATAATGCTGTTATTTCTACTTTTTGGAAATCATGTATCAGAGAAACCATATGATGTGGCCAGAAAAACCCTACCAAAATCATGTTCAGTACAACAACAGAATTAAATCTGGAAGCTTGAAGCCCAAGCCCTAAACACTGGAATTTCCTTTTTTTCCCCACTTAAATAATACCATTACTACATCTAACATGATGAAAAAGTTCAAACTGGTAATAACTGATGAATTAGTAGAATTAAATGTGGACCTGTTAAGCTCTCATGATTTCTCTTCATGCCTGACCTTCTATGCTTTAAAATATTTTAAAATATTTTTAAATAGTGCTGTTTTTCAAACATGAATTCTGAGACTCTGCTTCCAGGAATGCAAATCAAACTGAGTAACAAAAGACAGGTCACGAAATAAAAATCCAAAAGGAGAGAAATCTACTGTAACCCTCCAAAATAAAGATGTTTAGCAACATAGTTTTCAACATAAAATATGAGAAATGCTATCTCATGTAACCTTCATATTGCCAAGAATTTGAATCATATGACACACACACCAAGCTGATTTTCTCTCAGGAATAATAAAATCGTTCTTGTTATTGGACAGTACTTGCAAACCTCTGAATTCTGAGAACTGACTGATAGGTTTTTAGACTTTATCTGGGGGCAAAATACAATACAAAAGTCACTTGCCTTAGAAAAATAAATTTAATATTACTTATAGAATGCCACTGTTTCTAATTTTGCTTATCAAAGTTTCTTCCACAACAGACTGCATAGCAAGTGCTACAAAGAGGCCCTCATCACACCCAAGTGATACAAAAGAATCACAAGCAAAGTTCCAGAGGCAAAATAAATCAGTATGATCTTCCATCTGCTTCTGGCCAATGTTGGAGAACAGATGATGGCCCAGATGTGCCTTTGCTGTAACCTAATACAGGTTACATTTTGAATTTTGTCCTGGTTGCTACTAAGTTGTGTTTCACACTGTACACTACAAGTATACTTCTAGAATATTCAGTATAATCTATTGAAAAGACAAACACCTGGTTATTGCCATTATGGAAAGCCCCAGTGATCTGCCAGGAACCACCTAAAGCACTAAAACAATGACAATTAGTTGACTATTAAAGATCTTCTCTCAGTTACAGTGGTACAACACGTGTCTGCTGACACAGATGTGACACTGGAGCAGGTCCCAAACCAGCACTGGTGACTTTGTCAGATTAAATCACACCACCAGAAGACCTCAGCTTAAGACCAGAATTTGGAGTATTTACGTATTTATCAGTTTTATGCACAATTTTTCCACTTGAACCACATTTAGACTGAGAATCCAGATGTCTGGGGCAGATGTGTTTTCCAATTTGACTCACATTTGCCAAACAAAAGCATTAATATGCAGTTAGGCAATATCACTGACCAACATCCTAGAGAGGCAGTGTTGTACTGCAGCATCCTGGAGCTCTTCCTTCAAAACAAAAAGTTTTATCTGTTCCAACTACCCAACAAAGGTGTCTCACAGCCCTGCATTATCTGAAGAGAATCTTTTCCCAGAAATAAATTTTCTTAGGAAGACTTACTGTTAAATATTTTATGCAAATTGCTTTGAATGTCTTTTTAATATGAAAATCATTTCAGGTTATCAAATATCATCCCCACAGTGTATTCAGGCCTCTTCTTGCTTTTATTACCATTTTATTTATCAAATTAAGTGCAACTACACTTCAAAATACAGTGTTCATTTGCTGTTGCCAGAGGAAAGTTAGAGAGACAGCTGAAATTCTGGACAAGTTATGACTGCAATAAATAAATGGAGAAATATGCCAATTGAGCCCTGAGATGGTTTCTGCCATGATTTCTGAACAAGTATTAAAAGGACAATGTGTTGTTGAAAACATCATTACATAGAAGTATATCCCTGCTTAAAAAAAAGGGCTTTTCAGTTGCAAAAAAAAGTTAAGTATTTATTTCTGAGATGTCAGCAAATGTTATTATAGAAAATTAAAACATAAAGAAAAATGTTTGAAATTGCAATTTATATGGAACTGCAAATTTTTCTGAGGTAACCACAGCAGAGGAAAGAAAGTATGACAGAAACAGTGTTTAGAGCTATAATTTCACATTTTTATCTGCAGTAGCATCCGTCTGAATAAACTGAATTGTCAATCAATATATTAAGCTTTCACAACACTGCAGGTTTTTTAACAGTAGTTTAGTCATACAACATAGGGAACAGAACATAATGCTCCTGCTCCTCTATCAGAGGTAATAATCACTCTGTAGGACAGGCTGATTTACTTGTTTGCCATAGTAGATGATTTTTCAGGGGAAAAAGTCTTACTCAGAGCATGACAACAAAGTTTTCAGCAAGTGGAAGTGACAACTCCTAGCAGATAGAAAATAAAGTAACTGGGGATTCATCTGCTCTCATCAGAAGGTATCTGCTTTAATCCATGCCCATTACAACCTCCATGTAATTTTGATCTTCCTGCTACTAAAATCTATCAATCAGAAATACTTCTCTCCTTTTTACCTCAGCAGCAGTAATGGCCAATACTTCTCAGACACAGAGGAGCATTACAGCACTGCTGTCAGTATTGTAACACTTCAGGACTGACTTGCTGACTTTAACTTTATTTGTAAGGCCTCCTACATTCTACCACATGTGCTAAAGAAGGCAGATAAACATGAAACTCTAAAGTAGTATTCCACAAATCATAAGCCTATTAAAATCCTGCAGGTTCTACCTGTTATCGGTTGAAAGAACAGCAGCTTAAAACAATGCCCCTCTTGGACTGAGAGAACTCAAGCTGACAACCACCAGAGATGTTGCAAATCCAGGTTTTGCCATCTCTAGAGAAATTGCTAAAATACCCCCCTGACTTCTTCCCAGGTGCAAAATGGCTAGATCAGATCCCTGGGGAAATACAGCCCATGGAACTGTAAAATCAAACAGCTGTTCACCTGAAGCAACAGTAGGAGTAATTTATTCCACTTCCTTAATCTCTTCTCAAACCAGACAGACACGAGACCACCAAAAATATACATGGTGGGATTATCACAAGCATTTTGCTAACATACTGCTCTTCATGCACAAAATGAGTATACAGGAGCTCTGAAAAAGCATCTGACCTTTATTTTTGGACTCCAGTAAAAACCAGAAAATAGGTTCTATTAAATGAAAAAACCTGCCACTGGACAATCAGAAAAGTCTTGACTAGCAATGGAGGGCTCTGCATTAGACTCACAGAGTGCAATCTTCCTGATTCTCTAACACCTGGCACTTCAGAGTAAGACAAAGAATTCCTAGAAATGGCCAATCTGCATCTCTTCTTATTCTTATTTTTTTGTGTCTTTTAACAGACACTGCTTAAATTACTTGGTCCTATGACCTGCAGCTAACAGAATTCACGAGTCTACAACAAAATGTTGACTTGCTGAGTTTGCAACAATTCATCTTCTCATCAGCAGAGGTTTGGTGGCTGGAGAGCACCAGATTTCCCACCTGGATGAGCAGGTGAGACTGGAGTGTCCCAGGGCAAGCCATGGGACTGGAGCTGCCTGCACACAGGTCCCCACTCACCCAGTGTGTCCAGCAGGGAGCCAGGGCTCTGCCACCTCTGCCAGGGCATTCCCTTCCCCTCCTCTCAGCTGCTGGATCACCCTCTCCATGCTCCAGCCTCAGCAGGATTTCAGTTTGCATCTTGCAGCAGCCAAAGGGAACGTGCACCACCATTGACAGAAAATTCTGGTGGTAAGACTGAGGCAGTTTCTACAATTCCAGCAATTCAGTGAGGTCTGAAAGCCCTACTGCAACCTAACTCTGCCCCAAAACCCCATCAATAATGAATGTGGTATTTCCCTAAAGCTTCACTTCATCTCCAGTTAAGACCACGTTTCTTAAATTAGATTTTTGTGTCTTTTAACAGACACTGCTTAAATTACTTGGTCTTATGACCTGCAGCTAACAGAATTCATGTGTCTACAGCAAAATGCTGACTTGCTGCATCCCACTGCAGCAAGGGCAAACTTATTTAAGTTCTTGATAATTTGCTTTTTTTTCTTGAATTGATACCGGGAAGCTCCAAAATGTCACAATTTACACATTGTTTCAAATAACACACTTGAGCAAAGTGCACAGGCAAATTATAAATCATGTTTTTATCTTCATAAATAACTTCATATGTCATAAAAGTGGATGTTAAAAATACTTGCTTCCAACTCACTGCCCAGTGTCAGGAGTTCAGATGTTTTCATGTTGGCCATGCTTACTTCTGAGAAACGAAAACTTTCATTTCATATTTTCAAAGATATGAAAATACTGTTGGTGGGGGGAGGGAGGCATGAAAACTGTGCCTCCTTATTTGATCTCTTTCCCCTGCATGATTTGAGTTATATTTGCTACTTTTATTGAAGAATTTTGATTGAAGAAAAACAAGCCTAATTTTGACTGAAGAAAAACAAGCCTATTTTAATTTCAATAACTCTTCAGAGACATTCATTTCCTTGAACTTGAGCTCCTTCTTGGGCCTTCAAATCACCAAGATGGGAAAAAAAATCTTTTCCTCCAGAGCAAAATTTGCTTTAATTATTTTATTAAAAGGTGATGTCACTATTTCTTTCCTCAGAAAAGTAAATTTCATTTTCTTCTGCTATCATTTTTCTAAGATACGGAAGTAAAGGGGATTTGTATTTTGTTCCTATTGTCTAAAAACACCTGGATGCTTTTTTAACCAAGGAATGATCAAAAAAGTAGAAGCACAACCTGTGACATGTCTAGACAATCCTGCTTTCTGGTCTGAAAGAAAATTTCTAACTCTGGAATACACAGCAGGTGCAATATTCCATTAGTCATGATTTTGGACAGAGAAATAGAGTTTCACAGATAAATTCAATTTTTCTTCCAACTCTAAGGCTAAATTGAGGGCTTAGAAAAGGTGAAGAACTGTGTCAAAAAGCAGATTCTAGGTGCTGTGTCATTTTAGCCAGTCAACTTCAGCTTTCATCTGCAGTAGTTTTGCTTTTAAGACCAATGCTCAGACAAAGACAAACTTCTTTCACAACAGTAAAAAAATACCTTACTGTGGACAAACAAGAAATGCAACAGACAGCAAAACTTGCATCTGATGGTGACCTGAAGCAGCATTTGCTCAGTCAATGTTAATTTATTCCTACACTTCAATGAAAGTGGCATTTAGCACTCACCTTTTAAAACATGTGGGTCAACCTTTTATAAGTTATTGCAGAATAATTTCAGAGGGTTTTAGATTAGAGGAGAGTGGGATTAAAATGCTAAGGCTTCCATCAAGTCCCTAATTTGATACAATAACTTCGATAGGGTCAACAAAAGAAAAATTATAACCAAATGTGATCACATTACAAATTAATAAAAATACCACTACATTCTCAGACAAGAGACATGTAAGAAAACATGTAAGTCTATAAAATATTTCAAATGATGAATTGAGAACAAGTGAAGGTAAAACAGACCAAATACTGAAATGAAAGTCAAAAGAAGTCACCCACATATTTTGCTTTCATAGGTAGCTGCCACCATATGTTGATGCTTATTCAGCACATAATAATTTGTCAGTAGAATTAACTTTGGAGATGAACTGCAAACACTTGCAGGGAGTTTCTGACAAACTGTGACAAGCAGAGCTGCCACCATAAGCCACAGAAGCAGAAAGTATGCTCTCTTAAACTCTGTTTAAACAAGGAAGACAAACTTCTGGGATTTTTAAGTGAGCAGTGGTTGATACACATTTTAGGAACTCTGGGTTGAAACTGACCTGGAAAAGCCAAGACCCACTCATTGAAAAGAAAGCACTTCAAGCCATTAAGTTAAATCATTTCACCAGGTATCAAAACTAAACTGTATCTAAATCATTAATAATGGGAACAGTTTTCTTTCCTCTTGTCACATCAGGCAGATCTGT
>JAYDZK010000268.1:10124299-10142130 GCA_034509185.1 Euphonia xanthogaster | reverse complement strand
GATAATAATGAGCTACTTATATCCAAGGATTCTGGGACACAGCTCAGCAGGGAGTGCAAGTGTGAAAGCTGTTCCTCAGAAAAAAAACAGCAAACTCCCTGCTTTGATACAGAAATTAACTTATTAAAAAAAAAATCCCTTCTCTGGCAACTAGCCTTTTGAAGAAAGACAAGAGAACACAACCACACATCCTTTAAATTTTATGTAAGTACCAGATTCAATGATACAGTCAACAGCAAAGGCAGGTGAAGAGAGTTCATCCTCTTCTTGCACAAACCCAAAGAGAAACAGGCCCGAGCAGGGCCTCAAGAGGCCATCTAGTTCACCCTGCTGTCCCTAGACAGGATCAACTCTATTTATGTTATTTCTCATGTTTGTCTAATATGTTCCCAATGTTCTGTGATAAGAGAGACTCCATGGCTGCACAAGAAATCCACTCAACTGCCTTACCATCCTCATTTCACCATGTCTTGCTGACAAATAACTCTAGTTTTGTGCTGCAATTAAACCCATTATTTCTTATCATTACAGATTATTCCCCTTCTTTTTCTCACTGCCTCTTGTATAATTGAAGCCTGCTATTATGTGTCCCCTCAGTCTCCTAGTTTTCAGTCTAAACAACTCCCCATCTTTCCTTGTAGGTCACATTCTCTGGACCACTGGTCATTCCTGTTGCTCTCCTATGGACTCTCTCCAACAGAGCCAAAAATGGAGACAGTCTTCCAGTGTCCAAACATGGACACAAACATCCAGCTGAGGTCTTACTAAACACAATGAAAAGATTCCTCCATGGGGTTCACTGACTGCACTCCTGTTTATACATCCTACTAAGATGTTTGGTTTTTTTGCAGCAGCTTGATATAGTTGGGTCATGTTTGCCCTACAGTCATTAAAGTTCCCAGATTAATTTCTGAAGAGCTGCTGCCTAGTCAGGCGAGCCTGCCTATGCAAGTGCCATACCTTATTTGAAGAAAAGCAGTAGAGAAGGAAAGAATTCATTGGAGTCTTGTGGTTAGATATGTAATTTTTAAAGATGGATTTGAATCCTTAGCCCATCCTTCCAGTTTTGTTGACTAACCATACTGGTTTATGCCGCCATTCACATCGCTGAGTATGACTATGAGCAACAGAACTTGCTGGCATTAAAATTAAAATGACAGGCCTACAATGGCCACATCTGCTCTTTATACTTAAATATGGGTCTATTTCTTTTGAGACAGATGCTAGCTCTGCTCTTTGCCTTTTCCCAGCAATTTACATGCCTTCCACTGGGTATCAGAGGAGGAACTCAAACAGATCAAAGCTTGGTTAAGCCAGTGCTACAAGTGACCTATGCTGATATTTAACAGGCCTGGCTGATAGAATATCTAGTTTAATTTTTCCACTCAATATCTAGTTTAATTTTTCAACTCAAAATCTAGTTTAATTGTTCAACTCAAAATGTAATTCAGCTCAAATCCACTTTCGTTATTAGCAGTCACACCCCTCACTTTCTGGATGTTTGATTTCTTAATAAAGGCAGATAAAAAAGGGCTTTCAAAATGGCAAAGGCAAACACTGGAGTCTAGGCACCAGAGTTTGCCACGATCACTAAAAACACAACATTAACACGGAATTGGGAGCAACACACTGCAGAAATGCTAATCACCCATGAGAACCAGGTGGCACAGGGCACAAATGAACATACCCACAGGGGGACCTGCTGGCACCACGCACTTCTTGTCCCCACGGGTGGCAGGGGGCGCCCCCTGGCTCCTGGCCAGCCCCTCCTGGAGCAGCTCCTGCACGCGGCCCTCGTTGAGGCGCGGGAAGGGCAGGATGTGCACGCGCAGGTGGGAGCCCTCCGTGGGCCGCGGCACCTTCTGGAACGCCATGTGGGGGTTGGGGTTCTCCTGCAGGGCAAGAGCAAAAGGTCACACACCAAACCAGTCCTGCAGTGCTACCATCTGCCTCATCGAATTTTGCTGCTGTTCAGACAATCTCCCATTCCCAAAAGATTAAATCAAATATTTAATGCAGATGATCAATAAAACATTTCATATTCATATCGCCCTTGACTCATCAACTTTAATATTTCAAACTTCCTTAAAGGCTTTTATAATTTTTTTTGTCATTGTGAAAAATTCAAAACAAGTGCAAAAGAAAATCCCTGCTTAACTTAGGCTGATTTTATGCACATTAATTAATTAAGGACTTGAATATAAACTGGTGTGACAGTCAAGCTCTTCATTAGAGAGACTATCTACCACCATGCACACGATCACAGCTCACATTTCCAGGGGTGCAGGAATCAAACAAAATGGGGTATTTTCATCTCTTCCTTCAGTTATTCTGGGATTGCCATTAATCACATGTGGATTTGCTGATGTCCAACTTGACTCTATGCTGTTACTCATTACTGGCTACATAGCACTGCCAAAGAGTGCCATCCATCAGTGAGGGCTCTCTTGTAAATGCTCAGTAAGTTTGGAAGAAAACTTGTAAACAGGAGCTTAATACTGCTGTTTACAGGAGCAAAAGGCAACAAGGAGAGCAAGTGCATGAACTTGAGAAACAGCAGACAAAACAGAGCAGCTACTTAGCCCCATGCATTCTCTGCAAAGGAAAATTTTATGGAACAAGCCAAAAATCCAGGGGCATGAGAGCAGCAGATGCCAGAGGAAGCAAGGAAGAGAAAGGGAACACAGACTCAGGAGGGGGTGACAGAAGACAGAGGGCAGAAAACTCCAGAAAAGGAGAGTAATTGCTCCAAAATCCATTTCAGTGAGAGGAGAGGTTCAGAGGAAATACACAGGAAAAGTTACTTTTACCTTGGACATGACAAATGTCGTGTCAGATGCACGTGCTACTGGGGTCATTAAAGGCCTAATGCCTTGGATTGTCCACCTGTGCCAGCAGGAGTCATGCAAACATTACCTCTCCCCAACAGAGAGATGTCTCTGTCTCTCCCTTGTACCTAAACTGTCACAGCTACAATATTGAGATTATTAAAGCTGTGAAACAAGATGTCAAAATACATCAAGCAGTCTGAAATCAGGCAGCTCCAGGCACAGCTTAAGCAGTGTTACTCATCACCTACGTTTAGTCAAAGACAGGTGCATGCACAAACTACCAGAAATCTGACTTCTCACTGCACAGAGTCACAGATTTCATGAATCCCAGTGTGTGGCCCTGTGAAGTCACTGACTTGGTGGTAGTGAAGGAGCAGGTCAGTCACAATGATATAAATAAATCTCATCATCCGAAAACACACACAGAACACAAAAAGAAATCCCAGAACTTAGCAGCATTTGGTAGTTCTGGTGAGGTTTTTTTTCAGAATTGTAGATGTAAACCACAGTTTTGGGGTAGTGGGATGTAGAAAAGAAAGGGTGACAAAGGTGTCAGCTGATGGTGCATTAGATAATGCTCTGTGGAGTCTAAATAACCACAGAAGTGTGAGGGGGAGGGAGATCAGTTTATGCCAAAAAAGCCCACAAGCCTCAAAGCAAACAAAAAAAAAAAAATCTAAAACCTACAAACAAAAAAACCCCATCCCAGAACCAGCTAATGGAATGGTAAGACACTCTATAAAAGCATTATGTAAAATAAACATGTTATGAAGGCAAAAATTAAACTGGAAATGGAGTTGTTCAAGAAACAGGCTGTAAAAAATGAAATAATGCCTGCTGAGCATGCAAACCAGGGTGACTGGGTCAGGAAAGAACTGCTGAAAGTACACATTATGCCACGTTGTACAATATATATGTATTATATATATTATATTATACACATTATAAATGTATCATTTTCATCTGGAAAACTGCTGGGAGGCAAGAAAAGAGATGTATTTGGCATAGACAGGCTGCAGCAGAGAAAAACAGCAGTTTACAGAGCTTATGTGAATACACAAGAAAAATAGATAAGTAGTTGTACCTATATCTAAATCAACATTAGCACTAATAAACCACTGGTATTATACTGAATTTCCTTTGCATGTACAAATTTAATGATCTTTAAATTTTGCCATAATGTAGATGATGACTACCACAAACAGTCACTTCCATTTTCTGGACACTGGATCAATCTGAGAAATCAGACTTTTCAATGTTACCATCTCAACTCTCCAGATGCAGCGGGTACAGACAACTTACATTTTTGAAGAGCTGTTCTGCAAGTTCTCTAACATGCTTTATCATTTTTGGTGGATTGCCCTCTTCAGCTTTAATTCTTTCGACTTCAAAGGCCACCAACTGTTTTTAAAAGAAGAAAGAATAAAAATGTTGATAATTCAACTAAAACAAATGCATTTCCTATTTAGCTATGAAATGTTAATCTTAAATAGAAACCAAGGAAAGAAAGCTGAACACTGAAAAATGTGTGAGGTCACATTGCTCTGGAACATGACACATGTTCAGTTCCATGTGCAGCATTTGTTACCAGACAGAAAGTCCTATGTACCTGAACCAGTCCTTTCACATTTCTATACCTCAATCCAAATTTCTCATAGGTACTACTACTACAACACTGAATTATTATCACTCTCTATTTTTACTCTACATTTAACTCAAAACCAACACAGTAAAAACTACAGCACTGCTTTTTAAAAGGAAATTTTTTGTCCCAGTTTACATTCTTGGATATGTATTTAATGTAATATTTCTCTATGAGGCTGTTAACATTTCAGAGAATATAATTAAATTCCTGAAAATAATTCTGTACTAGCACATGCAATGTATTATGAAGCTACAGATCTGACAACAGGAACAGCCTTACCCAAGTTTATTTAACTTCAACAACCATTTAACTTCATGCATATAAGGGGGCATCATTTTATGGAAGTAAGCTAGAAATATCTCCTTAGCAGAAAATAAGAGTTGAGATGATTGGTATAAACTTGATACAATAAACATTGGGGATTCAGAAGCATTCCAGTAGTTTTTCCCATGCTGAAATATCACAGTAAATTGTAATTTACTTGAGAATACAGAAACAGTTTTCACCTCATCAAAAAGATCACAGGTTCTGAAGGGAGGACCCCTCTCAGACACAAAGCCAGCAAATGCCATTCCATTGAGCACTTTGGTGAGAAAGTCATTCTCAATTAAGCCTCGCTGGCCCAAGAAGGCTGACTGCAACAGAGACAGAAAAAAATGCAACTTTTTTAATCAGCATCAAACTTACAGTTACAAGCAACTGTTATGTATTAGTTAAACATTTTCACCAGCCTATCAGCTCATACTAGTAAGTGGTACTAACTAAGTTTTTTACTATACATAGTATCTTTTTATACCTAAAAATTTGAAATTTGATGCACACATTTTTTAAATCTCACAGGTAATAAAAGAGAAAAGCAGTACCTTCAAGCAATGTGTTATTGCATACAGAGGTTTTCAAAATTCCACAGTGATTCCTCAAATGTTTATTTGTATTAAATTTCAGTGTTAACTTTGTTGTACATTTCTGTCCTGTCCCTGCAATTAGTCCCACTAAAACACACTGATACTGTGCTATGCCAAAATGATGTGCTTATCACGTGGAGATAACTTTATTTACATTTTTAAACTTCACCACTTGTTCCAAAGGCAGGCTTGTGGGAACAACATGGCACAAAGGAACACCACACATACACAGAACTGCTCCTCCTTTACCTTGTGGAAGTGAATGACAGGTTCAGCATGAATTCTGATCAGCTGAAGACACGACCTGTATCCTTGGAACAGCTGTGCAAAGAGCCTGAGGAAGATTGCTCGCACTTCTTTGTCCTGCAAGCAGGAATTGAATTGTCAAAGCATCCTCACATCCTAAATTTCTCCACACTTTGTAGGAATCTGTATGAGAAATGCCTACAGCTCCATGAGTGTAGCAGTGCAGCCCATGAAGCAGAGATATTTGTACAGGGATGAGGTTGTCTCCTAGCATGGGTGGGGTTGGAAGGGACCTTGAAGGCCAGCAGGCTGCCCTGCCCTGTCCCCAGAGGGCCATGGCAGATCCTGCACACAGCCACCCTCCACCCCTGCTGGTCTTTGTTGTGCCTGGGCACAGGCTCTGGGCAAGGCCAGGGGGGCTGAGGGGTGGCCATGTCCTGAACCACTCAAATGAGCTGCCATGAGAGAAACCTGATGTGAAATAAAAGGAAAAAAAGCTATTTTAGCCTGGATTCATTCCCTAAAATAACTGTGGCCTTGCAGCACTACACAGGCAGTGTCTTCAGAGTGGGCAGGGGCAGCAGGGAATAACAGGAGCCTGAGGTGGCACTGCTGCTGCTGCTGCAGGAGCCAGGCTTGGAGCAGCCCACTCCAGCCTCCAGCTGCAGCTGTGCCAGACTGCTACAGGATTGCCCAGCCACCTGCCTGGGACTCTGCCAATTCACATCTTCACCTGCCAACTTTCTGCCACCAAAACAAGCCAGAGTTACTTCATAAAGTTTAAGATAGTAGGGCTTTAAAGTCCTGGATTATTTATTCAAGAGAGTGCTTACATAGACACCACCAGATTAATGGAAATGATGTGAACAGCTGGGGCAGTGACATCTCCACCTGGCCCAGATGCCACTAGACTGACATCAAATCCTGGGCCACCCTATTATTTTATCTCAGCAGCCATCAAAATCTCAAGGTCCCAAAAATTCCTTATTACCTCAGGTTTTATGGTGTTATGTTACAAACTGTAATTTTAAATATTACACACAATATTTACTATCAGATAACCAGCTCATCAGTTAAGTAGCAACCAAATTAGGTAAGTTACAGCCTGGAATTTATTTTTAAATATAAAAGGAATATATAAAATGATATAAAGCTGGAATATATTATTGGAGTGTTTTACTAGATGGTTGTTTATCCTGCACTGGAACATGATCCATGTTGTTCTGTTTTTAACTTAAATTTTGTATGGCTCACTTTACTGACAGATATGCTCATCTTCTGCTGCTCTCTAGGATTTTAACAGGTACATTTGTACCCTGACTTCTTTGACTACTTGAAAACAAGGTAATTTCTTTCAAATTTCACAAAATTCTCATTTTGATACAAAATTATATTAATTTGAAACTTTCCTATTCAAATCGAGATCTTAGCTGAATTCTTCCATTCGTTTAGATGAAGTCTGGATAACATTCCCTGTCTTCAGCAATGAAAAATCTCATTCTTAAAGCCAGAAATAAATACAACAAATATATTGCACCACCTAAGAGTTTCACACATTCACATAATTCACACATCTACAGAAAAAGTCCCAATGTGTGTTCTTAAACTGAACGGGCTTTTGGATTTTATGAAACTTCTAACCTGTCAGGATGCTATTAGAGGGAAAAATGCATTTCTTAGCTCCACCAGTAATACTATAAATATATGGAAAAGGAAACACAAACTCTTAAAAGGAAGCTAGTCTGAAATTTCCACAGTTTTCCACTTATGAAAGTAAGACACAGAAAATAAGACAGAAATCTTACCAGCATTTTTGAGTGTGATAAAGCTGTTCGTGGGGGAGGGAATGCATAATCTGCTGTTTCCAAATCAGGATGCAAAACCTAGAAAATTTTGAAAACATAATCTTTTTTCCTTCATTTTGCTGAGAAAAAGACTTTTTTTCCCCCCTTCTCAATGCACTGATACTGAGTACCTCAAATAATAAATTGAGTTAAATTGTGAAGACTGTAAGGAAATAGAGATGGAATTAACTTCTCAGCTTCAGGTTTCTATATGTGAGTTAGTTATCAAAAACCTCTACCACAGGCCATGAAAATGATCAATACCATTAGGATTTTAGAGTCAATTCAGCTGAAACACATTAACTGACTAAAAATTCTTCTGTTTAAGACACGATTTTCTCAGAAGCCTCCAGATAAAGTGATTTCTATTTTATTACAATGACAGCAAAAAACACAAACTGAAGTGTTTTTTATGGCAATTCCCTAATGAGGAATTCATTATACCAGAATTCTGAAACAGGGGCATCACACAGATAAAATTTAAAGGGTTATCAATTTGCTAAATTTCAAGAAAATGTACAGTAGAAATGAATTTATAAACACAGAAAGGCAGCAGAACTGAGTAGCAATAATGCTGCTCAAATACTCTTATTAAAAATCATTATAAAGGAAAAATCTCTACCTCTTGAACAGTGAAAAGACATTTTAGATTTCCGTTACCGATGATCTCAACTTGAACTACAGAGCATTAACTCTTCTGGAAACAGGAATGATGCATGAATCATTCCCTTAAATCTCATTTCCAGTGTGCTTGAAAGCTTAATATTGAACTTTCTCATTCTTTACAAATAGGTGAGAGGGTGAAAAGCAGGGATTTGATATAAACATACCAGAGAAAGTGCCATTTGAGTCTGGTGTAGCAGTGGCTCTGGCAGCTGGGACAGATGAATACATTCAGGAATTTTAATTGTTCCTCCATCCAGGTCTGCTATGATTACATCTAACTGTAAGGGACAAAGAGTAGAAGTGCGTGCAGTGAGCATAGCTTAAAAAAAACACAACAGTTCAAATTTCTGCCCAATGATCTGCACATAAGTTTAAAGAAACAAATTAAAACAGTACCAACTTTAATGTACAGAATGTTTTTGATACAGGAAATACTCCAAATACTTTCTATTACTGAATCTAGCCCTGAAAAATGAAATTAAACTAAAGAAAATGAAATTAGGCTAAACTTTCAAAAGTGACTTTTGTTTCTGGATGTTCCAGGTCTGTGTTCAGAGACATGAGATATCTGATAAGCTGTTTGCAAAGGAACACAGTGAAGGCAACTAGAAGTAAAATTGAATTTTCTAAGCACCTTTTGCAACCCTGGTTCAGTTCCTCCAAGCACACACTTAAAAAGGGTAATATAAAACAATTGAAAATACATTTGAAAATCCTAAGTGAATTGCTCAAACTCAGGACAAATAGATGACAAAGCAGAAATGGATCCATTCCTTCCCCCCTGCTCTAGAATCAAACAATTTCCCTCTACTTTACAGTCACAATGTGTTTACCAAAAAAATAATTATGCTTTTTCTCTTCTTTCCTTTCCTGACTGTCTTGCCTTGCTTTCTTACAGCAATACTTGGAAGAGATGTGAATTATTGCCACAAGCAGCTCCAGAGCACCCCGGAGGGCCCTGAGCTGAGCACAGGGCAGGCTCTGGGCTGGGAGGGGCAGCAGTACTCACCAGCTCGTGGATGTCATTGCGAAAGACAGAGTGCACCCCGATGATGAAAGGCGTGGGGGAGCTGAGAACCTCCAGCAGCTGGGCAGGGAGAATTGGGATATAGGGGTAACTGTGAGAAGAACAAGCAGAATAGAATAAAAGCTTCTGAGTATCCTTTCACGTAAGGCAACTTTTTCTTAAAAACAAACAAACAAAAAATCTTCCTGTTAATCAGGGACAGTAAAGTCATAAACAATACATTCATCCTAAAAACATGATTCGTTTGTGGCCATACACCTACACTTCGGCCTTTTGTAAAATATCATTCTATAAGAAGTCTCTAAAGGAAATGTTTTGTTTTCATCTTGAAATGACAACTAAACAACACTACTTCAAGCATTGTTTACTTGGTTTGACAATTTAAAAAACTGTGTGTTCATCAAAACAACATCAACAGCTGGATCTAAATTGATCAACAAATTTCTACACCTAATTTATAGTTATTAAAAGTTTACATTCATTATTAGTTAAACATTAAGAAACATTCCAAAACTCAATTTCCAGTTCTTTCTTCTTATTGTATATTATAATGAAACCAATCTCTGAAATAGTTTAAAAACCAAGCTATTAAAATACAAGCATAGTTTGAAGCAGGTGAGTCAGAATTAGATGTTTTCTTCCCAAAAAACCCCAAATTGACTGACATTAAGTTTTCCATTTCAAAATTCTGGATCCACCTGTGGCATTTTAGAGAGGATCAGTTTGTTGACTTAAAGTCCTTCTCTGCTGGACATTTGTCAGTGACTTGAAACTGATACACACTAATGTAGCTGCTATCTTTGAGCCACAGAATCTTCTGGGTTGTGAAGAGTGTTTCTACTCTACATTTGCAGGTGGAATATTTCTCCCTTAACTGTTTCCACTGCCATGATGCAACCAGATTTTTATTAATGATGTGTACACACCAGGATTTGCATAATTAATAACTCTGCTTATTTTACCAACTACAGCACAACTCCTTTTGTCTGGGACAAACAAAAAATAAAAGTAATTTTTTTCTAATAAATTGTATTTGTGTTGGTAATAAAAGTTACAAAACTAGTTATAAAATTATTTAATGAGTTCAAAGAATCCAAACTTAACTCACCTGTATTTGAGGGGAAACATCAAAGACTCCAGGGCCCTACAGGCATCACTGAGCCTTTGAAAACTTGCTGAGTGAAAGAGAACCTTATTTTCTGTAAGCACGGCACAGAATAAGCTGAGCACATTTTGGATTCCTTAAAAAAATAAAATAATAAGAAAGAACTGTAACAACATGCCAAGAATCTCAAAATTACGTTAAAATGTAGCATTTTCTGGAGGGATTTTCAAAAAGCATATGATAAACACATAAATTGCCATGCTCCAAGTTTTTCTACCTTTTATTTGAGTAGTGCAGCTTGTTTCTCAGCTTGCTGTAATACTGTCTGAATGTATTTCTACATTTCAGATACACTGTATTACATCTCCCTTTCAATACCACTTGCAAGGATTTCCACTTCTCAGCACAAATCCCAGCAATGCTCAATAATGGCTTCAAACAGCATTATGTGCATCTTCTGCACAGCCTTCTGTGGATCCAGCACTCAATTCTGGTCACTGATCCAGGCTTAACTTCTAAACCTCTTTGTAACTCCAAGCAGAGGGGAAAAAAAATAAAATCATACTGCCAAGTTCCAAAGAAAATTAAAAGATTGCTACTGAATCCATTCATACCTTACCCATTCTAGGAGTCAAGAGGTTAAAAGAGAGTATTCATCATTAGGAAGATACTTAAAGGAAGATCTGAATGTTTTAAAAAATCCCACTAGATTTAGGGTAAGACTCATGAATCATATGATGGGATGCTTTTGGGGCTTTTTTAAGAGAGTGTAATTTACCTAAGAGACAAAGCCATGTGCTTTCAGGGAAAACCAAAAATATATTTCCTTTAGGAAAAAAGTCCCATCCTGAGAAGCAGACATGCCTGACACGTGTGAGATATGCTGAAATTTATGAAATTTCCTGAAATATGCTGGAATGTATGATGTTTCCCTGAGGACATGGCTTGTGTTATCAGGAAGACAGCTTGTATTACCTTCCCAAAGCTTATCCACCAATAATGTCCCCAAAAAGAAGTGTGACTGTGGAGAGCCACGACATCCACATGATAATTAACACTTCGGTTTTTTTAAGTAATTTTTTTAATTACATGTTTTGACAAATCATTTTTCTGCCATTATGTATGCAGATTTTCTTGGCTGGAGTAAAGCTCAGTTCATAAACACAGTGGGACAAAGATTTGGAGAGGGCTGCTTAGGAAAAGAAGAATTCATTCTAAGGACAAAAAAGTCAAACCACAAAATAACAGCTTGTGCTTCCAAACTCCATTCTCCAAGAGTCCCACAGAACTCACACAACCAAAGGCAGAGGCTGGAGAGGACTGGGGACTGAGGGCTTTGCTGCAAGGCTCAGTGAATTACTGCTGCAAATGTTTGATATTATTGTCAGTGGCAGAATTAATATTGTGCTAGTAGAAAACAGCTGTGGAACACACAAGGTAAGGATGATGATGATAAAAAGTCCAAGTTGTTTCTTCACATGAATGAAACAGCACCCAGCAGTGAATGGTTAGAAGGGAACTGGAAATGGTGTCCTTTGAACACAAGGTTAGAAACTGCTGCCTGCAGTTGGAAAAAATCACAGTAAAAATTTTAAAAGTCAAATTGCCCCTTTTATGCAAAACTGCCCTTGTTTCTTCCCCAGAAAATTTTTAGTAAATATTTTGGAGCATACTTTTTGTCTTAAACTAAGTTTTTGTTTTCAACTAGGCTTCTCACTCCCTTTCATTCCACACCAAATGTCTTAAGACATCTAGGAATAGCTATTTTTTAAACATCTGACAATTTTTTCCCACAATCAGATAGAAAGATTTTCAAACAGTGCTCTAAACACCTATAACATTTTGGCAGGTATTGCTGAGGAAAATAATACCAAAAACCCTCACAAATATTCAAAATATTCAGTACAATGAAATGCTCTAAAAAAGCCCTTCCTGTCATCAAAATACTTCCAATACAATTGAAAATTCTTGAAAGAGATGGTTTTCCTGTCTGCACATCCTAAAACCCAAACCTGAGTTCTGAAAGGTAAGAGTTCTAAAATAATTTCTGGATGCCATTGACTTCCAACTTTGTTTTGGAAAGAATTAGAACATTTATTTACTGATGAAGAAGACTCAATTGAAACCAAGCTGTGAAAAAAAACTCAGCCCTTTTAGCTACATGATATTATTTTGCTGTGAATTATGATGATTCAAGAGTCTAGAAGGAGAGTTTTAATTCTAACACCTTTGAAAGTCATAAACCTTATCCAGTATCAGCATTCTTAATTTCAAATCTCTTCTGAATACAGGCTTCCTCATCAGACACAAAACAACACTCAATTCTCCAGAGTACGTAACAACTGAACATTTCTGCAAAAATTTTACTAACAAAAAGCAAAAATGAAGGGGAAATCAGAATTTTCCTTATGTATAAAGAGGACACCTGCAAGTACTTCACAGTATTTGGACACAGTGGTTGTAGATGACAGTGTCTCTCCTAGGGACTAGTAAAATGATACACTTTTGTATAAATAATAAAGGTAATTTTCATGTTCCTGCATAAAGTGTATATCTGGCTGATTATTATCTGCTTTTACCACTGTAAGAAATGGATTTTGTCAGCACTTTTTACAGAAGGTTCTGGATGTCAGTCAATGGAACACAAATTGATTTAAATTACTCAGCAGTGAGGGTATGGTTTGTGAGGCTTTCAAAGTTTCACCAGGGAAATTAAGTCTGGTTTTGCTGCATTTTAGTGGTCACAGATAAAGCTTCATTTTGTACTCCACCAAGGCATTTGTCAGTGCATCTTAATCAGCACCACTCTAAGTTGATATTTCAATGGCTGCTTTCAGCAAGCATTTCCCACAGCTTAACTTGATGTCCCAGAGCAGAACACAAACTGCAGACGTTTTCACTGCATCCTGGGAGTTGGGTCTCCCAGACATTCACTACACTCTAACTGGCCATGGAAGGTGAATTTGAAATATTTACTGGGATATGAATGCACCTGATGCAGCCCCAGCTGTGCTGAGCTAGAGAAAAGCACTGCTTTACTTGCAGAACCTATGCAAGAGACCAAACTTGAGAGCATCTAACACACTTGGGCAATAAAACCCAGGCTAACCACTTCCACTGCCTGAAAAGCTTGTAGAGCCCACACAGCTTCTTTGTACCAGTGCTTTCCTTCTCCTTCCCTCTGTCTTTCCTTCTTTCTTTCTCTCTCTAAATGCTCTGCATGCACTACAGAAGAATATAAAATACATAATATAAATAAAATGAAGTGTGCAATACAGGCAGCTAATCTGGAACTTTCTTCTTTTCAAGACTACAGCCATTAACTCAATACAAAATTATTGCTCCACATATACACTGAAATGCATCTTTTCAGGAATATCAGCAGTAAAATGACTGTGAGGGAAACTTTGGTCTGATAGAATCAAACAAATTGTGAACAGTAGGACTTTTGATTACTTTCCTTTTCTAAACCATTGAAGCCATTGATGAAATTGTTTGAGGAAGACACCAAGGTGTTGTTCCAAGCCTTCCAAGCTGTTTACTGAAAACAAACCATTCCAAAATGACAGCCTGAGCCCAGTTTCCTCGTGCTGCAGGACACAATCGTGGCTGGCTGTAACCTTGAACCCTCTGCTGCTCTGCAGACTCCACACTACATCCGATGCTCGTTTGTCAGGGCACAAATAGACAACATGAAAAACAACAAACAAGTTGATTTTTACAGATTAGTCCTTTGCAGTCCACAGACAGACATCCTGTAAAATATTATACATACGCTGGAAAAATTTGAATGGAGGTTTCCTGACCTTCACTGTTTTCAAGTATTTAAAGAATCTGTAATTTGTACTAAATTATCTGACATCCTACATCAACAAATGTATCATTCTGCCTGCTTCCTGTTGTTCTAGAATTTAAGTACTTATTTAAGCATGATTAAAAAAACCCACCAAACACAAAGTCTACTTGATAAGTTACTGTCTTCTATATTGCATGAAATCAAAGTATCACCACTTACTTCTTCAGACTTTTGTAAAGAGTTACAAACATGAATTCAGAAACTCAACTAATTGAATACATTATTATGCCAATATGCCATTCTTGAATTACTGGACACAAGAAAAAGCTTAATAGACAAAATAATCCATAACTTAGCCAGACTAATCCAGGAAATGGTCAACAAAGCCTGAAAAGCCTTTCTGAAAGGCCACTGGAGACTGCACAGTACAAGCTCTGTGCCAGGCAGTGTCAAGCTCTAAAGATAACTAGGAAAAGAGTAGAGAAAAACAAAACTCTTTTCATATTTATTTTTAGATGTGGCTGCATAACTCTGCTAATGACCAAAATACAAGCTTAACTAGGAAATAAGAGGCAACAACTGTACTCAATACTCACATAGGTAATCTGTGCCAAATTGCATGGATTTGTCCACCCAAAAATCACACAGTATCTCCAGTCAACTACACCGAGTGCAACCCAAATGACTGCTCTGTCACTCATCTGAGCATCAATCTGCATTTAGGAAAGCATGCAGGTCTGTTACTAGAGCAGGACTGCACACTCCATGGCTGAATCCCAGCCAAGCTTGCTCACAAGCAGGGAGCAATCTGCCTGTGCCAGCAGAGAGCTTTGGGAGGGGGAATTTATCCTGCTTTTGGCTGGGAAACAGAGGACATGAGTCAGATGAGAACCCCAAGAGATTAACTTACTTGGGCTTTGTCAGACTCAGAAGGAAGAGAAGCAACCCCTACAGCATGGAGCCCTCAGCTGAGACTCACTCAAAGAATCCAGCATTTCATGAATTCATCCCCAGTTCTGAGCCCACAGAAGGAAACATGGCTGTGACATGCACCACTGAAGCCAATCTCCATTTTTAGAGATGCACTTCTGATTTGGGAACTGAACTGAAGGTAATTCAGAATCTGAACCATGAATTCTGCATGTTCTCTGTAAGAAGGGTGGAATGAAGGCTTCCCTACAAACCAGCAGCTGGGGAGGGTGGGAAGAGGAAACAGAGGGACCATATAAAGAGATTCTGGTATAAACACCACAAAACCCAACTGATCACTAAAAGCTATCAAAAAGACTGTGAAAATGAGGAGATATATATAAAAGAGATGTCCTCAGCTGATGGATAAATATTCCTCCAGCTATCACTCCCCCAAAGTTCAACAGTATCCACTCTGTGCTGTCTACACTGAGCCAAGCAGATGGTTGTTCTCCAAACCCTAAATCACACAGGCACAAAGAAACAGGGATTAAGCACAGCATATGATCCGCTCAGAAAACAGTCAATCTGTCTGTCATTTGCATGCTGATATCTCTCCATTATTGCCAATTTCCTTAAATCCCTCTGCAGGCCTACTTAAAGAAGCAGCAGAAGCCCTTTGGCCTTCTTGAGCCTCCAAATACAGCTCTGCCAAGACACTGAGTGAACACGAGCACTAATTCTTGTATTTTCCAGAGACAATGATAAAGCTAAATACAATTTTTAATAGAAGATTTAGATAATAAGGTTTTCATCCCTGAAAAAGATAAGTGCAATACTATTTCGTATAGGTATTTTAAAGCTTTACACACCCAAAGGGAGATTGATAAACTCAAGATGAATGTGACTGTGTTGTTAAGTGAATTTTCTTGACAAAGCAGAAAAGACACAGGAAGGTAAACCAGACAAATAATCCTTTCATATACAGAAAGTATTCACGTGGCAGGGAGGTAAATGCCAATTTCATGTGAAGGCAGTAAGCTGAATTACACAAATATACAAACATAACCTGCATTACCAGTCAAAAGTTTGCTACTGATTGTATGTCTGGGCCATATAAACAGGTAATGTTTGAGAGATGCTACAAAAAATAGATTTATTTAAGGGGAAGAATCTTCACAGAAATCAGATATGAGACTAAAATTTTTTTCCTAGAGGGAGTTAAAGCAGAAGGTTCTGTTCTCCTACTGTCTCTATATGTACACAGGTGTTAAGATTTAAGCAATAGTCCATTCTGCTGAAATATGGTTTAATTTCTTGTCTGATTTCACATCTCATCTTCTGCTTAGTTATTTAGTTATCTAGGAAGGCAATTAAAAGAGGATGCTATTTGTTTTGGATATTAATCCCATAAATATCTATTATTCCAAAATCATAAACAAAGGTAAACAGTAATCCTGTATAATTACTAGTAATCTGTGTACTAATTGTTAATTATCTGGATAATTACTAATATCAGGATATAGAATTTCTGTGTAACCCTCACAGGTCCACACTAACAGAAACTCAATGAAATTGTGTAAAAGAATTTTGAGTGGACTGGGATAGAGTATACACACTAATGAATAGAAATGCTGCCCAATTTCCATGAGTAGAGATGGGAGAGTGCTACTAAAAGGCTCCCATATTTCTAGAAATTTTTACAGGTGAATTTCTTTCACTCATTCTTTAGAGTTGCCCTTTCAAGAATGATGATTTTGTTTGAACCAAATGTTTTGTGAAACCTTTTTTCCCATTTACATCAAAAGATACGTCATAAAAATAAACACGTGCTATAAAAATTATTGATAGCAGTTTGATTAGCCAAAATTATCTCTTTGTATCCTGATAGCAAATCTAAAATTGAGATTTGAGAAATTATTTGCAACTGCTGATGTATTTAAGTAATCAAAACCAGAGCAGTTTAGCATCCCTCCAAATGGATTCCTGGATGGTAGAAAGTCACCAACAGACATTTTAAAAATCAGAAGGAGCATTAAAACTTTTTGAGCAACCTGATTTGTTTGTAAGATTTTATAATTTGTCTGGATTCACTGAAAGCAGAAAAAGTGTTCTTCAACAAAGCAATTCAAAGTGAGGGCAATACCATAGGATCCTTAGAAAGTAAATATCTAAGAATGAGAAGAGTATTGTCTTTCTTGAACTGTACACAGGAAAAATGGTCAAGGATACACAAGGAACTGCAAACATACCTGTTTCCTGTCTAAGGACTACAAAGCCTTTCTCAAGGAACATTACTACAGAAGCGTTATATGAACATAACCAAGTAATGCAAAGCCAACAAGAGCAGATGTGGCTGAGCAGGATATTCTGCAAGAGCAATCTTCTATTTGTCCTTTAATACCAGCATAAAAGGAAAAATATTCAGATGAAGAAACTGTGAAACAGTGTAACCATGAAAAATTAAAAAAATAATAATAAAAATCACTTTATTTTCTCTAAAGATCATGCTTGGATTCTCTTCAAAACATTTACGAAATTTAAAAAAATTCTTTGTCAAATTCTCTGAGATTTTCCTGACCTCCTGAGACAGTGATACTTCAGCCCAAAATGCAACTAAAGAGCAAAACTTTAAACGTGAATTTACAAGACTGAATATATGGAAGGAAAGGTCTATAGAACTGTTTTTCTTTTCCTCTCCCCACAAGTATTAACACCAAAGTCTGGAAACTGCAGTTTTGCAAGTTCTTATGATTTGACAGCTACCAAGCCTTCTTTAGAATAGTGAGAGAAGTTCTGCCTGCACTCATACCAGCAAAAATAGAAAGAAAAGCCATCTGTTCAGATCGGAAGAGCG
>JAYDZK010000268.1:10110443-10124199 GCA_034509185.1 Euphonia xanthogaster | reverse complement strand
GAAAGAAAAGCCATCTGTTCCCAGGAGGATCCCTTTCAGTATTTTCTATAAGCAGAGATGAGCTTCTTTTGCATCTTTTTGAAATTTGTTTGTCTATTTATTAGACATTTGCTTTTTGGAGCTTACATTTTGCTCATCTCTGAAAAACAATAATTTCTTTACATTCTTCTGAAATGTTTTCTGAAGTCTTGCCGTAAATAGAAAATAACTCTCTTCTTAAATGTCTCAAAATAAATTTTCATCTAACAGTTTAAATAAGTTTCATTGAATTGTTATAGAGCAAACTGTGCTCTGTAAATTTTTTTCTCTTATTTGAAATGTTTTCTTTTAAAAAAAGCTCATTAACTGCAGCACTTTATAAAATACATAGCTGTAAGTTGATTTATTTATGCCAGACAACTTTTCTTTCTCAGATTTATAATTTGCTTAAAATAAACTCCTGCATGATTTGTCTCAGTAAAAGAGTAATACAAGTTCAGAGTGGATGTAAGTGAGCATCTGATGGCACGTGCTTTGCTGGGCTGAAAAACACGGAACACTGCAAGAAATACTGGATATAAGAACTACAGTGCCTCCAACTCATTTCAGACTCCTGCCACCACAGCAGCAGCATCTCAGGGGTGCTGACCAAGCTCCCAGGTACCCCCACGTGTCAAACAAACAGAACCAGAGCAGGATGCCCTGAAGGAATGGTTTGGCATTACCTGACTGGAATGTCTGGCTCTCCCTGGCAGGGATGCTGCTGCTGCTGCCTCTGCTTCCCTTGCACCTGCAGCAAAGCTCACAGCAGTGAGTGAACTCAGGCTGGCAGAGGGATGGGTCTGTTCCCACTGCAGCCCTTGGCCATTAGGCTGATTTAACCACAGCATCAAACCACAGCCTGAGACTGCTGACACAAAACAGATGGGACCCTCCCTCCTTCCACCCTCCAAACAGTTCCTGTTAACTTGGTGAGCTAAAACTGCTGAGCATGGCTGAGTCAAGCAGCACTTTAGCCAAGGAGCTGGGGCAGCACTGTGCAACTGGAAGCGGACATTCCAGACAGGATCATCTGCTTGGCTGCTGGGGAAATGAAGCCTCAGTGACTGTCCACAAAGTGCCTTTACAGGAAAGTGCAGAAGAGTCCCTGTATAAAATTCACTATGACAATGTCCCTTTATTTCCTACAGCATCTAAAAGAACACTTTCCTTTTGTTCTGCTCTTGCAGCAGTAAGGCCCCATTTGCAGTAAATGCCACATCAAATCCCTTCATAATCTATTTGTTCTTTGATGGACTACACAAATCTACTTGGAAAGCTTGAATGGTAAATTCTCTCTGGCTGGGTTATGGAGCTAATTGCAGCTCAGCAGCCAGTGGGATTTAAACTGAAACTAGAACATAAGCCAACAGCATCCACTCATGTGATGCCAGGTCCCATAGGCTGGAGAGTATACAATTTATTAAGCTCAAACATGATTAGAAGTGCATACACTTAAATTAAACAGTCCTCGTTTAACATGCTTTAGTATGTTAAACATTTAACATCTTTTTAGCATTTTACACATGCTGCTAAAAACCAACAAAAGTTATATATGTTCCCATGTATCTTGTTCCCATCACAGGATACATGATGTTTCATGGAAAGGAAAAAAACTGAGTGAGTTGGGTGAGAAGTTTGTAAACAGCCTGACAGTAAAAAAAAAGTTCTGGTTCATATCACTGAAATCTCATAAAGATAAGATGTGGAAAGGGCACCCCGTTGACCCTCAGTGCATTTCCCTGTTATAGGTATTAATGTACTGAAAATGCCTGCACTTGGACTCTTCATATACCCTGCAGATTACATCTCTCATCGCTTTGCTGCCCTACATAATGAAATATTAAAATATTCTTGCTGTATGTCAAAGACACCAGGATTTTCTTAGTCAACAAGTATAAGCCAGCTCACGTGCTGACTGCGCAGTGACCCTTCCATAATGTCTCCCAGCCATACCAATACACATATATATTCATCAGGAATGTCTTTTCCCATTTATACAGTAATTTGGTATTGTCATCTGTTGGCATAAAATGCATTACACGAGAGGCTGAACATTTTATCTCCCCTAACCCAGAATTAAAATAATGAGAAGTTATTTTATTACAGAAAACATTACTCAAAGTGTCAACAAACGAAGCCAAAAGCAAAAATTCTGGGTATTTTAATATATCCTGGGTTTAGAAATATGGGACTGAAGGGCCTATAAAGATTCCAGCCTTTTCCCATCATGGCTATATCAGAGAACCCCAAACTGATCAAGCTTCATCTTAAATGCACTGATAATGCTTTGCATCACTATTCCCAACAGGAGGTGTTTCAGGATATTTCTTGTCCTACAGTCAGAAATTACCTTTTAACTTCCAACCTTAAATAACTCACGATCTTTTTGTATGAGCCTGTTCTTGGTGCTCACCTGTTTCTCTATCTTGTGACTTCTCCCTGAACAAAACTGATGTAAAAATCAGCAAATGGTACATACATATGGTCTATGGTACAGAGTAAACTTAAAAGATAGAGTTCAGCAGAAAACCCTAACACTGCTCAAAAAGCAGCCTCTAGAAGCCAGTATGAGCTATAACATGACCAACAATTTAAATATTCATTTCAGACTCTACCTCATTTGGGGATTTCTGTTTTCTAAAGGAAGCTACACTTTTTAAGCAGTAGGGCTACCTTTACTTTCATTCAAAATAAAAATGTAAAGTATAGCACGTCCTACAAATAGTGTGAGCTTAAAAAAAGCAGTATTGGCTACTGCTTATTAGCTACCACAAAAATAAGGCACATTTGAGGCACACCAAAATTCAGTTTTTCTCCTTTTGATTTGATAGGTTATTTTCTAATTATCACAGGAAGGTTACACTGTTTATGTTACTCTATAGGCTGGACACTTTCACTGTTTATAGCCCCAGTAGCTCACTTCATAATTTCTGAGGCATGGGGTTGGGAAGCAATAAAACATTGGAAAGACAGTTAACAGATGAAGCCACTTTCAGTGCAGAATGCAGAAACTGATCAGTGTTCATATTTTAAGATGAAGAAAATAATACAATTTTAAAATCTTGTTCTTTTCCCCAGAATCAAATTATACCAGGAATTGCAGTGCACGATTTCTTCTCTTGTAGGACTCATAAAGCTTGATTTTTAGCACCAAAGGGAACAAACCTTACTGTGAAAAACTAGTACCAAAGTACCAGCTCAAAGGTAAGCAGTGAAAATTGAAGAACCACCAGGTGCCAGGGACCAGCATCTCCAGAACAGAAGACAAAGCAGGGAACAAGGGGGAAGGGGCAGTGCCCTGACCAACACACAGAAGAGATGAGTTGGGAGGGGCTGGAGACAGCCAGCCAGAAGCTGAGACAGCCAGACAAGGGCACAGGGATGAGGAGGGTCTGAGGAAGGCAGGGAGCCAGGCTGGCATGGCCAGCTCAGTCCCAGGGCCACAGAGCCAGTCCAGGGGTGAGGCAGGGCTGGGATCAGGGCAGAAGGAGCAGCCCAGGGCTGAGGATCCCGCTCAGAGGGGGCACAACAACCAGGCTGGCCCTGGGGACATGGCTGAGCCTAAGGACAGCAGCCAAGCCAAGAGGCCAAGGAGCCCCTCCTGCCATGTCACACAGCTCTTCCCCCACAGCTGAGCCAAAGCTGTGCAGCTGTGCCCAGCTGTGCCCAGCTGTGCTGGCCTCCAGCACTGCCCAGCCCTGCCAGGAGGGCCTTGGGGCTGCCCAGTGCCACGACACCAGCTTCCAAAGGAAACAGGACTTGTAAGAACCAAGGACAGAGCCTGCTCAACTCCCAGCCTATGCACAGATTTCTGCTGAGAGCAGAACATCTGCTGTGTGATACTGGCACAACTACAGAACCATCCTAAAAATGTGGTTTTCACGTGGTAGCCAAAGCTGTAAAGTGCAAGCGTGTCAGTTTCAAATCCCTTGGCACATACAAATACCTACTTCCAAACAGAGTTGGAGCAGCACTTCTCAATTCAAAAATCATTAAAATAATGCTGCTGCAATTAAGATCTTGTCCAAACACATTTTTGAACTTAAAAGAATTACAGTATATTCATTATATTAAAAACACCCCACATCTCCACCATTCTTCATTAACTTTTAGCAAATCTGAAAAACTAGAAAATACAGCATTTCTTTTACTTCTGTACACTTGAATACACAACTCCAAAAATTCTAAACAGGCATGACAACTAATATACGACCCCATCACTATGTTTTGAGTGGACTGATCACCATGTAACAGTAACAGGGTTTGACTCCACGACTGTTTAAACCAACAAAAGTCATCTCTGTCAGTGCCACTCCATGGAAACATGGAATATAATTCACTTCTTTCTGCTTGCTTCTTGTTGTTTAATTATTTCATTTCAAGCAGCTCTCTGTGGTATCTGAGAAGTATCTGCTCTGATGCAAAAGAAGGGCAAGACCATGCAAGCAGGGCAAAAGGACAGAGAACACTCTGAACTTCTGAGTCCCAAGTCACAGTGTTGAAATTTGGAATTGAACAGCCACATTAAGAAGATACATCAATGCTGGAGTGGAGCATTTAAAGTGCTTGTACTGAAGTACTTCCCTGCTTAGCAACTCCCCCATCACCACAAACATCTGCCCTAGTATTTATGTTTTGTGCAACTGTAATAATCTTTAGAAGTTTAATCAATCAATCACTTTTGAGATCTGGAATTACAGATATTTAATGACACTGCAGTCTTCAACTATACTATATTATTTTTGAGTACTCTTTCTTTAGAGGCTCCATATACTGTCTAATGGTACACACACAATTTCTAGTTAAACATACTTTAAGGCACATAAAAAGGCTGAAGGATAATGATGTTTAACACTTTCAGTTACATCATAGTTTGGACAAATCAAAGACAAGCTTGCCAAGCAACCAGCCTGGCTCCACCTACCATGACCATTCATGTTTGTGTCATTCCACCTTTTTAATCTCTGTCATACACAGCCCTGGACTCCAAAGCACCCTTACCTTGTGTCTTCATCCAGAAGATTCAAAGCAGAATTTACTTCAAAGTGTCATTTTCACCACTTAAAAAATTACTTTCTTGTTAACACAAAATCCATATGATTTTACTGAAAATACTTGAGTGGTGAATTTAAGATAAGAGGAAAACAAGCACAGGGAAACAAAGCAGAACAGGGGAAATAAGGACATAGGAAAACAGACCTGATATGAGACTAAACAAGAAGGAAAGGAAGGAAAACTCTTTTGTCTTTGATTAAGTACTTGGAAAGGAGAGAGAAATTCTTCAGGAAAATAAATTTTTGTAATTTCTACTCAGCTTAGCAGTGTGATTCATGCTACCAGGCTTTGAAATGTGCAAGAATGAAACGTGCTGGCTAAACCTTATGTTTTTGTTTTGCTCCTTAGGTCACTAATTTTTTTTGTCCTGGCTTCTTTTGGGAAAAAAAGCTGTCTCTTGGGGAGATGGAGGTGTATGTCTCAGACTCAAAGGACTGAATACATCCCTGCTGAATACCCACATGGAGAAGGTGTATGTCTCAGACTCAAAGGACTGAATACATCCCTGCTGAATACCCACATGGAGAAGGCAAGCAGGGTTGGAGTCTAGAGAAAAGGGCTTAAGGCAGAAACTTAGGAATGTACAGTTAATGCAGTGAGACAGGAGAGAAATATAACCTAAATATAACCTAAATCTCCTTTGAGCCTGAAGAAAGCTACTGCATTTTGAAGCTTCTATAGATACCTGCCATCTTACTAACAGACAACAAGAAATAGAAGACCACTGAAAGTCTTCTTGCTACCATGAATTATTTTTAAAAGTAACTTTATGATTCCTGTTTTTCCACCTAATCCTCTATTGATTAAATAATTTCTAGTGATCCAGCTACAGGCCTGGTTTTTGTCACGCTATTCCTATATATTAGGCTTTTTTAAATAAAAAAAAAAGAAGGTATGATTTAAAATGTCAAAGACTGCTGTTCCTTATTACTAAGCTTAAAACCTTTGGGGATATTTTTCCCAACTGCAGTTTAACGCCTAAGCACAAATAAGGTCTGTTTCCAGATAGGCTGTGCACTTGGTAATACAGGGAGGGTCAGCTGCTGACATGGTGTTATCCTGCCAAGCAGAAAAAGCACCATGAGGCTACTATTGCACAACATTTCTCAAAATAAATGTTGAAATTACTTTTGTATCTATTCATAGTGATACATGTTGTCTTGCTGCCCACCTTTCTCCAAGAAAGAGCTATTTTTAAAAAGGTGATTTATGCAGTTCACAAATATTTTTCTAGCTACTCTTCAATTTCCTATTACTAATTGAGATAGGATGAAGTGCCTCGTGCCAGCAGAGAAATAACTGAACCTGTCATTACTGGACAAATGCTCTGGTCAATGTTTGTGTCCTGAACACGAGACTGGATGGGACAACAGCTGCCACTGAAGTACTGAAAAAAAAAGTCCTGGAAAGCTTTACCCCAGGTTGTAGAGACACATACACATTAGGCTCCTGTTCCAACCAGGCAAGAGAAACAGAGCAAGTGTGAATATTGTTCCAAAAAGCACAAAAACTTCTGACAAGTTCAGCTGTGATCTCCAGCAGAAAGAATTAGGCCTTATCTTAGGAAAATAAACTTTCTCAAAGGGATGAGCCAGTGGCTTCCACCACACTCTTCTGGATTCACTGCCTTTAACTCTTCATAAGACTACATGAAAGGTGAGAAAAAATGAGAATATATTTAAAACAGTCTGTTCATATTTCCTGGTCCTCCTTCTCCAGTTAACAACCATAGCAAACAGGCACGTGTAGCTCTATTAACAACTCTTTTTTTAGTAAATCCAGACGGAAACTTGGAATTACCAAGCCTTGGCACTAAGAACATGATGACAGCCCACCATCTACATGGGAACATGGGAATGGAATTTTGTGCTGTTCTGGAAAGTGAGGTACACTATGAAAACACAAACATTTTCTAATCTGTGTCCTTTGAGACACAAGACAATTCTACCATTGTGCTGTATCCCCAGATACTTAGATACATCAACTGGCAACTGAGGCACATATGGGAAGAAAACCCAAACAACCCCCCCAAAACACAAAGAAACAACAAAAAAATCAGTGGTCAAAACGAGGAGGTGGGAAAAGCAGCCTTTTACAAAGTGTTCAAGTACTTGCTCTAAAAAAAAATAAATCTATCTGCCAACTTATTTGCACATTCCTCAACTAACACCAGGCCCATTCCCAGGCAGCTGTACCACTCTTGCCACACCAAAAAATAGGGAGACACAACAAGAGGGTCCACACAAGGCCATGAGACAAGCTATTCCTGATTGCTCTTACAGTCTTGTAAAAGACAAAGTTCTGCTGCAACAGAAAAGAAGGGAGACAACTCTTCTTTTTGGCCAGGAGCTTGCATGATCCCCTTCAGGGAAAGAGGATGTCAGCCCACAAACTTCTCGTGACAAGATTTGCCAGGTTTTATAACCGTGCACTTTCTTCAGTCTCTCCCTTCTTCAGGCCAGTTGAAGCATCACTAACTAGAAAACTGAGCACTGAGTTTTCCTTCCTTATCTCCCTTTCTCTCCCCCTCCTTCTGCTGATCTTCATATCCTTATGTGCCCTGGAAAGGACATCTGGTGAACACTGGCTTACTGACTCATACTTCTTACAAGGCACCAAAAAGCCAGAAAGACAGAACCTCCAAACATTTACTGGAAGTCAGGAGGACAAAGTAAGACAGAAGAGCAGCAAAACCACAAAAAGCAGACAGCAAAAAGGCTAATGGACTATGGGAAAAGAAGGATGAGATGGTAGACAAAGAGTAAATAGGGGGTATAGCTATTGAAAAGTGTATGGAAGCTAATAAGAAATGACACAAAATATAAAGGTAAAGGATTTTTGACTGCTAGCACAACAATCTAGTCCTAGTTAAACTCCAAACTCTTCAGCACTCTGCTACAGTGGATTTAGGAATTTACATGACATCCATCTGTATATATTAACCCTCTAATAACATGTGGTTAACAACATTAAATTAAACCCTATGTGTCGGAAAGAAATGCTAAATTCTCATATGCAAGTTTTATTATTCCTTTCTGTACACAACAAGAGGAATTGAAAAAACTTGCCCTGCAAAATATGCTCTCAGTAAGACAGGAGAAAAATACTGGGCTCAGTTTTCTCTTCCATATATTTACATTCCCACTCCATCTTCATGGCTTCCCTCTATAAATCTCATGCATACAATGACTTCAGATTTGTCCTCACTGTTTTCCTCAGCCTGATCCTGTGATTTGCCACCCAAAAGCCAGGTGCCAGAAGACAGGATCATTACCTAAGAACTAACTCAAAGCCTCACTTTCTTTGACATTTTCTGAACTGTGCATTTATAGCAACCTTTACCAAAACTGCTTAAAAAACTGCCTCAAATCAGATATCACATACACTATACTTCCAGAACAACATCCCACACCACGTGGTGTAACCTGCTGCTCTTATGGTACCTCACACCACATTTTATGTCTTGAGAAAAGGGGAAAAATTGTTAGGTCTGTCCACATTCAAAACATTGCCTGCAATCTGATCAGAGCAATCCTAACGGATCTTGACATAATAAGCCAAGTAAAACCTCAGGACTGTGAGCAGTTAAGTAGCACCTCTATACCATGTTAGCCACAATTTATCTTTTGTTTCAACTACTATTTAAAAAAATGAAAATCTTCCTTTTGGAATAATATCCTTTTTGGAAGGATGCCATTAAATCATCCTAGTAGGAGATGGCATTGAGCTCATCAGATCTGATACTGCTTTCTGTGACATAAGCTTAGTGTTGTTCACTATTTTGTTTCTGGTTTCCATCCATTTTTACTGTCTGAGAGAAGAATGGATGACAACACATATCCTGAGGCCATTTGGTTGCTTGACAGCAAAACTGACGTTCACAGGATCAGAAAAGATTATTCATTGTGCCCCTATCCAGTGCTGCTACAAGTTTATGATTCCAAGTCACTTCACAAACCAATGGAATGAAGATGAGAAGTGTCAGGATGTAATGGCAGACAAGACCAGTACTGAGGTACCCAGGTAACAGGGATGCAGCCTCGTGATTGCAATGAGCAAGAACATCTGCTGAGGGCTGTGTCAGAGCATCTTCTGGAAAGACTGGGAGCTACAGATAACAACAGCACTATAGGAACTTTTTGGTCACACCAGCTTTATTACAAACCTCCCTGGTTTTCTCTGAACTTTGTACAGTATCCAAGGGGAGTGGAGCAGGGAATCTTTTTACAGGAATGTTTTTGTGAGTACGTAGGAGCCACACTCACTTCTGCCCCCTGTGACTTCCAGACACTACATGGTGGGATTGGACTAGACGACCTTTAAAGGATCCTTCCAACCCAAACAATGCCATGATTCTCTAATACTGGAGATAACTTACCACAGGCAGGCTGCACAAAAAGGGTCTCTGAATGTCTGATTAGGGGGTAAAAGCAAGTCAGTCATTCTTTCATTCAAAAGATTTTAATATTTACCCTGCAGTTTTCTTGGCGCACGATTGGAATTGAATTAGAACAGAAAATACCTCATTTTATAATTTAGAAAAATTGGGGTTTTTTTCAAAGCAGGCCTAGACATACCCAGTTGCTGAAAGAGAAGAGCCACACTGGTGCCTGTAACAGGAAGGCTATCGTGTAGAGGAGTCTGTATCAGCTGTCGGTCTCCAGCTCCCAAAGAAAACAATTTCTGTGGAAAGAATTTTTTAAAATTTAATTTATATAGAATGAACAAGCTGCCATTATACAGATAAGTGATTCATACTGCAAAAATTATTTATTCTGTATAGAGAAATTTAAAGTCAAATAGAAGTCTGAAATATAATTTGGGCATGGTGATTTGTCTCCCTGAATGTACAGCATGATGGTGTCTCCCTTGCATTTACACTGACTTAGGTAAATAGTTGAGCCTTTGAAGGCAGTTAACAGCACATTTCTATTAATACAAAAAAACCATTTCTATTAATACAATTAAAAACCTCTCAGAAAAAAAAAAGGTTTCAAATCCATTTAAATCAGAAAAATGTACAGTATCACTAACTGAATTTCTTTGCTCTCTACCATCCTCAGGTGTGTATTGAGTATGAACACACTTGTGACGTGTGGGTACTGAAGAGGGCACTTCTGCTATTCCTGGGCTCCTGCTCTGCACACTAAAGTACAATTACAGCTTCAGTTACCTTTCCAGCACAAGAACACTCCCTGGAGGGAGGCAGGAAATGGGAGTGAAAGGAGTGCACATGTGTATCACATCCCAAACAGCTCTGCAATTGCAAAACACCCTCACTTTCCTGTGAGCAAATCCACGTGGCACTCAGGCAGCGAGTGATGCCAAGCAGACTCCCATGGGCTGGGGGCATTTCTGTGTGTAAATCTTCACTCTGTATAGCAGCAAAGCTGGGGAACGCAGGAAGGCAGCAAGCTCTGGCTGCTGCACAGCAGGTAGTAAAAAATCTCCCCAGTAAACCCAAACAAGTCCCTGAGCTGTAGCAGAGATGCTCTGCCCCTGCACTGCAGCAGCAGGCCTGGATGCAGGTCAGTAACCCATTTCACAGCTAACTGTTTCTGGAAATAAGTGCTACAAGAGTGTTCCCACCCTAAGAGATATAATTCATTATAACTCAGCTTCAGCCCTGCAAGCATAAAGCTTGAGAAAGGAGAAACACTTAATTTCTGATTTAAATGACACTTTGACAGTAGCAAACTGAAGTGGGAAATGAGTGAGCATTTTATTTGAAGAGAGAAAGCAGAAGGAAGAACAACCAGAGCAGCATGACTTTTCCTTCCTCTTCTAGCAGAGCAAACAGCCACTGAGAAAAGCTGCATTCATGGACAGGGAGAAAAAAGAGAGGATAGAAGCACAGCCAGAAGCTCAAGTGGATCATGAAAACCAAAAATACGAGGCTCGAATACCACTGGAAAAGAGGGTTTCTGATGAGAAGATCAAATTTGATTACTCCCCTTCAAAACCAAAAATAAGGATAGAGAAAACAGAGATGTGGCAGCCTGGAGAGCAGCAAGGCAGAGCTTGACTGAGCTGACAGGGCACTCCGACACTCCCTGCACTAAGAGAAGTCCACAGCAGCCAGGGCTACAGCAAAACCAGAACAGACTTAGGAGGTTGTAGGATTTCAAGAGGGTTGAAAAACCCATAGGTTGAGTGGGAAGCTGTCTATGTAACTGACTTTAAAATGCTGCCATCTGCACATGTAGTTCTCTGGTATGTTTCATAGCAAGGACCATAATCTCCCATCAGGGTCACAGCACAAAGCGAAAACCAAACACAGAAGACTCAACTGGCTTACCAAAACCCCACAAATGTATAGGAATATTTTATAAAAAGTAAATCAAGAAACAAACCTGACTTTCTGCTCACAGAAAGCACAAGTGAAAAGCAGAAAGAAGTCTATTTGCTAGAAAACTTTCATTTTTGAATGCATGGGCTATTTGCAATATTTAATTCCTCTGAGGAAACCCCATTCAAGTTACTTTTTACCATTTAAAAAACAAATTATGAAAACAGAAATTTAAATGAGTTATCAAAGAAATGACAGTGGAATCCTAAACTCCATCAAGGAACAGACATGCATAAATGAACTGATATGAAGCTTATGCTAGAAAATGGTAAAGAAAAAAAGCCTTTAAAAATTTCTGTAGCAAGCAAAAATATTCCTGAATATTCCTTTATTATTTAAAAACTAAACTTATCCAAACTGCTTAATTTGTTAATGTGTCCTGTAAAAGCCAACTCAGTGACAAAATTAACCCTTTGACCTTATCCTGGAATGGAATTTTTGCTGTCTTTAGAAGACAGGCCACAGGGAAAGCACTCACAGGCCACAGGGAAAGCACTCAGCTGAACTATGATCTTTTTTTCTTCAAAAATATCTCAAGAATTTATTTTCTGTTTTCTTCATAAATTAAATTAACTGGAAAAATACCCTTTCCCCCTCGAGCCCCCCTCCCCATTTACCTGAGACCCTCCAGAAGCAGGGACAAGGCATGAGCAGAGATTTGCAATGAGAGTCTCCAGTGACACATTCAGGCTGTCCACATACACGGTGTAGATCAAACCAAGGCAAGCCTAGCAAGGTTGAAAAAATATATCAGACTGCAATATCAGAATGTCAAATTATTCAAAGATCTATGTGTATAATCCTTTAAAAAGTAAGTTCTTAATAGTTACTAGTGCAGGGAAGTACTCTCAAACCAATGTAACTTGCCACAGAGGCAATAATTCATTAAAAAAATTAGCTTGGCTACTTGCAAGGGATGTATGGTTTTTTAAAAGAAATTCTAGGTGTAATGTTTCTGCTTTGTTTGTTACATAACAAGTGTTTTATTATAAGTTACTGTTAAAAATGATAAAAATCAACACAGCTTCATCTGTGCTTTCAATCTCCAATGGACTAAAACCTGACTGGTTTCCAGGGTAGAACACTGATTAATCAATGAGTTCTGAGGCTCATTTTAAGACCAGTATAAATCACTAACAATTCCATAGGTTATTGAACTTACATCCTTTATTTAGTTATATCAATGTAAATATATTGATATTAATAGTATATTACTATTTCCACCTATTTTATTAATGGATCAAATGTTGATTGAGAAATCACAGATACAGCTTTAGCATTTTTACTAATAATTTAATCCAGACCAACGTGACATTCTAAGAAGGAAATAACTCCTCCACAGCATCTTTTGCCTTTTAACTGCTGTAACTTTGATAAATCAGCAAATATTTTAGTAGTTCTCTTCTTAGAAATAATTCCAACAGCAACTTTTCATATCACACATAGTTAAACAGTGAAACTCTGTGCTGTGGGTTGCTGTAAAATATGAACATTAAGAAAGTGAACTAATTACAGAAAAATCCACAGAAACAACACCTCTGGTTCAGGATGTCATTTAACTGTTATTCACATTGAATGAGGAAAGCATTTTGAAGAATTGTTTCTACAGCCTGCCCTACTCTTACCCACTTTGCTTTCCACTTGCCATGGGCCACTATGAGAGACAAAATCCTGGGCTACAAGGACTTTGAATCTCCCATGGTGCAGTCATCCTTAATGCTCTCAGACAACTGCTGACTGATTTCCTCCCTTCACCTGTAAACTGAACTTTATTTGTTGCTGTTAATATGTATTAGCTTAGGAGGAATTTAAGCTTTTCATTTATCTCAGCTAAGTCATATTTCACCAGCTGAAAGTAATCCAAGGTCCTCAATCTCGGTCATGCATCTTCATTTGGTCTGGAAGAGGCTCGGACATTTTGCTTTATATATGGAGGAGAACTACATTTTCACTGTTAATTTACCACTATACATAATTTACCACTGTTATTTACCACTATAATCTTTTTTTCTAATAACTTCTTTCATTAGAGAGAACATTGAGCCCAGAAAAATCTCTCCCACTCCTTCTGTGTAGTTTTGAAATTGCTTGGAGGGTAAAAAGGCACTACTTGAACCTACAGGGGTTATTTACTGTCACAGATGTTGAATTTTATCTAGTTCAATCTAAAGCTACTTCTGCTTTTAAATTCCCAGATCAATCCTGAGTGAAATATTTTAAATCAAAAGTACTGTCATTGTTACTCATTTAAAACCAGATTTTTTTTTTTTTTTTGCTGATATCTTGTAAATAGCAAATGAAAGTTCTTTACCCTGAAAATTTCTGGATAAT
>JAYDZK010000268.1:9975703-10100357 GCA_034509185.1 Euphonia xanthogaster | reverse complement strand
ACAGTCCTGCAGTGCATAGAGGATAACTTATTGAGCCAGGTAATAGACAGCCCTTCCAGAGGGTAGGACATACTGGGCCTAATGTCATGATTAAGCAAGCTAAATGGAGATGTCAAGATGACAGGCACCCTGGAATGCACTGATCATGCACTGGTGGAATTTGCAGTCTTGAGGGATATGGATGCAGCAAAGAGTAAAGTTAGGCCCCTGGAATTTATGAAAAGAAATTTCCAAACGTTTAAGGAGATAGTCAACAGGATCCCTTGGGAGACCTCCCTCAGGAGCAAGGGAGTGAAATAAAGCTGGCAGATCTTTAGGGAAATCTGCAGAGTGCAAGAGCTGGCAATCCTCAGGAGAAAGAAATCAGACAAGAAAGGCAAGAGAGCAGTATGGCTGAGTAGGGACCTGCTGGTCGAGTTAAAGGGAAATAAGCAAATGCATAGCAGTGGGAACAAGGACAGGTAACCTGGGAAGAGAACAGAGAAGCAGTTTGGTTGAGTACGGATGAGACGGGAAGGCCAAGGCAAAGCTGGAACTGAACCTAGCAAGGGATGCAAAGAATCAACAGAAGAGATTCTACAGCTATAGTTAACAACTTTCTTGCCTCAGTCTTCAATGGCAGTCTCCCTTCCCACACGTCTCAAGTGGCTGGACAGCAGGATGAGACCTGGGCGGCAAAATGCTTTCCACTGTAAGAAAAGATTGGGCGCATTGACCACCTGAGGAACCTGAATGTGCACAAGTCTATGGGACCTGATAAGATGTATCTCAGAGTCCTCAGGGAATTGGCTGATGTAGCTGCTAAGTCACTCTTCAAGATATTTGAAAAGTCATGGCAGTCAGCTGAAGCCTTAGGTGACTGGTGAAAAGGAAGCATCTTTAAAAATGACAGAAAGCAGAACTCAGGGATCTGCCAACCTGTCAGCCCCACTTCTGTTCTTGGAAATATCTAACTCCTAACAAGCTATACTAAGGCACATAGAGGACAGGGAGGCAATTTGAGACATCCATCATAACTTCACCAAGGTCAAACCCTAACCAAACTAGAGGCTTTCTATGGTGGAGTGACTACATTAGTGGACAAAGGAAGAGCTACAGATGTGGACTTCTATAAAGTCTTTGACACTATGGCCTCACAATATCCTTCTCTCTGAATTTCAGGGAGATAGATTCAATGGTAGACTGTTAGATGGATAATGAATTTGTTGAATGGTCACATCCAGAGGGAAGTGGTCAATGGCTCAAAGTGCCAATGGACATCAGTGACAAGTGATGCTCTTCAGGGGTCCATGTTGGGACAAATGTTATTTAATACCTTCATTAATAATCACATACATGAGAGAAATGAGTGCTCCCTCAGCAGATTTGTAGGTGACACCAACTTCAATGGTGTGGTTGTCACACCAGAAGGATAGGATGCCAAACAGAGGGATCTGGACAAGCTTGAGAAGTGGGTTCCTGGGAATCTCATAAGGTTTAACAAGATAAGTGCAAGATGCTGTACCCTAGGCCTGGGCAGCCCCCTGGGGCGAGACATGCAGCCTGGGGGACCAACTGGAAAAATATTTTTGCATTATATGCAAATACTTTTGCATTATTAACTTCCATGAGAGTTCAAGACAGTTTCACAACCATCTTCTGTGATGGAAATAACCTAACATACACTATAATATAATGCAATTTATATAAAGAGACATTAGTGCAAAGGCATACATGGTGGTTTCATCATTCAGCTGCTAAAGTACAGCATCTTTACTTACTGCTCCTCATGAGCAGATTGTGTAAATGTTTCAAAGAGTGACAAGGACTTGTGGTATGACTTAGAAGGTGAGCCTTTGCAACTGTCAGATCCTTCACCAGAATTCAGATCAGCAAACTCATATTATTTTCTAGTTCATCAATTCCTTTTCCAGTACTGAAACTTGTAACACTCATGAGTTTAATACAATCATTTGTGTATTTTTTCATGATCGAAATTAAAAATGACCAGTCAACTATTTTTTTTCCATCTGGCTTTGCTACATTGTTCACAGATTGGTGGCATCTACAGTCTGTGGGTTCAGCACTGCGGACTCACAGCACTGCCTACCATTTAATGATCACTCTTTTACTGAAGATAAGTTTAAACTACACTCAAAACATATTGACACTTGCTCATAAAAGTGTTCTCATATTTATGTCTAGCTTTATTCAATGAGTATCCTAAGTATAAGCTTGTAGCACTAAGGCACCAGAACAAATGAAACGTTAAATAGAAGATTCAGGGCTAAGTTCTAGGCCATGTTTATCACCTTTCATAATCCAGAGACTAGAAGCTCAAATCCAAGACTCTGTTTTACTGTATATTGATTGGCTCTTTCCTTCCAAATTCATACCACTATGACTTTGTTGCTCTTATGATCTGGTCAGAAGCAGGCATATCGTACCCTACAGTCAGATAAAATGGTGACACACACCTTTTTTAAATCTTGCAAAAACATCTCATTGTTTATCCTTTATTTATTTATTCCACTAATCTTTCTTCAGTTAATTTGTTGTAAAATAAGGTTTCATCATTTAAATACTGCTGACAATTCATTAAGCCAGCACATGTTACTAGCTTTGTTTACAACATATTCATGTCTCATTACAGTTGAGTGAAATTTGTTGCATTCATGGGTTTAAATACCCATATTGTTCATAAAAATACTTTTACCTCTTTTACCTGCTGCCACAGTGTACTTGAAGAGTGGGCAGATGTAGAGTCAACTCTTGGTATGTGACTGGCAGCTGTTCTCTTTTCTAATGAAGAACTACACATCACAGGTAATAGAATATATAAAATATCTCGATCTAAATGAAAAGCAAAATATTAAGGAAGCTAAATGAGAAGTTAGCATACAATCCTCCATTATTGCCTGAATCTTTCCTTTCAGGAAGGAGACTGACTAAGCTCCTAGTCACTTTTTTATTCAGAGTGAGTATACTCATTGAGTTACCATGTGCTGCACAAAGGCAAGATATAGGTGTTTCTTAAAATTTCAGTGTCCTTTGATTTGACATCATTGTGTAAATCTGTGATCAGGCCTACTGTCAAATGCATGCAGTATTAAAAACTAAGAATGTAAAGTAAATTGGATACTCTGGTGTTCACCTCAAGGAATCCATTACTAGACAAGGAATGGGTTGATAAGGTTAGTCTACTGAAACTCAGGTATTTGTTGTTTGTTGTAGTTGTAGGGAGTTATCTTCTAATTGCCAACATTTACAATAATCTTCTAACACTGTATTAGGAAGAACTATTAGAGCGTTAAATAGATATTGGTTAAATTTTGCTTCTGATTTAGCTACATTTTTAAGTAATATTTTTATTCCCCAAATAAAAACAAGAATAGGCAGCAGACAGACACACACAGTATAGACTTCACAGTGCACTCAAAATACAGATTCTAAGTTTTTTTATTCAATTCACTAATCTTTTTTTGGGACTCTGTCTAAACAAGGGGATGCAGTTTTCTTAACATTAAAAAAAAAAAATCTCAACAAAAAAAATTCATGCTCCATTTTTTTTACATAGATACAGTGGGATTATGATTTTTCATTTTACAAACTATTCTTAGTTAAAATATTTTAAGCAAATTCTCAATTGACTGGATTAGATCTATCTATTTATTTTAAACAGATAAATAGTGATAATCTCTTATAGAGAAACTCAGGGGAAAAAACCCATAGGCATTAGGAAACAACTAGTCATGAGGAGAGAAAACTGAAAAATAAGAGTCAGCATGAAAACGTAAAAGAAAGAAAAATACTCAGAAAGGACTATTATGCAAAAAGAAAAATATTGGAAAATACATAATACCAGAAGAAATGTATGCCATGAAACAAAAGCCCAGTATGGTTTGCAGACAAATATATAAAGTTATCCCATTATAAAAGAAACAGGATCACTTAATTCTATATATGACTAATAAATTACACTCAAAACCTGCATTTATTTATGTGCACTAAAGTGACTGGAGCCATAACAGCAAAATGTCACTTCATATATTGCTGTATTTTCTATAGACATGGCTTAAAAATACTGAATTTGTGTAAGTAAATTAGTCAGTCATCCAAGTCAGCTGATATTCATATGATACTAAGATCATGGAGACTTTTATTAACTATATTTAATCAAAATCAAGGTAAAGAAACCCACAGAAATAAAAGTCATGAAATTGTGGCCCAGACCAGTATCAAAACAAGTACAGCCAAAATTTTAACACACTGCCATGCAAAAGAATAAATCATAAGTGATCAGAACGCTACAATGACACATTTGGGGAATTCTATTTCCAGGTATGTTGGTCCTATGAATTAAATACCTACTATCCGTTGGGAAATGTCATGCTTTTCCCTGCAACATATATTTTGTCTAGGTTCACTTAAAAGGAATTCAATCCTCAAGCTACAACACTGCTCTGCAATAGTGAAGCTCTTTAAGTCCTTGCAGTCAGCAGTTTAAAGAATGCTCTTGCACAAAGTAGGATTCACATACAGATATACCCAAAGCCCAGAACTGTGAGAGCAAAAACTGATTGGTCTTTTTGAGGCAACTTGTGTTTCAGCTGAAAAGTTTTAAAACACACCTCCAGCCACACTCAGAACTGCATTGGTTTTGACAGGGCTAGGTATGTATGAGCTAAATGTCTGGCTGCTCTGTATCAGTTTCTTTAAATCAAATGTTCCGCCTACAAGGAGAAGGGAAGCATTCACTCCAATATGTGTGAGAAAGATCCAGTTCTTAGTCAGAGGGCTTTTAAATACCCTGTCTTCATTCCCCAGTGATGACACACAAACACTGTCTAGTCTACTTCTAGAACCTTTGTCTCTTGCTAAAGTTTGGACATTGCTTATAGGAGGTCAATCTATTTGGGCAAGAGAAAAAGCAAACACACAAAACATGGTTCTGTATGAGTCATTAAAACATCTGACTATCATAGAGGCAAGAATGGAAGTGAAAGGGGATCTTGTTCCATGCTATCTTAGTATTTTATCCAACAACTGTGAGATACACAAGTAAAAATAGACATGGGGACGAGAATCATAATCTGAGATGTTCTCTTCCCACATGCAAGTACAGAGCTGCTCATAAATATTATTACTTTGGCATTTCATAATAATTTTAGCATGAAGAAAGAACTTGGCAAATTCAGTGAGCTAGATTTGGATGTCATTTATCTGAAGGCTAATCCAAGCCCATCTCCTGCTTCAAAACAATTTCTAGTAGTAAATTAAATAAGCTTAATAACTAATGTAATCAGATCAAATTAAATGACCTAGTTTTTTTTTATACTAGTAATGTCTTGAGGACTACTTTAGGACTAGCACAAATGCATTTTATCAGGAAAGAGTCTGATATATTAGTGAATCAGAGGAGAAGTTATGTTGCCAACTCAGATAAAGATGAAATAAATATTTCATATGTGTTTGTCAGGCACAGCATAAATTCTGCATACTCAAGGTGCTGCAGAAGCATTTGGAGGTGCTTAGGTATCACGGCTAGTTTATCCAAACTTTAATGCACAAAATTTTAAAATAATTAATCTGTAAAACTCCTTTTTTTTTTCTTTTTTTTCTTTTTTTTTTTTTTTACACCCCCAAAGGATGAGAACAAAACAGATGCGATGTAAAAGAGGATTAGTAAATTATTCTGTTTCCTCTCTCTACTTAACCATGCTGGGTGGTCTGCCCTCAAAATCTGTCTGCTAGCTATCCAGCTGGCAAGTACAAACCACTGTCTGTTGAAACTACAGCACAGCTGTATGAATGCCATGAAGGATTCTTTTTCTGCCCAGATCACATCCAAGTTTCTTAGCCTACACTGAGCTAGAAGGAAACTACATTAGACAAATGGCAGACATGTGAGTTAATGTTTCAAATACTCATGGCTATTTACTGACAATTTTTTTTCCCAAAATCAAGAAAATTGGAATGAAATAACGTAACAAATACAAAAGCCAGAGAGCTGTTCTGATGATTATATTTGTACTTTAGTTGTGGTTTAGAGGAACCTGTAACAGTGCCTGCAATTAAAAAGCCAAATTCCTTCACACGTAACTTTCACAGCAGTCTAAGTAATTGCCCTGGTATGGACTGTCCATATACTCGGCTTAGTTTCATCCTTTGGGATTCCAGAGCATGGAGCTCCCCATGAGAAAAAAAAAAAACTTTCAAAGAGGAATTGCAAGTCATATACACACACACTGATTTACTGGTGTCCAGTGAACACCCAGCAGAGCTAAAAAATTCAGTGCACGATGCTTATCCAGAAATGGCAAAGCACCTGTGGAACATACATGTTATGAAGATTCCTTGGGAACAGATGCTGGAGGAAGAGCAAGAGCTCTTTCTCCAGCAAGTAAAGAAGACATACAATTTTCTTTAACTTACTGGATTTTTTCTGTCACTGAAGGTTAAGAACTGAAGACAGTCTTTCTGCTATGATAAATAGCTTCAAATTGTTGACCATAAAGCAACAGGAAAAATAAATAGTTCTTTTATAACTCACATGGCATCATTTAGTCATATGGGCTAATCTGCCTTGGGTAATTGATTGTTGGGATTTCCAACCATTTTTGTTTCCTCCCCTTTTTTTTGAGAAAGAAAGATTTGTAGATGACAGCAGGCAACACAAATAAACTACAAAGCATGAAATCTGTTAATAATGACCACCAAAGGAATGCTGCTCTTCTGGCAGATAGACCAGATGGCCAGATAATGCAGTGTGATTAATAAAGAGAAGCTCATAAGGACTGAGGTTTTGTGGGGCGCTAGAACAGCAATGATTAGCAAGTGAATGCTGTTTTGATTTGATTGGGGTCTTCTATGTTGATCTTTCTGACTGGCAGGTTTATTAATTTTTTTTAATACCAAGACTGGTAATCTATTATCTTCAGGTGCTTACTTTCTGCTTTGTTTGAAATCAGCAAGTTATAATTCAGAGTTTAGCTTTAATACCTGTACACTTTAGAGCTTTATTTTTCATTTAAAGTGCATTCAACATTAATAATTTCAGTGCCTACACTGATTATTTGTTTAGACAATTTCTACTACTTAAAAGGACAAGATCAGTTCCCATTCTAGAACACTATCTTATTCAGAAAATAATACAGAAGGGTAATCTTCAAATAGATATTAATTTAACGCAAAATTATATCCTTTAAGAGCAAAAACACAAGAACTGTCTTTATATGAGGAACACTTTAGCTACTAAAAAAATACTCAGATCTGCTGGAACTTTCTTTAACAACATGTTCTTTTAAAAAGTAGCTAAAAGAGACTTATTTAACTGGAAAAGAGTTATATTGCTAAGCCAGATGAGAAGCTGAACATCTGTCATGTCTGTAAAATAAGGGATCCAGTGTTGAATTTGGAAATTACACTTTATATGTCACAATAGGAAAAAAATGTATTTAATTAACACATAAAAGCTTATTTTAGAATAATTGTTCTAGAAAACTAAAATAAAAAAGAGAGATACACAATAAAACTAAAGAAGAATGGCACAAGAGGTATTATGATTACTTCTGGTTTATGCCATATGTAGAAGTACATCAACCAAAGATGACTGCTTTCCTTATCCCTTTCATATTTCCTCTTCTCAGACACAACATTTGTTCTTTTGTTCTTGTTCCAAATATGACACCCCTTTTTTTAACTTTTTTTTTTTTTTTTTTAGAAAACTCAGTGTATGAGGTGTTTCCTTCAAACCTGATATCAGCAAATAAAAACATGGTTTATTCCACAGTCTGTAAGTTCAGATAGAAAAATTAGACATCTATTTTGCAACCAAACCCTTTGTAGGGCAGATTTTTCAGCTGTTTATGATGGAAATCCTTTCATAAGTAGGATTTACTAGATGTCCTTTAAAATCCCTTCCAATCAAAACCATTATATGATAAGGAAATTCTTTCATAAATGATGTAAAGAAAGCAAGTATTTTTCAGGAATTATAATATTAATAGATAAAAGGAAACATATTAAATGGAAAACTCCCATTGACCCTCTTTATGAAAGTAAAAGCCTACCCACAATTATTTAATATTTTACTTTCATAAAGATCTGTCACAACCATGGAAGGTTGTGCTAACCATGAAGTTACAAGCTAATTTGAGGAAACAATAAAGGACTGTACAGTGGGTGCTGTTGTTCTATGGTAAAAATACAAACTCTTTGAAGTAAAGATAAAAGACAAGACTGAGAAAGCAGAAATCAGTGTCCTAGTGCTAGATTCTCAGCTGGGCTAGCAGAACCCTTGTTCTCTGGAAATTCTCTTTACTTCATCGCACCATTTTTGAGCTCATATTACTGACCGAGTCCTGGGAAGAGAAACTGCAATTTGCCTGTGATTAAGCAGTCAAAGATGGGGAATCCTGTATCCCACCCAGCACAGCAGATTTTTATTCATTTTACTCAAGACAGTCATTTGTTAACATTTGGTGGTTTAGGCACTCCTGGGGTTTGTGGGAGTCAGAATTTCAAGGCTCTGTAAAAAATAAAAACACTTGAATCCCAGTTTGTGTCTGCAGCTAAATTCTTTTGTCATTTGTCTATGCTGGCATAAGAGAAACCCATACAGATCTCTTAGAAGACCTTAAAGCAAGCTAAATTAATCAGGGAAAAGAAAGGGAAGGAAAACTCTAATTCTGAGAATCTTCACAGTTTTGGGGTTTTGCCTAACGCGAGAGCTTAAGGGTATAGGAAGGCAGCAACAGCATAATGAGTTTGTATATATCCACCAATAAGAGTGTAAATGCTTGAAAGATTAGATTCAGCTGAGTTGTTCTGAGGCTATCAATGACACTCAAATGATAGATGAGTACTTAAAGAAAGGAGATAAACAACTACATTTCTTTGAAAAATCTTAGCAGTGGTTGCTAGATATAGCTATTTATCATAAAATAATTCTAGAAATGCCTACTGGGTTAACAAAATAGCCTTCGAGCAAGAGATGTTCCTTGCTCTACAATTACAAATGTTCATATGAGGCCTCTATCTCTTCTTGCACAAGAATACTCTACTTTGTTTTATCTGTAAGCACAAAAATCTTGGCAGTTAATTTTCTTTCTCAATTTAATGATAAGAACTTCTTTTGCATCTGCCACACCTAATTTCAAGCCTTTTAACTGCCAACTCATCAAAAAGATGAAACAGGAGATGGCTGAAATTTTATTAACACACTAACTCATGTTATGCAAAAAGTGCAACACAGTGGCTTTAACCAAATAAAACTTGGGTCAGCATTATATGGTCCTGAAAGACTTATCCTCTCATGCATATGAGCTGAAAACCCTCATCCAGAAAACCATAGAATTGAGAATATCCCGAGTTGGAAAGAACCCAGAAAGACCACTGAGTCCAGCTACTGGCTCTGGACAGGGCAGTCCCAAGAATCCCACCATGCCCCTGAGAGCATGGTCCAGACACCTTGGGCAACACTTCAAAGTGACTTCTGATATGTCTAGATTGGAAAATGAAGAAGTTCTACAACTTAACTAAAGAAGAAATTACTCAACTTCCTTTTTTTTTCTATAAGGAGGAAAAAGTGTTAGACCAAAGGCTACCTATCTCATGGTAACTGGTTATCAATCTGTAGAATCCATTATGAAAAGTTTTCTCTAAAACTCTTAAATATTAATATTTAATTTAATGGGCTCAATAGGAAAACTAGAATAACACACAGAGATTAAGAAAATTTGTTATTGTCTAATGTTTATTTTATCAGATTACAATAACTTATCATCATTACTACGTTCATACTCATATATCTCCTTCATATGTGAAGGTGAAGTTTTATTAATAATTTAAAAAATATACCAAAAAAATCCCTAAAAAACCCACAAAAAACCACAAATAAAAACAAACAAACCAACTCTCAAACCAAAACAAACAAAACCACAAACAAACAAAAAACCCAGGAAAAGCAAAATATTATTAAACAAAATTACCCCAGTGGATGCTGATATAATAAGGACATTTCAGAAAGTGTCCATCTGACCTTACTGATAAACCATGAACTATATTGGATGAAGATCAGGTTTGGCTAAACAAATGACCTGACTGAAATTTTCTGCAACCCATTATCTGGTATTAATGTAGTGAAGGCCATGAAAATTGAAACATGGTTCATTAACTGTGTGGGGGTTTTTGACAAGGAACTCTGAAACCCGTGTTCTCTCTGATGACCAAGAATAATCTGCACTGTAGCAACCTGATGACGTGCTTCAGTGCATAACCTATTGACCAACTGCTGCTTAATATGCTACAGATGACACTTTAGCAATCTACAAGAAGCTAGGAATAGACAGGAAAGAGAAACTCTCATCCCAGCTTCAATCCCCATTACTGAAAATCTGCAAGTTATTTGACTGAAGAAGTCAAAGGATGGTTTAGTCCGTAAACCAATGTAGTTTTCCCCCTCCTGAACTTCAGAAAAAAAAAAATCTTTGCTTGCAAATAATAAATAACTAAGTAAATTGAAGTTTTACTACTAAAAACATAAGTTAATTTGCTGGAGATCTTATGGTTACTGAGAAATGTGAGGCTTTTCACTGAAATGCACTGTGAGAAGCCAAGAGGTGGTGGTTATATAGTGAGAGAGAGGAAGTTCTGACTATGTGAAAGGAAAAATAACATAACTGAAGATATCAACCTCAGAGCAAGTATCCCAGTGAGATTCTGGAATCTGTCCTAGGAGATTTTCAAGATCCAGTTGAACACAGTCCAGATCAGGGCTCAGTCTGAACTCAGAGCTGATCAAACTCTGAGTATGAAGATTGTAAACTGGTTCTATGAACAAGGGAACAATCAAAAACTTCTGAAAGTTCTGAATTCTGGTTTGTAGATGTATAATCTATACGTATATGTGTATAATTCTGACTTTTTTAAAAGGAACAAGGAAGCATAAGCTCATTGTGAGCTATATAGTACCTATAAAAGGGATTGAATAAATATTTGGTCTTCTATTGTGAACAGAGAAAGGCAGATTCCTACAGAGAATAATTCAGACATGAAAAATTGTGTATGAAGATCAAGTTCTGTCTTGTTATGGAATAGCCAGAAATACTTATCTCTACTTTAGTTTTAAACAAAGACAATTCAGATGACAAATAATAAATTTGAAATGGGCAGGATGAATTTTACACTGCTGATTAACAATGATAAAGTAAGCACTTTAAATTTTTGTATATAAAATGCTTAATTAGAAAAAAAAAAAAGAAACATAACTATTTCAAAGCTGTGAAATTTAAATGTTACTGGACTGAGTTTGTATCACTAGCAAATTTTTCACTCAATATTTTACTGTAGATCTAATGCTGTTCTCAAATATTGGGAGTCTGTATGTCTTTTTCCATGCAAGAAGTTAATGTTCACCTGCAAAAAATTATTGCATTAATTGTTTTTTCAGTTCCAAGGGCACTTAAAAATAATTATATAAAGTGAATTTAACCCTGATTTCTCAGGCACCTCTGTCTCCAGGAAAATATGATACATATTTTTAAATCTTACCTACTGCTAAAATTATTAAAAAGTCTAAATGTAATATGATCACAATTATGAATCAAAGACTTTTTATCCAACTTTTATGAGTTTTCTAAATAATCTATTTTTTTATACTTGCCACCACTGCAAAACCTCTCTAATATATTACTTACAAGTATGTTACAATTGAATTTAATTTTTTTTTGTGAAATGGAAAACATTTACCAGATTTTCAGAAAGAAAAACACCTCAACCAACCAACCAAAAAAACCCCCAAAAAACTGAAAACAAGAATAAAATCCTTCATTTGTGAATCCTTTTTATGAAAAATGATTATTTTCAACATAATAAAATAAGCTACTTTTACCATACAGTCTCAAAAAGTTAAAAGGATCTCATGAATTTTCTAAACATTGTCTTGTAAACCTGTCCATTTCTACATAACATTTTTAACACCCTTTTAAAAACATAATACAGTTCCTTGACTTACTTGATTAATAAGTGTTTTAAAATTATATTACTCTACCCTTTTTCTTTTCAAATATAACTATTTAAAAATGCTTTTGTACTATGATATTTGATTATAATTTTTAGGAGTCCTTGCTCACACATCATAAAAAAAGGCATCTATTATAATAAAAATATTCAAGACAGATTTTTCATGGTGCTGCATGGTGGGAAGATGGAAAGAAAGATGTTTAAGTTAAAAGATGTTCCAACTGGAAGAGCTTTTACAACCAGTCTATTTCCATGAAACTCACAGTTCTATTGTTCATCATCATTGGAACTCATATCCTGCAATCAGACTTATCATAATTGTCAACAGATTTATTACAGGAGAATCAAATGGCACATACACAAAAAGGAGATGCAAAGCAAGGATCCACCTTTGGTTTGCTTTCACACATATTCAAACTAAGTAATTTAATCTATTTCCCCAGTTGAGATCAGGCTTAATGTCAATAATCCTAAAGGGAAATTCATGCTATTTTTTTTATCTTCTATAGAAGAATACACTGTTGAATGTTATTTTTCAAGGAATGTATAGATGTTTATTTTGCATTTTCCTAGCATCCATCTTAAGTACAATAGGTTCCCTCTGAATAATACATGCTGTCCTAATATACTACACTCATTCAATAAAGATTAACAGAAAAGATTACTTTGAAGTTCCTTTTCCTCCCTGGGCATCACCTAATATGTCCCTAACACTGGCTACGCAGGAAAACATTTAAAGTAGAACTTGAAAACTGCTTCCCAGATAGAGGCTTTTCTGCCCACTTATTATTAATTTGCATCATATTAAATTGAATATCTCATTTTGAAGTTTTATGGCTACTACCAACCCAGTTTATAAATCTTAGAAGATTTGAGCTTATGCAGCACTGCAATGATTTTCCACACTATGACCACATGCTGCAAACCAAAAACTCTGGAATACATCTTCAAATAAACTATTGGAACTAGTTTGCTATGGTTTAAAGATAATTTAAAAAATAGTTCAATCATCATCAGAATAACTACAAGCTTCATAAAGTGAAAAAATATTCTACTTCTAATTGCTATAATAATAAAGTTCCCAGATAAAGATATGCAAATGTTGGTGTTAACATAGAAAGGTTTCTTCCTGCCACTTTTATAACGAATTGGGAAGATAATTTATTTTACTGAGCGTAATTGTAAAATGAAAATAATCTTAAAATAAATTTAATGTCATCTGCGTCTGAAGGATTAGAAGAGTTAGTAAATTCTGCACTGTAATTCTCCCCCTCATTAAGTCATGATTGTTAACAAAATCTGAGAATTTTGTGTACAACTGAAAAGTTGTTGCCTACTCTTATTATTAACTGCAAAAACTCCAAATCAAGATGACGCTGTGACAGCATCTTGGAAAATTCCTTTCCTTGTTTTAAGCAGTAAGTTTTAATTGATGTAGATATAAAGTGCCTGTCTCCATCCCAAACCAAAGAGTCCTTACATTACTACATACACCTCTGTTAAAGCAGAGCAATGATATGTTACTGTTATATCTCTTTTAGGAAGTGCAGCTTTAAACTTCTTACTATACATTGGGCAAAGAATTGAGGAGCAAAGTTTAATTATGCTTTGAAGCATTAAATATAGTTCAGGAAAATAAAAGTGGAAAAAAACCTTGCATCTTGCTCTGAAAATCTTGTCAGACAAAATTATGTGAATGGGAGAAATGTAAAGCATGTGTATTTTAGATCACTGTGTATTCATGCAGCACAAAAAATTGTTCTCTAATATGCATTTGATGACTTGATAAAATATATATATGTGTGTGTGTGTCTATTGATACTCATGAAACATCACATAAAAGTTAAGAAATTATAAAATTGACCTGGTAGAGGAGTTTAGCAGTTTCCTATCATGATGCCTTTGATAGTGACATCTTTATGCTTCAAAATATACCTTTGTGGGGTTGTCGGGATTATTTGAGATTTTTGGTGCTTGTTTTGTTTTTTTCTTTAGGGGGGAGAAGAGTGAACCTAAATAATTATTTGAAATTACCTATGGAAACATTTCAGTTTGTGTGCTGTTTCTACACTTGCATAGTTGGAAACAATGAAACTCAGTGTCCTGGTAAAGGATACTCACTGAAGGAACATTGCATACCACAAGTGATCTGTTCCAAAACTTTGAATAATAAAATTTAAAAACTGACTTGGAAGAAAGACAAGAAAAATGCAGAGTATGATCAGTTACTCAATCAGTAACATGACATAATATGCAAGCAAACTCAAGTATTCAGTGAAAAATCTAATTTTCCATTCAGTTACCAAAATAAAAGCATTTGCTGAAGAAGTAATTAGGTAAAAAGACATGCATGTATCATTCTGAAAAAAAGTATATGCTAGATATATCATGTGCAAGTTTGCCATAAAGCTTAACCCATGTAAATTTAGTTGGCTTTTTGATACCAAGGGCAATGAGACCTTCAATGATCTGCTGAGTGTGGGTCATCTAAGTTAGAGCTGCCTGGAGTCACACTGAAATAATTGAGTAACTGATCAAACAAAACAAAACCCCAAACCGAAAACCAAATAGATTCCCATCTGTGTATTCATATCTGACAGGTTTTGTAAAACTCTCAGAACAGAAGTTACAGTAGTACAAACATGTTTGCATAAAATAAATTTCTCCTCAATTTAGCAAAAGCTATAGAGAAGATAAGAAAAAACGCAAACCCAACAGCAGTATGTAACCTAGAAACACCATGCAATCAATTAACTTGTTTATTAATCACTAGTTCAGAAAATCACTTTAATAATATAGAGTAAAGAATAGGTCATTTCAATAATTGCAGAAAAAAGCATGGGAAGAAATCTATCTTCATGTCTCTCTTCAAAAGAAAATAAAAATTGGCTACATTTACTGATTATATGAAATCTTGAATGACATTTAGCCTCACAACAAGAGCTTAGTCAACATCTGGCATGATATTCTACCCCTAGAAATTTAGTCTTGCCTGACTCAGTTGAGACATGAAGCCAAAAGAAGTGATGAATCACTCTCCATCTCATCTATCAGATATTGTTCATCAAAACTTGGGGAAAGAGAGAAGCTGTTTAAAGCCACCTAAAAGTAATGGAACTAAATTGAAATTTCCATTGTTTGCACAGTCATAATTTGGTTAAAATATAAGTTTTAGTACCAATATATATTAAATAGCTAATGAAATATGTTAAATGAGTTAACATTCAATTAAGAGGCTTCTCCTGGAAACAGTGGAAATAAATTCTAATCATGGAAAATATTCGCTTACTTTTATCTTCTTTTTATTTTTTTTTTTTTTTGATGAAAATTGTACTATCAGGACTACTGTGAGATTTATTCAAGTCTTTTGAAAAAACTGACAGTGAATATCCACAACAATAAAGTCATTTAGAGAGAACAAATACATATGGCTGGACAATTGATGTAATTAAAATAGCAACTGCCTCAAAGGAGATCTAATCATTGCTAGTCATACAACAACAAAAATCCCAGTCAGATTACTGGCATGACTACAGGCTTTTCAAACTTAATTTGATGCAATTTTTAACTTAGGCGATATGTCTCACCCATGGTTTGTTGTTTTTTTTTTTTTCTTTCATAAAAGTTTCAGCTTGAATCTCAGAGTGTCTGAGTAAATTAAAAATATAGCTACATAATTAGAATCTTCTTATGCCATGAGTAGACATGAACAGCTCAAGTTACAGATAAAACAGCAGTTGCTTAATAGTCTGTTTCTTCAACATAAGTGAGAGCTTTCTATCTGAATAAAAAAAAATGTTACAGTTCATCCTAGTTGTCTTGCAATTTTCAGAATTCTTGCCTAGTAGACTTTAAATATTTCCCAACAGGCGTGTCACATGCTAAACATATCATTGAGACCAGAAATTTATAAGACAAAAATCTACTGAGAATGCAAATACAGAAACTTGCACAAAAACAAATTAAGTAGATTTGGCTAGCTTGAGAACCCAAGAAAGACAAATTTATGTATGAGACTAATTTCTGTAAATAGAAAACAAGCTGCTAATATGAAATTATCTTGAAACATCAAAACCATTTTGTGTTTCAGAGCAATAATAGGATTTATTTTAGATTATACTCCTCATAGTTTCATATAAAAAAAGACTAAAAGGTGCGCATAGATGAATATCCACAAAAAATTGGTATAGACAACTAATTTGTATTCCACAGTGAAGAGTAGCTGCCCTTTTGAAAAGTACTGTAAGCAATTTGTGTATCATCGTGGTCATATCCTTCATACCGGGAGATACTAAAGGGACCTTCAGCACCTTTTTTGTCATCTCCTCCACGCTGATAGTTCTGTTCTTTAAGTATCATAACCACAAGTGCAATGGTCCTTCCATGGGCAATTTCATGCAAGCATTTTCATTTAATGATTTGATAAAGGTATATAAGTATAGAGTTAATTTGTTAAACTTTTGCCATGGAAATATTATTCCACAAAATGACAAAAAATATTAAGAGTGCATTTTGAGTTGGATTTTTAGCTAGGATGAATTTAAGTCATTGTTTTTCAAACTCTGACAGTTGAACCCTCAATTTAAGCAACATAGAGACACATATTTTAAAGTATCACTTGGATTACATATGTGCATATGTATCTACAATGAGAAAAAAATCAAAAATCAGCATATTACCCGGATTCATTCCCCTAAATTACTTCTGATACCAAAATGGGATGACTTTTGTTAAATGTTGTCATCTAAAAGCAGAGCACTACATATGCTTTTTGAGCTGAATACAAAGATTTTAAACACTCTGAGTGACTGGAAGGTTTCTCTACTATTCTTTAAGTATATTAAAACTTTTCAGACATTTTCATAGAAAAGAATTCTCAATTTTCTACTCAAAGAGCCTGACTGAATAAAAATGTTCAAATATGCTGTTTGAAGGGAAATGTAAATCTTTTAAACATATAAAACCACCCTCCCTGTGACACACATTAAAGATGACTTAAAATTGATAAAGTAAAAAAGAAAATTAAAAGTAGATTATGCAATAGAACTGTATTTCACTTCCTAAGTGAAATAAGAGGTGCTTTACAGAGATATCCTCAAAGAATCCAGGAAAATCGAATTCCTTTCCATTTCAGATGTAATCAACAATTTTCAACAGAGGGTTTTCAATACCTTCTGAAATATTTCCGTACATTATCCATTTCACTGTAGCATAATTTCATAAATTACTCTTTTATGAGTGGTCCTTCAGTGTGTGACAGAATTAAAAAATTTAAGTGTTTCATAGAATCTTACAATGCCTTAGGTTGAAAGGAACCTTGAAAAGCATTCAGCTCCAGCAACTCTGCCATGGGCATGGGCACCTTTCACTAGACCCAGTTGCTCAGAGCTCCGACCTGGCTTTGAATAGTTCTATGGATGGGGCATCCACAAATTCTCTGGGCAAACTGTTCTAGTGCCTCATCACCCTTGCAGAAAACAGGCTTTTTAAAATATTTAATCTAAACCTACTCTTTCAATTTAAAACCATTATCCTTTGTCCTGTAACTGCATGCCCTTGTTTCCTCTACGAGAAAAATTCCTATGCCTTTAAAAGTGCCAGAATTCTGTCGGTCTTGGTTGTCCAGAATGGGTTTTTAGTATGCATTTTTATGGGTTTAGAAGCACATCTGAGCTATATTTTAAGAAACATAAAACTCCAAGTTATCCTAACATCTATTTTTTATGAACACAACATACTGAGTTATTGAAGCTTTCCATTTGAGAAACTTAAAAAAAAAACCCAATCATAACTCTACACTTTTTATGTGGAATTTTTCGATTCTTTCAACACCCTCATCAAATCTCACGTAATAAAATTATGAGTTTCTGAATGTGCAGTTCAGAAACCAAGACTCCCATCACCTGTGCAAGAAACCTACCTCACAGAATTACATTTCTTTTGTATGTTATTTCCTCCAAGTTAGCGAATTTTGTATACCTTTGTGTCACTTATCTAGGTGCAGAAAGATACTTCACCCAACCCTACTGCCTCCCATAAAAGAAGAAAGAAAGCTTGAGGAAACTTCAAAAGGAGTTTCTCTATTTCCTGTCTAAATACTCCAATAATCATTCATTAAAAAATATATTCTTACAGTAATATAAAATATGCTCTTGGCTACCATTCTCTGCCTATTATTTTAAAATAATCTATTCTTATTAAAAAAAAACAACACCAAAACCAAACCCAAAACCAACACCTACAGCCACCAAAAATGTACTTACTATAAAGACAAAACTCAATGCCCTTGTCATCCACTTCGCTTTATTAGTGTAACCTTAAAAATCTGAGGCACTGTAGGTGTACCCAGAGTTTTACATTGACTAAATCTGGAGAGCTCACTTAGCTCATGTATGGTGTATTGGGGTTTCTTTGGTTGGGTATTTTGTTGTTGTTTTGGTTTTGTTTCTCTTGTTTGTTTCTTTTTTCTTTGTTTGGTTTTCTCTAGTTAATTTATTTGTTTAGGGTTACCTTCACAAAAAAAAAGCTTTGAGTCTACTCTTGATGGTTGCCTGAAGTGAAAAAGATACAAGTAGCTCTTGTTCCTGAGTGTCCTATAAATTTTATCACCCATGTCACTGGCCTAGTAAGTGCTACTTCTTTGCATTGTCTTTTTATTCAAGTATTTCCCATACCAAGTTTATTAAGTTAAGTTATTAATAATACTATTTTCAGAAAGACTTGGCTGAGTGTGGTACTGTTCCCACTTTTGTGTTTTAAATATGACATTATCTTGATGCCAAACTTGCACAATTTTTTAGAGGTCTTCTTATGCTGTCTGACTAAAATTGTGAAATGCCAATATTACTTCTCACCTTATTCAGTAAGGGGGAGGAAACACAAAAGTGCAAGCCAGCAAAATTATTATCCTACTTGTAGATGCTGGAGCCCTCCAGGGAGTTTCAGGTTAATTACTGATGACTCACTGGGACAGCTGTGCCTGATTACACTCAATATTTGGTTATAAACAAGTAAGAGGAACAATATTCTCCTGCAAGTCCAGTGAATGAATTACAAAAGTTGGTATTGAAACCAAGGGAAAAGAACATAAAAGAATGCTGGCTCTACTTACATTTTAAGGTTAAATCTTGCTTCCTCACAGCATAGGTGAAGAAGGCTCAGCCCTGCCTGTTGTTGTTGATTCTGTGGTCAGGTGAATGTTACAGCTGGGTAAACAACCCAACTCAAACACTTTCATGGGCAGAAGCCAGGTGCAATTATTATCTTTCAGTAAAGTCATGTGCTTTTCTGAGTTAGTAAACCTGCTTAGTTCTGCTAATAATCCTCTTAAATTCCTTGATTTTAGAAACTGGCAACCACAACACTACTGCTTTCCTTAAACCATTTTTAGACCAAAGTAGGATTATTCACTTATGCACGTATAATCTCAGCTACAAATTGGTGATTCCTGTTGTCAAGCAGTTCATATTACAAAAAATACATTCCTAATTTGTTAATTTACTTAATATGAAAACTTTTTCTACTGTGTGCATTCTCTCTCTATAAATATGTATCTAAATACATGCACCTACGCTTCCATGTTACACATGGACTCATCCATGTTAACAACTCAGCTAAAAAACTGCACACATAACTCTTCATCTGCAGCTGTCTGAACCATTTTCCAAGACTGAATTTTGATATTAGCTGTCAAAAGAAAAACACAGTGGGAGAAAAAAGGATGGCTTGATCTCACATGTCATAGATGCGGGGAAAGATCATTGGTTTGGTGTTTGCTGATCCAGGAAGGCTTGAGCAGCAAAACATTTTTCACTTAGGAATTTGGATTACCTCATAGCCCTGGGATGGGAAAAAGCCTAAAGACATTAGGAAAAAAGAAGCAAACTTACAGGTATTTTTCATCTGCAAACTTGTAGCTCCTGTCTATCTTACAAGAGATCTGTAGAAATTGGTTTTCCTTTTATGGTGATGGCTTTAAATTGGAACTCAACAAATTTACAATGTGAAATATGCAGCAGAGTTTATGAGAGAATAGGACTGATGAGTGGGAGACCTCTTACAGTCCCTACAGCCTCTATTTTATGAAAAAAATAAATCTCAAATATAATATTTTTTAAAGGGTATTTTCATCTAAAGTACTTTTTTTGGTTGTAGTTTCCTTTAGTAAAGCTATGCAGCATAAAATAATTTTTTTCTACTTTTTGGGAATGTTCTTATTTCAACATGATTTTAAACATATATATTTAGAAAATAAACAAGTAGTCACATTAAAGTAAGTTTCATTGTTTGATGAGAAATTTTAAAAAATCTGAGCTTTAGAAATGTATTCTGAACAAGAAATCCCTAACAAAGAGATCTGGAAAACAAACTATCAATATAAAAAAAAAGCCTAGAATATAAATTTAGAGATTAGGTCTGGCTTCCTCTCCTCTTTTTTCCTTCTTTTTCCCCTTACACACAACAGTCAATTGTGTTACATTAAATTTTTTGTAATTAGAATAGAATAGTTGTAGCAGGAAGGGATAGGCCTACAATTACCATCTAGTTTAACTAAAAGTTAAAACATTTTGCTAAGGGCGTTGTCCAAACACCTATTTAACAATTACAGGCCTGGGCATCAATCACCTCTCTAGGAAGCCTGATCCATCCAGTGTTCGACTACACACTCAGTAAAGAAATGCTTCCTAATGTCCAGTCCAAACCTCCCCTGGCATAGCTTTGAAACATTTTCCTGCATCCTTGTCACTGGATCCCAGCAAGAACTCAGCATCCCCCTTTCCACCTGTCCTCCACAGGAAGTTGCAGAGAGAAACAGGTTCACCTCTCAGCCTACTTTTTTCCTAAAACTAGACATTAGGGCATGATCCAACAAAGAAAAGAAACAGGTGATCTACTAGATCTTATGTAAATCTTTCCATGGTAGATGTAGTTAGGACAGGTAGAAAGGAAAAGCTATTATCTCTATGTTAGTTTTTGCTTTGAGGTTCTAACTTTCAGTTCCCCAAACAAATAGGAAAAAAACCCTAATAAATTATTTTTTATAGATGTCTTGATTTGATATAAGTGGTTTGCATGACATTTTACTATGAGTCAGGAAACTACCATGCAGTGATATAAATATTTCTCCTGCAGCATATCCTGCTGTTTTATTTCTGTACCCCTGCAAGGCTAATAAGCTCCATGATTTATTATCATCATGAGGTGAGGGTAACACTCACAAGAGACCAAAGTATTTTGCTATTTATTATACTCAAAGCCTAATCATTTCCTTCACTATTAGCATAATCAACTATTGACTACAAAAAAGTTTATAGAACAAGGAAAAAAAGGTATAAAGCTACCAGATGTAACTAGAAATTGAGAAAAAAAAAACCAAAAAAAAAAACCACAGTGGTTTTCCAGAGAAGAAAGATGTATTACAAATAATGGTATTTACCCTTTTTTCTATATATCATTAAAATGATATATAATTAATTTTTAATATATCATTAAAAAAAGAAAAAAAATTGAAAGCAATTATACAATGTAAAGTTAACTCCAATGAGTATGCCATTTCTCAAAAGAGTAATCCACATTATTAGTAAAACCCTATAAGAGGAGAAGGAACAAAAAAAGAAATAATTGAAAAGTCTTGAGTCCTCACAAGTACGCATATTCAAGCAAGCTATTAAAGAAAAAAAAATGCTGTATGCTATTATTGCCTGTAATGTGAAGGAGGAATAATTTTTTTCATACATAGAATTCAGTTATGGAGAAAAGAAATATTTCAATCATCTTCAATTAAAACAGAGTTTCTGTAACTTGTTCTTTCCTGGGGGGAAAAAAATCCGAAAACATCCTCCCATGCCCACCCTCACAACCCACCACACCCCCTGAACTCCCCCTCCCTGCACAAAAAACCAAAAGAAATACCCCAAAACTTTCGGATGACGAAAATATCTTCTATTAGTTCAGGTTTCTGGTGAGGAATTTTTTGTTATTGTTTCCTGTTTTGTTTTTTGTTTATTTGGCATTTGTTTAGTTAGTTCGTTTTTGGTTTTGTTTTTTTTTTTAGCCCACTTCTGCAGAAGGATTAAAAACTACCACTTTGAACATAAGAAAATCTTGAAAAGTAGCATTTTATATACATAAAAGTGTGGAAAAGTGAGATTTCATCTTCATGAAGACAGGTTTCTTTCTGTCTCCAGGGCTGTGATAAGTACTTTGATAAATAATTATATAATGGTAGGTTTATGGTAAAGACACACTGGGATAGAAGTGTGTATGATCTTCTGGAAATAGAGCACTACCTATCACTCAAGGAAAACAGATTTATTCTGATTTAGGAGAAAGATGGAATAGAAAAACTTAGCAGTGTACATGAAACTATTTATGTGTTTGAAACAATTTAAGTCCATTTTCTTTTAAAAAACTGCATTAAGAAAATATTTAATGCATTTTTTTCTAGTTTAGATTACCATTATTCTTAGATAGCTGAACTTAACTTTTGAATAAACGTAAAAAAAATTTGAAATGCTAGATTTATAACACTTAAACATGTAGAAAGAAGTTAAGTATAATGCTAGCATAAATATAAAATGTCCTTTTCATTCTCTCCAGCTAAAGAATCTCATTTATTATAATTATTATTGGAATGTTACTTTTGTTGAAGCCATTCTCACATTAGTGGTTATACTGTTGTCACATAATCATCTCCTACAAGTTTTTTATTTCTTATGACAAATACACAAATTTAAGTGATACAGCTATGTTGGCTAATATATTTTTGGAAGGTGTGCAGAAGGCATAGTATCTTTGAACTTATTCAAAATGCAAACTGAAACCTTAGTCTGCTTTTCAGAAACACAGAGTCATCTTCACTAATACACATCATCACTGAAGGCACTGCTTTTTGCTTTGAACTGTAACATTATCAATGACTAGTCCACCACTTTATTAGAAAGCTTAAAAAAATATTTTTTAATATCTAGAGGGATGGTTTAACATTGTCTTAATTACCATTTTAGCTGTTTATTCATGTGTAAGAAAAGGTTAATTATTCCTTAAGCCTTAAACATATTAAAACATTCAGCAAAACAACCTTCACTATATTGCTAGCAATAGTACTCCTACTAAAGGTAATTTATGGCTCAACAGGTTGTTTTTGTCCATTATAAACATTTCTTCAAATTCTGGAGACTACTCCATTGCGTGAAATTTCAGTCAAACTCAAGAAAGGAAAGGACTTTCAGAAATGTTGCTGGAATAGTGGAAGCTTTGTAAACTGCTTCCCTCCTGCTCCAGATATTAGATGTGCTTGTTAACAACAAATAATTTCTTGGTGGGAGCTGGAAAGACCAGCAAGGCTTGGAAAGGGTCAGGGCAATTCTGTTGAAATTAAGCAAGGCTAATTGCTTTTTTAAATCAACAGGATATTCATGGAAAGCTTAGCTTATTTAATACAGTTCTCTCAACTCTGAGAAAAAATATTTATTTAGTAAAATGTATTGGTTCATATCAAACCTCTATAGCTCCTTTCTCTTCACTTTTAATGTTTTTCTTCCTTTGTTGACAAATTATGTGCTTGCAAATCACCATGAATATAGAGAGATTTTTCAGAAGATGAAAATAGTTGGAGTAAAGGTTGAACTTAATCAAACTAAAACTTGGAAGTAATTTGAAATTAGCAATTATCAGCAGCTTCCCCTTTAGGAAGCTCACTGATCTTTACAAAGAACTTACTATTCATTCTATGAAATGTATTTTGCATGTTTCATAAAGATTTTTTTTTTCATTTTTTTCATAGTGGTTGTGGTAGAGCTGAAAGCAGAACCTAGGCTCTCCAGCTCCCAATATCTATTCCCAATCATGCTGTGAAATGAATTCTTAAGATGGACTCTAGAGTGGAAACAGCTTATTTCTTGCTGATGCAGCACGATGCCACTGCTTCCCCTGCAGCTGCTTACCCTGAGTTGCTGATTAGTCACTGATATTTGAACATAGGTGTCGTTTTTTTTACTTATTATTAGTTGCCCAACTTTTTAGTTTTTTAAACCTATTATTTCAACCTACTATTTTAGAAGCATTTCTGGTTTTATTTTCTCATTCCCCAAGGAAGGGTCTTTGCAAGTCAGATCTTCTAAACTGATAAAAATAGTTCTCTCTAGTTAGTTATAATAGTAAATGCGAAGATTTCAAAGGCTGTTCATGTTTAGATTTCAGAGAATACGAAATACGCTAAAACTTTCAGGAAAACTCTTACCTACTAGAAAATTGAGGAAAATATAAATAAATAGTTCTCTATGTGCTTTACTTGAAAATAATTTTATAAGTATCTTAGGGATCAGAGGCTTGAAAGGCACATATATTTGTATATTTTGCCAGATGTTCCATGTCACAAAACATCACAACTCTCACTAAGGTCGACAGCATTTAAGATAATGCTAAAAGAGAAAATGTCACATTATTTAGTAACTGACTATATACATAAATAAGACTGAATTTAAAAATATATGGAGCCTTTTTCAATAGAAATCTGAAATTATTTTATAGTAAAATAATATAATCATAATTATCTTTATTATTCAACTTTCTACATATTTTTCTTCTCTGCTTCCCAGGGGAGTGTCTTGTTGCACACACAGAAGCGCCAGTGTGCCCAACTTTATTATTTTTCTGAAATCACATATATTGAAGTTATGAAAAAGTTATACACAAAGATCCAACACTCAGGGTATGTGAATGAAGCGCAGAAATAGGGAATAGAGATATGAAAATATGTAAAGTTAAATAAAAACTATCAGAAATTTTTATATGTTTATATTTTGATTTGAGGTCAATCGAGTGTCTGTTTTTCTTATGGGGACTTTCAATAAATTCTGACAGTAATATTCTATTATATATGTGAGCATCTTGAGACTTGTAGGATTTAGACAATGTGTTGAAGCATACAGTGTTTGATCCAAAGTGTCTGTAATCCAATAAGCATACAATATAACAGGTTTAGATGTATGCTACAATTCTACATCCCTACTGATAGCATTAGTTACAATCTTGTCATTTGAAACTCACAAATAATGGTTTGTCTGGTTCAACAGATACTACTTGCAGTGTTTCATGATATCTCAGTATAAAACGCCAGTTAAGTGAAAAGCATTTGCAAAATATAGGGCCTTAAGGATGGAAATATATGTAGCTTTTTATGACGTTTGTAAATCCCTTCTTTACACAGTTATAGTAATGTGAATGAAGTTTTAATCTATTTTGTTATAGAAGTATCTCAGAAATACTGTATGCTCAAATATTTTATCCCTTTTGTGGAGTGTAGCTCCTCTGCAGAAAGAAGCAGCCATTGTAGCATCATGCTAAAGAAATTTTAGTCCTGTGTGGAATATGGAAAGGCAAGAATAATTCCAATTTCAACTGTCTAAATTAGTTTATTACTTAATTGTTTCAAGTTGATAATCCCTTTGCAATTACTAGTAAAAAAGATGATGCAAGAAAGTCTCACAATATCATTTCAGTGCGCAAGACATTTTGAGATTCTGACACCAAATTATGAGACATAACACAGAGACTCTGCTCTCCAAGACTTTGTCTGTGAACATAGGAAAAAAAACAACAAACATTTTAAAAGGCACTTTAAATGGAATTTCTTTGTGTTCAATTGCTCTTTCAAGACCTGTTTGGAAACGGTACTGTATACCCTTATGTGAATATATATGTGAATTTCTACAATTTGAAATGATGGGGTTATTTTTTGAAGAGGTAAACAAAGAACTGGGAAATTTATTTAATGAGAGAGTTCCAAGAAATATTTGTGAGAGAAAATAGTGAATCAATATGGCAAAATTTTGGAAAAAACACTTTTTTTTGGCAAGAGAACAGAACTGGTTGAAAATCTAGAGAGTAGAAAAAAAGAATTTTTTGTTCATCTCTGTTTTCCACCCTTTCTTGACGAAGAAAAATTGACTTTATTTTCAGCTAATAGAGCACAAGGACTCCTGAGTTCCAATACTACGAAGTACCATTGCTTCCCAGGAGGCAACAGTAAGCATTTCACGTGTTAGTATTACTAAAACACCTCTTTACACTGGGGTGATCTGAACTTGGTCACGTAAGAACATTTAAAATTAGATTAATATAAGTGCAGAGTATAGGAATGAATTCTGCTTTGAAGCTTAGGCCACGACTAGTGTCCTTCACTACAATTATGTATGAAACTACTTCAATCCACTTCTGAAGTTCAGCCCTATGTGGATTTCCTCTTTCCACATAAACCTAATGCTGAGAGGAAGAGCCAGGTTATTAGTAGACAGAACACTGTCCATGATACAAAGCCAGACCAAAAAGTAACACTTGGCAGCCATTGCTATTGAAAGACTAATGGACCTTGTATCAGATCCTTTTACCTTAGTTGTTCTCTGCTCTCCTCTTTCCTGAGCTGACAGTCTCAACAGGATGCTAGTTAATGCTTGTGGGGGCACAAGCATCTCTCCAGTAGGCAATACTCTCCAAGTGCTAACTCATTTTATACAAGCCAGTTAACTGTCACCTGAGAGTAATAACTTTCTTTCACTACTGAACTGAACTTGATTCAATTCTTTTACTATTTATCTTCACAGTAATAAACAAATTTGTCTTGTCAGTACAGTTTGTTTGCTTAGGCCTTTCTGAAAAGGGACCTTCTAAATGTTCGTTGCATGTGACAGAAAATACAACAGCACTAGACAGAGAAGAGAGGTGGTAGAGAGAATATTTTAGTTTTATAAGTTTCTTAAATTCCGCAATTAACATTACCTGCTTGATAACATTTATCAAGAAACTTTAGGATAACACCTTTCTTTATGCTTTGGAAAAGTTTTTCCCCTTAAAATTCATAGCATGAGCAACAGCATGTAGGACTCTACCTGCTCAAAGCCAAAGGCAATTGTTTCCTTTTGAAGAGAAAAGCAAGAGAAAAATATTCACTTATCTAAACCTTTGGGGGCATCTTGGGTTTTTCTGCATTTTCCCATCACTATTTGTGAGATTAGATCCGACTGTGTCTCAAGTTTCCATAGCTATGCTCCCGGCAAGTGAACTATGCATCTAAACAACATCTTTTGTTAGAAACAGTGCACCGTGGCAGTATAGAGCCTGTCCTCTGTACTGTCATTTATAAAATCTAGGATGGATTTGACTCTCTCTTTGACTCGCACAACTATTTTGTTTTGCCATTTTCTGTGAGCCAGCTTCTTATGCCACTGTTATTTCCCAAATTTTAATTCTGCAGATATGACCATTTCCAGTATAGGAGGAAACAGTGAGCGGGAAAAAAAAAAAAAATCTATTCTTGCCCCTTGCACACTGCTGTTGAGCCCCTCATATTGAATAAAAAGGACATAAAGAAATTTTGGTGTAACTTAAATTTGATTTTTCCCTATCACCCTTTCCCCTTCATCCTTGATGTCATCCAAGTAAAGAACTATGGCAGAACACATTATTTTAGAATTGCTTCCAAGAAAACGAAAAGATAATATAGTGTCAAAATTATTAAATCCTGTTTTTCTTACAGCTTTTCTCAGGCCAATCTTAATTGCTAAAATATGAGAGAGCTATCTGGAGCATTCTATCTGGAGCAGAACCAGAGCCCATGCTGCTTCTCTCCTCTGCCTCTTTACTGTACTTCTGTACAGCACCATGTTGGAAAGAGGGCTTCAGGAAGGCTGTGATCCAGGCAGATTCCATGACTCTAGAGTCATACTGTGCAGGTTCCTTGCATATTGTCAGATAGAACAGTCACCATTGTTTTAGTTCTCCAGGATTGTTTAAATTTTTTTCTTACATGCTTTATATATCATTACAAAATTTCTTTCATCATGCTGAAAGATGATGAAGCTACAATAAGTTACAAGCTTTCAATAAGAATGAAAACTTTCTGCACATATAATTAAGCAGGTCTCATTTTAACTACCTTTGCCCATCCTTTTTTTTACCAAAAATAATTCAACTGAGTAATGAAACTGCATTAAATACAATATATTAATCATGTTGTGGGTCATTGAATGAGACATCTTCAAACACAACCAAAATACTTAGATTTCTTATATTTTAAAAATCAGCATACATGATAATGCTACTCATGGTTACTCCTCTTTTATCCATTTAAATCCCCTTAGCTCTAGAAACCACCAGAAACCTAGAAAACAAAGTTAGCTATTTTATTGCTCTCTCACACGCTTGAATAATGTCTGTGTAGGAGATAGCTAGAAAAAGCACATATCCAGAGCTGCCAATTCTACTGATATATTAAAATAATCCCCATATTATTATTACAATACATATCAGAATAGGAAAAGAATGTTGGCATAAATTTTTATATTCAATAGCAGGGAATGATGGCCACTGTTAATAGAATAAAACATTGAGAGACATTAATAAAATAACATACCAGGCATAGATAAGTTTATCTCTCAAATATTTTGTTAAAAAAAATAATAGGTTTCTATTCTCCGCTCAGAGAAGAGAAGCTTCTGTTTTTGACTAACAACAGTAGAAGGTAAAATTACAACAACTCTCTTTGCCTTCTTTCCATAATGAAAGTTTGCAATGTCATATTCCTCTGAGATTGTTACTTTAATATCTCATGATGATGTGACTATCATTGCACTCCCCCAAAAAAGGACAGATTCTCCTCTTCAAGTAAAATGTGAATCAATTTGAGCAGTACAATTACATAAGAAAACCACTTACTGTGCACCTAAAATACTTTAAAGACAGTAGGACAGCAGGTCACAAATATCACATACTTTTTGAATTCATGAGATTTAATTTTAAAAAACTTTTCCCATAATCCTGTCTATGGACAGTACTGGTCTTAATAGAACTATTGCAATTTCAGAAAAAGACAGAAAAATCCTTGGATCAAGAAAATAAATCTGCCATAAAACCATAATGGGAGAAAACTAACACTTTGGTGGAAGATAGTCTTGTTTGCATGCAATATTAGATATTATAAACTTTGATTTTTCTTCCCTTTGTGATGAAATAGTGCAGATTGCTTAGGAAAAGAACAATTGCCCCTTCAGGGATCTTCAGGGTTGATTTTTTTCTTAGATATAGCTAAAAAACAGGTTGAGGCAAGCAAGTTGAGAGAGCTTGTATGGGCACACTTGATAGCAAGAAAGCACACAATAATCAATATAAATTATCAATACCGTTGTTCCTTCACTGCCTTTACATTTTACTTTTTCTATTATCCAAACAGAAGTTTATCTCTATATCTTAATTTCCTATTTTACATGTTAGAAAAAAGTACAGATTTTAATAATCAATCAAAGCAATTTTTTAAATTTATTTAGTGAGAGATGCTTTTGTTCTGTCTTAAAAGCTGCATAAGAATGGACATCTTCTTTAAAATGACTGGCAATTTATTTACAATAAAAGATTTGCAGTAAATGTTAGTAGAATTTATTACTCCAGTGTCCAGAAAACAAAAACAAAAAAGCATCTTATAACATACTCATTACTAAAATACATTTTCTTGCATAATAAATGCTGACTTTTGCATTTATTTTGTAAGAAATAAATCTCTGCACAAAAATTGTGCACAATTATGTTGTAGCATAAAACCTCTGTTTTTTGGTAGTGGGGGTTTTGTTGTTATTGTTGTTCCTTACCCAAAAAAGTCAAGCCCTGAAATACTAAGTTACTGTACTAATAAATTGAAGCAATTTCTTAAAAATTATAATGTATGTCTTGTTCTAGCATATGCCATGATTTTGTTTACTTATCCAAGACATTTGAGTTGCCGTTCACATCAAATGCTTTGTTGCTATTGAGGCAAAAAAGGCAATATAGGTGATACAGTAGTAGTATTCAGAAATATTTAAATGTCTCAATTCATATTGTGCTTGCATTTAAATCCTCTTTAATTCCTTTAAATACCTTTCTGTAGATTTTGGCATATTAAACTTATATTTATATTTGCTAAAATACATAAGAGATACACACACTTCCCTTCAATTTTTAGGGTTTAAACCTTTTGAAATAATAACTGAACACAGGACTTCTTATACAACAGCAAATTTTGGTATGGGTACAAACAAACATATTCTCCTTGAAAAAATTCCTATGTTCTGTTCTTTTGCAGACTACAAAGTTTATTTTTCCTGTGTCCAGTCCAAGAATGATGGGACACACAATCACTTTCAAAACACTTATTGGGAAAAAGAGATATTAATAGTTGCATGCAATGGAAACTGGACAAATTTGAATATGTAAATCCATAAAAATTACTAAATGCACATTATGTGGCTCAGGGAATCAGAATTCCCAACTGTTGATGTATAGAAGACTACTTGGAATACAATCAGTTTATTTGTCCTGCTACACTTTTTCTGAGTGCTTTATTTTGGCCACCAGATGATCTTTGGTCTGACCCTATACATTACCTAGATTTCCCACAAATAGAGGAAAAAGTATTTTTTACTGAAATACCCCTGTGTTTTGGATCTTCATTATAGCTGAAGATTTGAAGGGATAGAGAGATCTGATGTTGTCCAGAAAATGGAAGAATCTATGATTAAATAAAGCCAACTGGGAAATGTTGAAAGGGCTCATAGGAACAGAGGAAAAATAAACTTCCGTTGAATCTTTGCACTAGATTTTTTTCAGGAAAGAGCCTGCCTTGGATGCAAAGGTTGCTAAATATTCCATTCATAAACCAGATGTCTGTTCTTCCTTGAGTCTAAATTTTGGAATGCATTTTGCCTTCCATCTACATTGAGGACTGCGACAGTATCAAAGGGAGTTCTGCAATCTGCATCAGTGGGAGGCTGCCTGAGCTAGCAGCTGGCACGGAAGACTTGGACAAAAGCCTAACTTGACTAAGTCAGTTGCAAAACCTTCATCAATCTGGAAGTTGATGTTCAAATTATTACTTTTTGAGGGGTGCAAAATGTTTGGATCAATTCACAGCATGACAGTGGACATACTGCTTTACTTTCTGATCATCTAGTTCTCCACTTGTCAGTTCAGTATGTTCGTTCATATCCACCTCAGTGAATTGATTTGAAATTCATAGATGAGGCAGGTTATATAACTGCAACTGTCTAGATCTCATGAGTATTTGCAGTGAGAACTGACTCACTGAGATGTGTACAAGCGTGCACACCCACATGCACATACAAACCCTTCCCTACTGCTTCTTCCTAACAGATATAACTGCAGGTGTGTTTTTAAAAAAATCCAAAGTTTTCCTCCACTTTAAATTATTGCTTAAAAACTGATGGAATGTAAACATGGAGCTCCTTGTTTAAAGGGTAATAAAAGAAATCAAAGTTTTAGTACATGGCATTTCAAGTTATCTGGTATCAATAGGCTATTTTTAACAGTGGTGAACAGTTATTGCTGTGTGTATTTTCTTTTTAAGAGCAGGATACTGAAATCAGGAGTGGAGGAAGAAATCCTATAATATGATTTTTCAGAAAAAAGGCATATGCTATTCACTCTGCAGCACAATAGGAGCTAGAATAAATACGATGGCAAAGCAACAGAGAGAATAGAAAGTGACCTACAATTCTATTCAGAAAATCAGAAAAGTGCTGAATAATTTGTTTTGCTACCAATGTGTGGGGGTGGATTTCCAATACAGAAATATGCATTCTTTCTTTGAATCCAGCAGATCCAAACTTATGTTCTCTGAGCAATTAAAATCCTGATCAAGCAGAAAACCATTCACAGCAAACTCAGGTACTCTTCATGAACAGAACAGAGAAGTTGTTGATATTTGTCTGGACAGTCAATGAAAATATAGAAGGTATAAAAAATGCTATTCTGTTATCTTCAATGAGAGCTATTTCTCATCATATTTGGTATATATTTGGGGCTTTACTTTACACAGTGGATTTGAAGTACAATGTAAACATAGAATAGTTAATATATAAAAATATATATCAGCACTAGGAATTTGACACAAAATATATTTCCCTCATTTCTATTACAAGTAGATATGCATAAAACTTCAAAATACAAGTAGTTCTTAAAGAACAGGCACAGTTTTGAAACTTAAAATATTAATGCGCATATAGAGTATCAAACTTGTTCCTCTGCTGAAAAAATTCAGACATACAGGGTAAGGTGATCTAAAGGAACACAGTAAAAGATTAGAAATGGAAAAAAATCAAGGAGAAAAGCAGTCAGTATTCTTCCCAGACAGGTTCCCTGCCTTATATAGGACTGCACTAGTGTGTCAGGGATTCCTGCACAGTAAGACAGTCTTCTGTCTTACAAGCTAGGTTTTATTTTTTTTACCTCTTATAAAATGTCGTTTCTCAGATCTTATCAGAATGCTGTAGTCTCAAAAAAAAGAAAAAAAAGCTGGTTAAAGATATCATTCATCACTGAATATGTATGTGTTCCAAAACATTACCCATGTATGTTGCTAGTGTTACAGAATCCCAAATTCATCATATGCCTAATTATAGGTTAAGATTCATCAGAAATAAGGGTAAGAATTCTTATGTATTTGTATTATATAATCATTTTTGCAGCACTTTCTTGTATTTTGGGTTTATGCATGCAGAGTGATATTTAAGAAAAAGTAGAGGTAGCAGCCATGACAGAATAAAAAGAAACCAAGCAAACAAGAAAGGAACTGTTACTGTGTAATCATTACATTGAAAACCTTTACTGATTCATCCTCTCAGATGGACTACTTACATCAACATTTTCAGGACACAATTTTAAAACAAAATTATTCTCATGCAATTTTAGGACCTGAATTCTAGAGGAAAGAACATTTGAAAATAATGGGAACTGCAAAAATGCAGTCATTCTCTGAAATAAGTCAATGAGTGTCTGTTTGCCATTATACAATAAGGACAGTTAAGCTTTCAAGAACATTAAGCTGTGTTATTTGCACTACAAAAAGCTAAAAGAAAATAGATTCTGTAAACATGAGTTCTCTAAATTAATGTATTTTTTTCTTCACACTTTGGTCCAGAGAACAGATTAAGAATCTATTTCACAAGCAAAAGCGAGAGAATGCTCTTATAGATAAAATTAATTATATGTATTAATTGTCAAAATTCACTTCACATTTTCAAGCCATCCCTTCATACCTTATGAACCCCTTCTTTAAACTGATGGTGGAACTTACAGTCTATATCTGAAATTGTAATTGAAAACAGAGCATATTATCAGACTGTGAACCAAGGAAATGCACTTCTTTTCCCTGGCTTTTATTTCATGTGTCAGTCAGAGAGTAATTTATCTACTGATTTCTTTGTGGGAGTCAAGTAACTGAATCACAAAAATTCTGAGCTCCTTTTTAAGCTCTGCTCCTTACTTTATCTGACTTCAGACATGTCACTTAATCTTTCTTTACTCCATTTCCCCCTGCAAAAATGGAATCTGTAAACCATCCCTTTCTTTTCCTTCTTTCACAGAGACGACTGCTCTTCTCCAACCCTATTTGACACTGAAACATGGACTAACCTAACATTCTGTGCTGCAGATCAGACATGCTCGTGTAGAAGTACCTGAGCTAGTTTTAAGGCAGATATCTCAGGTGTGGCATACAGTTTAATTAGGACTGCATGGAAACAAATCTCAAGGGAAGATCATACAAGCCGTAACCTGCAGTGCTGACGTTTCACCACTGTAGGTCCTTTAGCTAAATTAAACAAAAAATAAAACTACATGCATAAATAAACTGTAGGCATGCAGAAATCAGGGGGTAGGGAGAAGGAATATAATGAAATATTTCTGAGAGTTGCAAAAAACATGAGAGAGACAGTAGAACCAGGTAAAGACAAATGAAACAGAACAATGAAAGCTCCATTTAAAGATAATATCTGTAATTAATAACATAGAAATTAGTATGAAAAGGCTGTCTTCTCCATTCTTCAGATTTTGAGAATACATCTCCAGCTATCCCTACCTTTGCTAGAAGAAGATTTATAACCTAGGAAGATTTATAATGCAGAGGAAAGGTAAACTATAAGTAAACATAACAATCCATAGTATTTGAAAACTAAAATGAATGCTTCCATGCTCATCTTCATAATGAAAAAAAAAAAAAAAAAGGGAATAGACACTAAACAGTTAAATAAGAGTTTAAAAACACGAACCCCAAACATTTTTGTTAGCCTTCAGAGGATTTCACTGCTGAAAGGCATTCTTCAGGCCAGTAACTTGTCTTGTGGTAAATTAGTGGGGTTTTAGTACTATTATTATTATCATTATTTAGAAAATCACATGCTGACTATTAACTGCTGGGGTCAGGAGGAAAAGTAATTCTGGAAGTTTCTGTCAGAGAGTTTTTTCAAAATTTTCTTCTGAGATGTTGTATTATGCATGGTCAGAACTAGAAAGCTATGACAAAAGACCAGGAAACTAATTTACCATGGTAATGTATTTGCCCTTGATATACAAATATGAATGTAATGGAAATGTTCTTCAGAAAATTATGGTGCAATTTACATTAAGACAGTACCATTCTAACTGCAAAATCAGAGAAGGCTGCACATATGAGCAGAATTTCTTTGCAAGGAAAGCTCCAAGGGCAGGGGATAAATTAACTCAGAAGTTACTTTTGGTTCTGCAGATTTTACTAATTAACAAGTTTTTTGCATACTGAATTTTCACAGTCAATCTGCTAACATTTTTTTTTCTTTCTTTTTTTTTTTTCTCCCACATCTGACACCACAGCTAATCAGCAGAATAAAACTTCAATCTACATCTGACAGTCATGTAGGCTGGTGGGCAATGTTCACCATATTCTGAGAAAATCAACTCCCTTATCTGTTTTTTCCACTTTTCCAGTGTTTTATTCTTAACTAAGAAAATGTAAAGAAACTCTTAACAGCAAACAGAAAGGTGAATTTCTTATAGACTCTGCCTATGAGCTGAATGTTTTAAATTTGCCATAACTATAAAGAGTACTTGCTTTCCTTCGTCATCTAGGCTTGAAAAAAAAAAAAAGGAAACATATTGGAAGGTTTCATGTACTGTGTTGAAGATTATTATTTCAAATTCTAAAATGAAAGGAAATCCAAAGCAATTAGTTATAATTCCATTGTTTCACACCAACTGAAATTAAATGGTAAATATTTGAAGTAAAAATTAATAATCAAGATCACTTCCAAAATGCTGTTTCCATTAAAAATCTTCGTAAAAATCCAGTATAAATCCTGATTAAAACCTAACCTAGCCAAACACTACAGATTACCTAGATTCCAATTAAATGTGACAAATGAACGCTTGACAGACTTCAATTTCAATTCTATTTCTGTCAGAATGATCCATTAATATTGAAGACTACATTATCAGAATTTGAACAATTCAATAGTTAAATACAAGTGGACTTAAGAATCATATGACAGAAAACTCTCACTCAAATATCAGGTAATACATATATGAAGGAACAAAAGTACATTCCATCTTGTTCCATCATTATTTATAGATTATTGTTAATATAAATTTCTGGAGGTACATGACATGCCACTGTTGAAATCTTGTCTTTAAAATGTGACAGCAAAATCCAGAAATCTGTACAGTATAATTTTCACCACACTATCACCCAGCTTTTAAAGGTCTCTGTTCAAGGTTTTATAAAGAAGGAGGAAATCCTAATTCTATGTATGTCTTACCATGCAAAATTTTTTTACTGGAGATTTTTTGTTCATTCACCATGAGCTAATGTATTTATCTACCTCTATGTTTCTATCTATTAATTTTAGAATACTATTTTCAAAACCAAATGCAAGAAATTCATCCTACCAAAAATAAAAAAAAGAAAAAAAGAAGCATCTAAAACATTTTAGTTATTAAAATGTAATTCCAGTTTTTGCACCAATATGAAAACTTAAACTATTTTGCTTTAAGTTATAACATTGCTCAAGCACTTTTCTTTTTCAATTGCACTTCAGTTAGTGTGATTTTCTTTTTCATTGGATACCAAATATACAAATTATATTAATCTCTGATTCTAGAGTTTCTCCATCATGGATCATGAATATCCTATGTTAAAATACTTTCTGAATTCAGAATTTCATGTTTACAAATTCTCTACATTGCTGGCTGTCCAAGGGAATTGACAAGTTGTTTAATTTGATCATCATAACCACAAAATCTCACTACAAAACAGACAATCAAATAATCAGCCCAATTTAGGTACAAACTCTACAAGCTTTTTTTCTGACATTTTTTCCAGTAATACCATAGTCACTTTTTTCCCCTACCACATCCCCAGAAAAATGAAATGTAAACAAATATATTCATATAAACAACCAAGGAAAATATATAAATGCAAAGGTATAAACATACATAACCTGATATAACTTTAGATGGATAGTACTGTCTTCCTTTTTAGTCAATTATTTTTTTTGCTATTGGGATATACAGTTCAAACATATGTAGACTGCTGTAGCCATTCTTCAGCAATACACACTAGATTTGGAAATACCTTACCATGAAAAATAGCAGTTTTAATGGGTTGACATGTCTATCTCAGGTAAGACAAAACCCCAAGAACAATTATTCAGTATTGCAATCTCTGAAAAACTAACATGCACTTAGCCAAACTGATTAATTCATTCTGTAACAAAAAAATACACCATCCTTCTTGCATGTACCCACCTATTACAATTGAATTAGAAAACCCATTATTTCTTTGATTATCAAAGAAATGTTTGACATGTATTAATTTATTTTGTTGTTTATGGGCAAAGGAAAATATAATGAAGTCAGTCTCTGACTTCATAAAACTTTAGATCAAGGCAAAAAAGTGGAGAACAGTGAAATATTTGTGTTTTATAAAATACATTTCAAAATTAATAAGTTTTTGGGGTTTTTAATCCTGAATAGTTTTAGATATAAATAAAAAACAACCTAACCTGAGATTCATATTAACTTTTTTTGGTTTTTTATAATAGGAGAATTACTATGGAATAAATAATTATTTAACAGTTTCCCCTTCTACATAAATGGACCCTGAATTTAAATGAGATGCTGTAAAATGTTGTCCAAAATAAAGTGTGAAGAAAAGGAAAGTAATATTCTTCTATTCTGAATAATGAAGAATGGCCCTGGCATTGTGTTTTATTTTGAAAACAGTCTATACAACATTTCTGGGAAAAAGAGAATTCTCTAGAGTGAAGTTTTAAAATACTATTTTCTTTTCCTAATGCTGTATATATCACATTTTGGGAAATTTCCTAAGTAGGTTTTGAGTCAAAAATGGAAGGAAATGAGGATATATATGTCCTTTATGGTCTTTTATCTAAAATGAAAACTGTATAATTTTATTCAATTACCATTTCCCCGGACCTCTACTGATATTTTTTTCAGTGTTTTAACTGCTTCTGCAGTATAGATTTTAAGTGATGTAAAAAAGAAAGCTGTTTATATTAGTGGTGTTATGTTCCATTATTTTGTATACCTGCATTTTAACAAACTTTAAAATTAAATAATTACAATATTAATTATTTAATATATTTATTTATGTTTTTGGACTGACCTTTCAAAAGTCTACTTAGTATCACTTGCTAGTGAGATTATGTGTGTGAATGTTGTGTTTGCCCCTACCATTTTCCATATGCTCTGCCTCACCAACACTGCCATCCGGCGTAGTCCTTTCGTAGTTGTCCTCTGGGAGTGGAAGGGCACCCAGTCTTGGCCCTGATGAACTCTTACTGCTTGGTGTTTCTGACTCCTCCAGACCGCTGTCATAGCAACTCTGCAATGACCCTTGATGCGGGTCCTGAGGCTGACTCACAACAGAAAACGTCACTCTACGAAACGGCTGCAAGAGAAAAGATTCTGAATGTCACTGCAAAGTTCAGTCTTTGAACAACTGATTCTCAAAACATGACTTAAGCAAACTAATATTTTAACATTTACCAATTAAGCAATTTTGTCTACATGAAAGCAAACAGAAAGTACAGTTCTTACATAAAAGGCCACTGGACAGAGTATGTATGGAATTTTACTGTAATAAGTGGTCAGAAGCTTCACACAGTTTTTCATAGCCTCCTTTGAAATGGCTACATGGGCTAAGAGAGCAGTTTATAATTATTCATAAATTTTGTACATCTTCTCTATCAATCAGGAGTAATAAGTTGATCAGAATTAATATCAGACTGCATAAAGGTACTTGAGAGTGTGTGTGCATGTATGTGTAAGGTTGTGTGGGTGGGTAAAAGTGCTCATCTGTAAACAATATTGTGGGTATTATGAAGATAGCAACACACCCATAAGATTTCTATAAAATCACTACCTATGTTTCTGACAGCTAGTTAACATGGGAAAGGAGGGAAGAAAAAAGGAAAAAAAAAAAGGAAAGGGACAAAAAGTCTCTTAGGTCCTTTGCCATAAAAGCCAGTGCCTGGAGACAGGGTGTGTTGCCAGCTGACTTAATAAAGCCTTTAAAGTACCGCAAGCACAGCTGACACAACACGCTTCCACTGGGACTGTACAAACATGGATTGTTAGAGATTTGTATTCATTCAAAATGACAGATATTGCTGTTGCTCTGGAAGCCTACATGCTGAACCCTGGCACCAATGAGAATCCCAGGAAATGGAAGAGTCAATCCTTCACATTTCAGGGGACACTGAGGACACGCTGGATTTTCAGTGAGAAGTTAGGGGATTCTCTTAGGATATAAACGACACTCAGGCATCAATGATACATTTAAAATAATTTAATGATACATTTAGAGAACTGCAGAAAAATGTTTGTTGCTCTAGAAAGCCCCATCTGTAAAAACCACCAAAGGATTCATCTTACAAGATGCCACACAAATTTTCCTGTGTTTAAAATGGGGTGTCTGATAGTGCTGACCTTTGGATTCAGATGTGTTTCAAGCCCTGTGTTAGAATGGGACATAGGCGTGCATCATTCCTAATGGCAACAGTAGTCACTATAGGATGGAAATAGATAAGCAGGCCAGAAGGGAGAAAACAGCAACGGCAAGCATGCACACAAGCCCTGAAGAACAGAAGTCCACGTCAGATTTACAAGTAGAGGTAGTTTCATTTTGAGGGTACAAAACTTTAAAGATACCAAGGTAGTTAGTGCTGATGGTAGACAGGCTGGACAACAAATATTATGCTAAACCTTCCTGGCATGAGTAGATCAAAAGTTTAAACAGGTGACAGTTACCAGAAATACTTTGACTGTTTGACAGACCAAAACTTCATGCAATGAGATGCTGTAATCTGTAACTATACATCAATTATTACTTAGTTAGGGGCCAGTGACACAAACTGTGAATCTCAGAGATTTGAATTCACTTAGAACATTCCATAGATTATTCCTGAATATCATACTATTCTGGCAGTCACATTTGGATCAGCTGAGCTGGGAGAGAGGCCCTTTGGCATCTACACACATCAAACTCACCCAGTCATACTAGGTTTCCTTACTGGCTTGACCCCAGATTTCCTGTAGCAGAGTCTCAGATGTCTCAGTCCTTAAAATAATTTAGACTTGGTGCAATAACCATATAAAAAGATTAATAGCTTGAGCTGGTACCTCTGAGGAGGGATCCTGAACAGAGAAAATCCTTGGCTTTTATACCTTCATAGTCTAAGTGCATGGAAGTCCTGGGCTCTTAGGCTCCTGCCATGCCTCTGAGTGTCTGGTCACCTGGATGGGCACAGGTCCCCATGCCCTTTATTATGCAAAGGGTTAGCAGTCCATGACCTCTTGCCTGAGGCTCCCAACACCTGGAACTCCCACTGCAGCTGCTCACCAAGCTACATGCACTGACTGTATTTCTCAACACCAGAAGGACTTTGCATCATCTACAGCTCCTGCAAGAGCTGTGATGTAACTTAAAATGGGAATTAGAAAAAAAAAAACAAACATTAAATATTTGGAACTTTATGTTCCATTTCTTATTGATTTCTTGGAAATCAAACTCAACTAGATCACTAGAAGAGAACACTTTTTTATCACATCTGTGGATACCAGAAGAGTAATAGCAAAGTTATTTAAAATAAGTTCTGGAACAAGCTATAAAAGATTCAGGAGCATCCTGTTCATTTTCAGATATTCTTTGAAAGTTATATGCCTTACCTAATTGGTATGTAGGGAAGAGATGTGACAGATGCAAAGTTGGGCTGTTTTATAGCTGAGGCTGAAAATTCGCTCAGAACATCACTACATATCCTTGAAATTAAAAGAAATATGATGTACTTTTACTAAGTTATTATTAATAGTTTTTAAACAGATATGGCTGTTAATCTTGCTTTTCTCTTAAGTGCTGTACTGAATAGGAATTACCTAACCCAAAACTAACACAGAGTATTCAGTTCAGTAGAGCCACTTCAGCCCTTTCCACAGAATATCAATGAGAATGACATAATGATGATAAAATTCTTTCTGAAAGAATGATGTGCATGTTAATTGTTATTTTTCAGGATTTATTACACTTCTACTTTCAGTATAAACATCAGAATTCTGACCTTTCTATTGCATTACCTCTGAGAACCAGACCTTCTCAGGAAAATGTATTGCAAATTTTGAATGCATCCAGCCTCATGGCGCGTCCTTTTCCAAGAAAAAGAAATAGACTTGGATTATAATATATGTCTGTTACCTGCATAGTTAGAAACACTCAATGTGATTAACATAAAAAATTTTAAGAACATAAAAAATTAAATATCTGCATAGCAGTTGACTGTTTGCCCCATGTCATCATCTCTGATATGCAAATTACCATATAGTTTAGACAGTATAATCTGGATAAACATTTGTCAGAGGAGAGCTATCAGAAATAAAAGATACTGAGCTTTTATATACTGGAATATTTGGGCTAAATGAATTATGGCACCTCATTTTTACACGCAAAAAACGAGGACATCTTGGAGATAAAGTTGATAAAAACACCGCAGTATGGGGGTGCTCTAAAATGCCTCTTAAAAAACCCTCTATATGCATGTACATGTTGCTGTTCATGAAGCTCATATTAGTCCTTTAATTGTTATTAATAAGAGCATTTAAGTAAAATGAGTTTAAATCCCTATGAACTTAGTTATGAACACTAGAATACTATACATAGTAAGTATTACTTATGCAGTAGTTTCTATGAATGCAATAAGTCCCCTTCAAAACCAAGAACTTCTTCATATAGTCTAATCTTCATTTTTATCTGTAAAACAGTTGTTTTTCTACATAAAACTGCATATTAGTGAAACAAACAAGGGGGGGAAATGATGAATACCAAATTTATGTTTACAAAAAGTTATTGGTAAAATGCTGGTCTTCTTATGTATTTATTGCCACGAAAAAATAAGGATAGTAAGCTCCACTTTGACAAGTGAAGACAGACTATATACTAGATTTTGTTCTACTATTTATAAAATTACACCAGTAATTTCTCAGAAAAATGGACATGAGAAATTTCCAAGTGTTTTGTGGAGTTGTGGGTTGGTGACAGACACATGACACGAAGTTGCAGCGTGGGCAGATGGCTGATTGCTGCAACCTTCCTGAAGCATCCCCAGGTGGAGAGCACTCCACCAAGCAGACAGCAAACACCACACTCACACACAGCAGCTGGTTATCTAAGATGGCAGAAGCAGGAAGGGTCTTTGTATAGGTTTCCAGTGCTAGCTTATTTCACCTACTCTCTGAAAGTGTCCAGGGACAAAGACAGGGAGAGGTAGAGGGTCCAGGACTATATACTGATAAAAAAGGGCGGAGCCAACAGCAACAATCAATCATCTGAAGGTGTGAGCAGGAAAAGGATTACAGTGACCAATAGGGAAACTCAAGGGTGAATAGGGTACCAACGAGCATACAAAGAACAAAGAAACTGCTAGAACCTTGACCATATATGGTTAACAGGCAGTTGAACTGCCAACAGGGGGAGTGGCACTAGGGTTGATTGACAGCATGTCACAGGAATCCATGGGAGAGGTTAAAGTTCTAGGGGGTATTCTTCCAGGGTATAGCCCCAGGAAGCCTAGCAGACCCACAGGCCTCCACAACACAACACTGAGTCCTCCGCGAAAAGCAATGAGTTTAATCTGGCTGGCCTTTTTATAGGGGTTTTGGATTTCCCAGGCTCAGATAGCTGATTGGATGGGACGTCTCTCCGCTCAGCTCTCTGGCCAGTGGTGTATCTGGATCTCAGCTAGAACAGGGTTGGCTGATGTCTTTGCTTGGGTTAGAATGCAATCTATCCCTGCCTTATCCATGGACTTGTTTTCTTCTCGGTTGATTGAGTTTAGGGGGCAGTTTCAGGTCAGCTGCAATGCCTCATCCAAGTGCTGACAAATTAAGGCACCAACCTAGGAGGGGACAGTGTTATATTCAGCTTTATTGATTTTCAATGCACAACATTAACACAGCTGCATCTACCACCACTGTGAATCAACATGATCGAGTAACTTTTACCCAAAGAAGTCCACAATTGTTCAATTTGTCTATCCCAGCAAAAAAGCAACCTTAAGCCTTTATTAGTACTTTGGTAGGACCTTTCAATATTCAGGTTTAGTAAGAAGACCATAAGTTTAATAAGAAGACTGTAGGTTTGATAATTTTCACCCTCAGAAAACTGATATCTTTTCTGAGAACAGCATAGGAAGTTCTTCCTAATTGTATCAAATCTTGGAGGTGAACAAATCACAGAGGAAAGTATTTGTAGTATACCTTTGTATTATACTTCAGTGATAAATCTCCATTTCTTCCTTATTTCATCTGTATTTCTTAAATGGGATAGCTTCCTTTCCACTCATCCATACAACAAAAAACACTGCAATGCCAAAGACACATTCCTGCTATCTGTAGTAACTGAGCTCTATTAACTCATTCTATGATACAGAGTTTATCTTAACCTGTATTAAATAATTCATCCCTATCCAAGATGGAAACTAAAGTTATATTTTCAATGCATGAAGAACCCTAGTTTCGGAGGTTGACATTAGGGACAGAGTTTGTCTAGACTTGGTAAAAACCAATATATCCATATAGCTCCACAAGGCTTAATCGTGGCACTTTTTCACCATTATGAGAGAGATTTTATTTTCATATCCCAAAGTTTGAGGTTTTGCATTGTAATTCCTGATATTTCACACTGCTCTTGGATTATTTTCTTTCATGATTTCTGTATATCAGTTGCTATCAAAATTATAAACATTGTTCAAAAGTGGTGGTGCATTTGGACAGTAGTAGCAGGGTGGCAGAGTAAACATTTTTTATGTTTAATTGTTTAGAGAACTAAACTTGCAACCATCAACCATTTCTCAGCCAATTACTCCACAACTTAGTCTGTGTACAAAGTGTGCGCACTAAAGTATAACTATCTTAATTACTTAACATTTGGACAAAACCAGTGAGACTTCCAGGCCTTCCTATGGTCACAATACCTACATCACAAAATCATAAGGGCCGAAAACATTTTAATCAACTGTAAAATGCAGTCTAAGATGCAACTTAACATGTAGAGAAACGTAAAAAATTAGCCTAAAGTGTATAGTAGTATGCTTAGTATAGCAAGGTAAAGCAAGCTATATTTCTACAGGTATTTCTACCAGTTTATTCATCATTGGCTTGGACGTTACCCAAACCCCTGGAGCATTAGGAATTAATGTTCTTATTTTTCCCTGACTTTCAAAGCAGATGACTTTCCACTTTAACAATGTATGGTATCCTGGGGTATTTGCAGGAATTTAAGGTGGCCTAAGAGCTAGCTGGAGATCATCTAGTCCAACTCTTCTCCTCAAAGTAGAGTCAGCTAGAGCACTTTGCCTAGGGATTTGATCAGTCAGTATTTTAGTATCTTCAAAAATGGAGACTCCATGGCATTTCTGAGCAACATGTTCTACAGTTTTTCAACTCTAACAGTAAAGGAGGTTTCTCTTAAGTTTCAATGGAATTTCTGTATTTTCTGTTTGTACCAAGCACTAAAAGCAATGGTGATGAGTCAGGCCTAAATAATATTATAATTTCTGTTAGCTTCCGAAAGTCAATCAAAGTCAAGCAGATTGTAAGACTAATAAAGTGACTCTGAGGTGTGTATAGTGTAGATCTGAAAAACAAGCAGGAGAGATGCATCAACTGATCACATAAATTCAGAGTGTTCCTTTAGCACTTGAATTTTGATACATGTCATTATCCTTTTCTTTCTATTCATTCTTAATTGCTGGAAGCTTGTTGGAAGACAAACAAAATATTAATGAATGATTCCTATTCTGCATGAATAGTTTCAACCCACATGACTCTTTTCCCTATTCAAAGCACATATTTCTACTGTTCTAAACCTCTGTCATTGTAGTTAATATAAAATTGGCAGGAAATTAAATTAAACAGGCATTATTTTTTCAATGGGAAGACTGAAACACATGAGATTAGTATTAGGGTAGCAGGTTAAAAGAGGAGAAAGATGCTGATAAGAAAAAATATTTTAATTTTTTTTTAAATGTAGCCAAATGCAGTGACAATTGTAACTTTAAACAGGACTTAAATAAAATTTTAAGAAAATTGATATTACCACTCTGCACCAGACATTGCCTGTAATGGACTGTAATTAGCTTATTTTCATTTATTTTGGTTTCACTTTTATTAACTTTTCTTGCAGTAGTGGTATTCTGGTCATGAACCAGAAGTGCATTTTTTTTGTTCTGTATTAAGTTGAAATACACATCCACTAATATCTATTTGTTTAAGCCCAAGGCTATGTGTTAAGATCTGCTATTCAGGGATAATATTTCATCATTCATTTTACATTATGAACATCATAGTGCAACATTAAACCATACTTTTTTTCCTTTTAAGTTTAGTGCTTTTCTCAACTTTATTTTGTTTTCTGTTATCTAAACTTCTCTTTCTGAATCGTGACAAGGACTTCTGAGCAGACCAAAATTATTTTTATTCCCCTAGGTACATTAATTAAGTAAATACGTAATAATTTTTGTCTCTAAGTAAACAAATAAAAGGCATCCCTTTATTTGAGTGAATATCACCAAAGAACCAATGACATGAAGAACATCTCTTATTCAAAAATACTCTCAAAGATACAATGCTCTTCCGTGTGAGAATCTTCATATCAAAATACAACACACAAGCTCATTTAGAAAATTTTGACAAAATCTTAGAAGGCATGTAGGCCAATATTCTTAGCATATCTCTTACAAGAGCTCTTGCAAGGTCTAGAAATGTGAGCATAAAAAAACCCTAGAGTAAATGAGAATGTGCATCAGAGGCAGTCAAAAGAATTTTAGCATACTCTTTTGACTGCTCATAAAAAGTATTTTTGTTATCACTTCTGTCTCCAATTTTTTGAAAATTATAAACACAAAGCATCTAAGGCGCTGAAGTGCTCTCCTATTGTTCTGCTGCAAAATTAAATGGATAAAGTAGCATCCAAGACCAATTACAACATAAATTAAGATTTTTATCATATCTATTTCAATTTTCTTAAAACAGAAGGTTTTTCTATATCTTTCATGAAGACTAAACAGAAATTCAGTGTATCTAGTATTTTTTTCTGAACTCAATGCATTAGATTCCAATATTCTACGCTTTCTACTAATTTCCCTTGGAATCTTCTGAACACTTCTTTGACTCAAATCTATTATTAAAACACTATAAAAGCCTTCTTTTAGCTAAGCATCCAATATCTGGTACTATTCACTGCTTACACTTTCACATTCTTGGCTTACGTTCTCTCAAACTTTTCTGTGATATTATCTTTTGCTGAAATATTTGAGGAGCTTTTCTTTCCTGAAGGAGTTTGTTTTGTTTTCTTTGGTTTTCAGTAGACAATATGCTGCCTGAAACTACTCCAAGGAATATTACTTCACAGAGTGTTGTCTCTCAGCTCCTGTATTTCAGCGTGAGAAATCTTTATCTTCCCTTTGCTTTTTCACTAAAGTCTTTAAGTGGCTGAAAACAAACAAACCCTAATTTCCATCTTACCAGCTCAATCACCCAAATGTTTGGGTTGTGAACATCATCATCTTCTCTTGAATCTGGAATATTAATAAAGAATTTAATGTGTAGAAAGGAAAAAGAATGTATTTCTTAAACCTAGTTATCAGGCATGAACAAGCCCTAGAATGGAGGAAAGCCTTTATAAACCTATTTCAAAAGTCATTTACACAATATTTTAGTTCACCTAAGGTATGGACTACATAAATGAGTCTCCTTATCATCCCCAAGTTTGTACTTTGCTATCCTTGGAAGAAGTATCAAGAAGCAAATGTATTCGACCCTTTTGAAACAAATTCCAAAGAAGGAAATTATCCTAAAGCCTCCCTAGATATCTTGAACTAAAATGAGCTCAGTTCACAGTATCAGACAAGCTACTCCACAGTGAATCTCCACAAAATGCATATAGTATGAAAATAAGTCTCAGAGCCCACTGCTTCCCCATTCAAATAAATTCCTCGAGGCATTCTATTTGCTATTGTAGACAGAGACAATTTTTAAAAATTGCTTTCTCTTTGTTTTGTTTCTCTGCTCAAAGAGAGGCTTGTCTGCAAAGGAATCTTTGCCAGAATGCTACTGAAATGAGACACAGATAGCTAAAGCATATATGAACCTTTCAACATATGAAACCTTAGTATTAGCAAATCACTGATGCACAAGTCATGTCTTCTATGTAACATAAAATATTCTTTATGCTTAGATGAAATATTTTTAATAAATTGAAAATACACCAGAGTGTTCTGTATAGAAATTATTAGCTAAAAATAAAAAAAATTGGAAAAGTTTTGAATTATTAATGCATACATTGAATCAAAGTAGAATTTTTTGTGTCTTAGATCTCACCTATGTGCTGTCATTGTTAAAAAGGCCTTTTATTAATATCATTGTGAATAGTTTGGTTTTGGCTACTGTTCACAAGTCTGTAGCCCAATATAAATGTGAGATTCACAGAATCAAATTTAAGGAAAATTCCCCAATAACTCTTGGAAGAATCGTATCAAATTCTAAATGTATATGAATGTATAAACAAGACATTTCCAGTTTAATAGGGAAGATATGTAAATATATTCAATACAGGTACAAAGATTCATTCATTTTCTGAGAGATTAAGATAAGGACTTTTGCACTGGTCACCAAAATTGTATTGATGATGACGTATTTTCCAAAATCTGCAGTTGAAATGTTTTCCAAAAATAAGTAATATCTCAATATTTTGTATTTTCTTTTATCTACAAGGTTGTCCTCAATGTTTCTTTACTGTTTATTCATCTAAGTTATCCAAATTATTCTTTAACCTTAAGTGTCTAAACTTTAAAGATGCAGTGATTTTTAAAGCATTGACACATTTTCCATAAACTGGACAATATAAGCTCAGGCTTAAAATCTCAGTCAGCTACATTTCTCTACAAAAAATGAAAGGGCATAACTCTAGAAGTGTATCCCTTCTCGGAAGATGTTTAATAGAATGTAAATTTTCTTCACTACATATTGAAGAATTTAAATTAGCTACATAATTTGAGATCACTCAAGTCAGATGAAACAAATGACATCTTGGTGAACACTGTAGCTATGCAAGTAATAATAATAAACATGCCACAGGCTCAAAATTCAAGGCCTTGAAAGGCAAAATTATTCTTTCCAGAATTTAGATATTTGGAAAAGCAGTATAGATTGTGCTATATAGGAAAAAAAAAGAAGACCTGAATGAATGAAAAAATACAATTTGTTCCATGATTATTTTTTAATCAGGATTACCTACACTTTCCTTGTGACAGATAAATTGTTGGAAAAAATACATTTGAATAAGGTAATTGAAGAGGAAAATGATAAAAGGTAGTTATGGACTAAATAACAGATGGTGTCCATGTCCAGAACTACACTCCAAGTATATTTATCTATGCAGTTACCTTGTATAATTAAAACTCCTGATAAAGATATGGGGCTATTTGTTAATTTGTTGATTTTTTTTTGCATTTCATATAGAAAAAATACTTTTAAAGTATTACTGAATTACTGCATTACTGAAAAAATAAGATATGCGTTTTCTTCTGTTGCAAGAAAATGTTTGAATACAGTGGGTATTTCAAAATTAAAAGGAGATATTTAGGTTATAAGAAACTAATGGTTGCAAAAATACCCAAAATACACAAAAGGAAAATATGGGGGTTTTTTAATTAGTAAATAATAAACTTGCTGATATGAAGCTATTGCTGCCTCTTTTCTACTATGGCCATCTGGAACACCATGCCTGTTGCTGTAGGTTAAATGTTACCCTGTAATTGTCAGCAATATTATTTAAAGCAAATTGCTTACAACTACTGAAATGTGAAACAGTTACTTTACACTTGACTCTAAATGTTCATTAACTATTTCAGAATGTTGTTAACATATTAAAGGTGCTTTGTATGTACAACTTTATATATACTGATATATTCACCTTGGGATAGATTACAACCATGAACTTGTTATGCAACCATAACTGAGAAAATAGTGTAATGTCACAGAAGAACAGACTTGATTTAATTTTTTTTTTCCTTCAAAGTCTGGTGGTGAAATTATACTAAAACAAATGTTAACTTGTGTTGTCTAATAAAAACTTTCCTGGCAGATGTTTGTCAGTGCATGCTCTAGCCAAGTATTAAAAGCATGACTTTTGAAGAAGCCAATAAGACAATTGTCTGGGAAAAACCAGCATGGTCCTCACTAAATCCCTGAATATAACTACTTTTATTATCCTAGGACTTGATTTTCACACATGCAGTTTAATTTTCATTTTTTCATGTCAAAATCATGAAAAAATGAAAATTAATTATTATCTTTAGCTCCAGATTTGGCCCCAAAAAAGAAAGACATATGTTAATTACTCAAAATATTTTCGTCATACATTTGGAAAAATCATCAAAGAACTTAAGTATCTAAATACAAAAATTAATATGCACACATAAAATACCATAAAAAAGAAAAGCACGAGTTGTAATAAAAATATTTAAACTCAAATTACTCATGGGTAAAACTTTATAGATCTGTTTTTCATAGGGTGTTACTATCAATAGGTTTTAATAGTCAGACTAGTTGAAATGTTCTCTTACTTGTTCACATTATAAACAGAGCACCTTCTCAATTAAAAACATAGCTGTACATGTCTGATTGCACCAACAGTTTAACAAAGTTGACATATAAAACTTCAGCTATGATAACTGTCATTATATAGCAACATGTTATACAAAAAATACTTTATTCTGTTGATGAACACAGGAGGTCCTTCAATGATTAGAACCACAGTTTGATGCAAAGATTCCCTTTTAAAAGATTCAGGTCATTTGCTTCCCTTCCAAAACCTTTTCTACGTAGCTCAACTGTGGAAACATTCACAGACATTTCTTTGGATTGGTTATTTGTTTGTTTGTGAGAAAGATGCACTAATTTTTCTTAATAGAATCATGTATTTGCTAAATCTTATGTTCCTTTAATCACTTTAAGGCATTCTGAAAATAAGACAGTAGAAAGAAAAATACTCAATCATAATAAATGGCTGGTTTTGATTGAATGTCTCATATAAATAAAACAGACAAAAAAGGATTCATGATACATTTTTTTATGTGGCTGATGAAGGATGAGTCCAAATTATGGTTCACTAAACCCTACAGTTTTAGTAATCATTGCATAGTCATCCCTGTCAATCATATTTTACACATATTTTTTTGATCATAAGAACATTATCAAAATTGTTCATAAAGACACTGAGTCTCTAGAAAGTTCTACAAAGAGATCAAACACTGGAGTTCATATTCTTTCATTTCACAGCTATAGAACAAATTAGTATCTTTCAACATCACAAGGAAACTGGCTGATGAATTTCCTGGAAGAAACTGCAGGCCCAGAGAACAATACTGTGATTGAAAGATGATTAAAAGAAGTCCATGTTGTGTTTTCAGACATCCCAATTCATTCTTACTGTGCACTTTCTCAAATATTCATCTAGGAATATTTTTAATGCTGTGACTGTAATTCAAGACAGTCTGATGCTTGTTATCAGTTCCAAAGAAGTTTTTAATATTGAGATATTATTAAAGAAAATGTGGCAAGGCGAAATAAACCATCATTTCTTCTACCATTAAGAAGTTTTATGTAGAGACGGAATGTTTTTGCCTAACCACCTTTCTTTTGCTCCAGAAAGGGAAGCACCGAGAGCAAAAATTGCTTTGGACACTTGATGTAATTCCATTCTTTCATTGTACAGTGTCATGAAGAACATAAAGTGGGATAAAGAACATAACATTATCAGTTTTGGGATAACTAGGTGTCTCAGAAAAAGAGTAACATTTGACTAAAATGAAAATAGAATGAAAATAAAATGTAAGAATTTTTAATTCTAAAACCTAGTAGTTAAATATTGTCATTCAGAAAGAAATTAAGGTCACATCTTGAAAATGTCATGTAACTTAGAAAAGAGTCACATACTCCACAGGGTTAGGCTGGTCTGCAGGTTCTGATAAACTGCATGGATATCAAGTACTGGAATCCTCACAGGACATGATCATTCTTAATATTCAGTAGGGCAAAAGCAATGCTTTGATTTTCTCTCTCGATATAACAGAGAGAGCCTTTCTGGCAAGGAATCTGGGCTTCAGTCTAAACTTTGCTATGCATCTACACCACAAATTGTTTTTCTGTGAGAAGTCACCCCAGCCAGCTCTAAATGAATTGCACTGGAAGGCTGTTCTGAACTTCTTAAGTGGTTTGCGTCTGTATTTATACAACACCATATAGTTGAATGTGTGCAATTTCCACATTGAATGCTGCAACTTTCAGGATTAATTTCACTATTTATTCTTCATTTACTTCATGTGAATGAATAAGATTAGAGAGGTCAAACCCTTGGCTGATATAAATCAATGTACTCTTGTCTGACTCCAGACGTCTGTGCTTTCCCTAGTTATACCAAGATGTTTTTCTTTTTTCAAACAAAACAACATAATGGGCAACAGCATTGTCATGGCTGCAGACAGTCTTGGATCTTGATTGCATGAGGCAGCGTGTACTTCACAAAGCCAGCTGGCATTAACAAAACACTTTCTGGTCAATGCCCTCTAAAAATAAAACAGTATCAATCTCACCAAGAGCAGACCCCTATTTCAAAATCCAGAATTAAATGCTGCTCTCCCATTTTGCTGCTTTACTGCTGCCACTATGCCATCTGGCCAACAAAATTATTTAGCACTGCATCAGTTTTATGTCTGTAACTTTTGAAGCACAAATATTTATATTGGAGTTTTGTCCAAAAATTCTCCTAGATAAGTTGTAGAAAAAATGTTTCTCTTTCCAGTTCAGGACAAACAAAGCAGAAAGTCTGAGCAGATGTAGGGGAAAGAAATCTAATTTAAGAACTTTACAGTGAAAAAGAAGTTCAATACTTGTGAGACTTTTAGACAGATTTGAATAAATAAATTATAATTGATTTTATGCAGATGTCTTCATCTTAAATGACATGGCTTTCTCAGATTGTTCTAGATGATTATAGGTTAGTGGATCAAAACAGATGTAAAACCACAGTCTGTATAGAATGTACAGTTGTTATTCAGAATTCTGAATTGAACAGTTAGACCAATTATCTTTTTGTTTTCTTTAATTTCATGCCTTCAAAGATGAAATTGCACCTGTTTAAATCATTATGTAAAAGGTAACAGAAAGTGCATAATTTTCTAATAGCAAAATAATTAAGTGATGCTCATGTAATTGCATTTATCACAGCTCTCTTCAGCTAGAAGGAAGGAAGTTGAAAGGAAAAGAATGTTGGAAAGCCTGGGTTTAATTCCTGGCTCTGCACAAATGCCATGTTTTGCTCTGGCAATGTCTTTCACCCATCTGTAGATTCAAGACAAGGATTACCCTTTACCTTTGTATAGTGATTTCTTTGACCTCGGAAGTAGACTTTGTAAGCCTATGGTGGAGACTGTTGGGAGCACAGATGGGAAAAACTGCGCAAGCCAATGAAACAGGATTTCAAATAACTGGAGACATTGCAGGGGGCCACCACAGCCCTAAGAATCCAGAACACAGAGGGTACTGCTGAATTTTTTATGCTATGAATCTTCTTGGAACCTGGAACAAAACTCTATGAAAATTTCTGGCCAGCAACACTACGATAAATATGAAAACATCACTGATATGATGTTTCCAATACTGCATATAATTATGAAAATTTCTTTCAATTGTTTCCAAATTATTAGCCTCTCCAAATAAACACAGCAAGAATAACTAAAAGTAAGGGGCACATCGCTAGGATTTTACAAACATTGTCTGTGTCCCAACTTAAAGAATATCTTCTGAGGCTGCTCTGCCTCAGTGGAGTATATGTGCTCTCAAAACACCCCAACTCCACTGAACTGCAAAGCCACATAAAACTACCATTTCTTTAACTTCACAATATTTCAAATTCTAATTTTAAGATCAAGGCTGAGCTCACAGATACTCTAAATAGAACATGACAAGCATGGAACAAATAGACATTTTTTTATGTATACAAAAATACCTGGTAATTCACAAGGAAAGAAAATAACATTTAAAGTGTTGAAAGACTATTCTTTTTTAAAAAAACAGATTGTCAAGTCCAAGAAAACTGTAAGAGATTTTTTTACTTATTTTTCTATCCCATTTTGATGTAGAAAAGGAGAAATTATTATTATTATTACTATTAGGTATGTGAATATCTGAAATATTTCCTGTATAGATAAAAATACTTACAGGGTTTTTTTGTAAATCTGTATTTCTTGAAACAATTTAAAGTATATTTGTTTCTAAAAACACAAATTTTTATAACACTGAGACAATTACAATAAAGCTGAGTTGCAAATTTCCTCTGCAAGTGGTTTGGAAAAAAAAATGTCACTTCAGGGCAAACTTTATTCACATTTTTGTGAAAAGATAAGGAAGGAATTTTGAAGGAATTTAAAATACTGAGTTCAAAAATAAAATATTTTTATTTCTTCTTCTGAATTTAGCTGAATTTGAAAGTGAATTGAGCAATATATGTTTTGAATACATGTTTATAAAAGATAAATGCTTTCACAACAGTTTTCTTAATTCCATTTTTCCCCCCACAAACTTTTATTTTGATAATAAAAAGTATCTTTTCCTATAAATCCAATGCTTTTTCTTTTCCATATATTTTTTTTTCTCCCTACTCATCATGAGTGGAAGAGCCCTACTGGTTTTAGAAGGTATCAGAACTCCTGCAGTTCAGTGACCCCTGCACAGAACTCACATGCAATAGTACTAATGTAATGAAACTTCTTGGATAGAAAATCCCTCTCTTCTTAATCTTATAGAAATAATCATTCACACAACTTTATTTAAAATATACACAAGCAACCTTTATGAAATTTAATGGATCTGCACACACACCCTGGGGATGAGTGTATTTACACAAAGAATCATTTGTTTAATTTTTTTTTCCTACATTCACTATTCTCATGCTGCTTATTTTAGGCTTAACACCTTCTTTGCCTCAGTCTTTAGGGGGAAGACGGCTTGACCTCAGGACAACTGTCCTCATGGGTTGGTAGATGGTGCCAGGGACCAGAATGGTCCCCCTGTTATCAAGGAGGAGGCAGTCAGAGAACTGCTGAGCTGCTTGGATGTTCCTCAGTCTATGGGACCAGATGGGATCTACCCCAGGGTGATGAGGGAGATGGCAGACAAGCTTGCAAAGCTGCTCTCCATCATTTACCAACAGTCCTGGCTGTTCCAGATGGCTGAAAGCTGGCCAATGTGACACCCAATCACAAAAGGGTAGAAATAGGATCCTGGTGATTATAGACCAGTTAGCCTGACCTCTGTACCCAGTAAGGTCATGGAACAGTTTTTATTGAGTGTCATCACGCAGAACTTACAGGATGGCCAGGGTATCAGACCCAGGCAGCACAGGTTTAGGGGGGTAGGTCATGTTTGACCAACCTGATCTCCTTTTATGACCAGGTGACCCAGCTGGTGGATGCAGGAAAGGCTGTGGATGTTGTGTACCTGGACTTCAGCAAGGCCTTTGACACCATCTCCCACAGCACACTCCTGGGAAAGCTGCAGCCCACGGCTTGGACAGGAGCACTCTGTGCTGGGTTAGGAACTTGCTGGATGGCCGGGCCCAGAGAGTGGTGGTGAATGGTGCTGCATCCAGCTGGGGCCAGTCACCAGTGGTGCCCCTCAGGGGTCTGTGCTGGGGCCAGTTCTGTTCCATGTTTTTATTGATGACATGGATGAGGGTGAGTCTTTCATCAGTAAATTTGCAGATGACACTAAGCTGGGAGAGTGTGCCAATCTGTTGGAGGGTAGGAGGGCTCTGCAGAGAGAGCTGGAAGGGTTGGATGGATGAGCAGAGTCCAAGAGATGATGTTTAATAAGTCCAAGTGCTGAGTCTTGCATTTGGGCCACAATAACCCCTGCAGTGTTATAGGCTGGGGATGGTGTGGTTGGACAGTGCCCAGGCAGAAAGGGACCTGGGGGTAGTGGTCAACAGCCAGCTGAACATGAGCCAGCAGTGAGCCCTGGTGGCCAAGAAGGCCAAGGGCATCCTGGCCTGGATCAGGAATAGTGTGGCCAGCAGGAGCAGGGAGGTCATTCTGCCCCTGCCCTGGGCCCTGGTGAGGGCACACCCAGAGTGCTGTGCCCAGTTCTGGGCCCTCGGTTTGGGAAGGACATTGAGACACTTGAGCACATCAAGGCTGGAGAGGAGCTGGGAACACAAACCCTGTGAGGGACCACGGAGGGAGCTGGGGGTGCTCAGCCTGCAGAAAAGGAGACTCAGAGGTGACCTTATGACTCTCTCCAGCTCCCTGAAAGGGGGCTGTGGTCAGGCAGGGTTGGTCTCTTGCACGAGGCAGCACTGACAGAACTGCTGCTGAGCGAGACCCTGGAATCAGACTGGCAAGCAAGAGCCATGGCACTCGGTGTGTTTTTTAATAACAACCATTCTCAACATGGAGAAGGCAACCAGAAAATGCCTGTTAGCAGAAATTCACTTGAACCAGAAAGCCCGTTAAACCTGATTCTTCTGCTGCTCAGAAATGAATTTAATGTATTTACTGCATCTTGCTGTTTCCTAAAATTCACTGTGAACCCCAAATTTAATTGCATGCATCTACCAAGATTGATTAGCATTAAAAAGGATTTACTTATAGGCATTATTTAAATCAAAAGCACACCCACTCATTGATTAGCAGTGTAATTTTTTAAAAGGATTTCTGCTTTACTTGTTCCAAGCAGGAAAAACATTTATTAATGTTTGTATGAGATGCTCAGGTACAATTCCTCTAATAAACTACAACTTATAAATTAAGAGGCCACCACCAGTCTAAAGCACAAGGATGAGCACTAAATAAGACCTTGAGGAGGCAGTGTATGAACACAAAGTTCAGCTCCAGCCTGAGTGACAAACAGGTGCCTCACTGCAAATACATAATCTCACAGGCTGTTACAAAAGCACAGCAAATACAAAAAAAAAAAGTCATTTCCCTACATATGGAATTTCTCTCCAAAAATAAATTTATCAGAGTTAAAGGATTTGGAAAAATTTACTACTGCTGAACTAAAAAGGTTTTGTTCATTAACCTGCAAATCCTTAAACTACTGAGAATGCTTTGTATATGAAAATGGAAATGCAAGAATCTATTGGTGAAAAGAAGGAACTTATTCTTCTCCTACAAACAGCTTGTCCAAAAAAAGTTTTTCTGAGCATTTAACATTGCTTCCAATTTTTGTATTCTACAAGAGAAAAATATACCAGGTTCCAGAATGAATAAAGACATATTCAACATATTTGTTATACATCTCCACAAGCTTTTCATCTACCTTGTCATTCAAGTAATCATTCCCAAATTTCTTGTTTGTGCAGTTCCAGACCACAGGGGAACTATCTGTTTATGCATTTTATTTTCACAATTCTACCCTTAACAAATCGCAGCCTTTGCTTTTTTTCCACGAACTGTTGCTTACTGAGCCAGAGATCTCCAACTCTGCTGTCCAAAACATTGCTCAGATGTATTCTAAATTTGTCAAATTAATTCCTAACACAGCAAAGCTTATGCACAGTTCATATTACTTCCTTCACTATGCATGGGTTTGCATTCATCAGCACTGAATTTCATCTGCCACCTTGCTACTCATCTGACTGATTTGCACCCACAAAATTCTCCCAAGGGTTTCCTCTGATCCCAACTAGATAAATAGTTCCGATAACTATGATATTCTTAATCCTGTAACTGATATTTATTGCATATAAGCATTCTCATCTCTAGCAAGGAACACTTCTGCTGTGATGAACACTTTTGTTTTGCACCTTTCCATTTCTTTCAGCTCCCCTGACTGTCCCTTGTCTTGTCATTTCCTTGACCTATTTTGAAGGGGTTTGGCAAAGGACTTGGAATCTTCAAATAAACGATGTCAGTGATTCAGCTGTATCCACTGTTTGCTTTATGCACTCAGAGAATATTAATAGATTAGCAAGGCACAGTTTGGCTTCGTGAAACCAGGAGAATTTTGTTCAGCTACAGTTTTCTGAAACTGCATATTTTGATTAGCAGCCTGATTGCAGAATGGAACAACTTCTGAGACTGGAACTGAAGTTCCTCCCCAAATTCCCAGTCACTGCAGTCCCCCCTCCCCCTTTTGATTTTATTTCACGCGATTATTAAAAACTCAATATCCCTTGTGTGTGTCACTCAACGTGAGGAGAACGTCAGTTCCTGGAAAAGGAAGAACATGTCAGCAGGATGCATCCTCCTTTATGCCTACGTTGTTTCTGGGCTTTCCCTAAATAACTTCAAACCGACAAAAAGAAAAAAAAAAAGAGAAAAAAAAAGTGCTTTGCATGAGGTGCTGGGTATGGAAGGATTTACTGCAATGGAATGCAGGACAGAGGAATGAATCCCTTATCCGCTGTGTCACACTCCAGGTCACAAGATAAAGGGATCAGCTGCACAGACTGAGCAGCCTCTCCATCCACAGTGCAGCTGGACCCAGTTCTCAATGTGCATTCAAACAGGAACAGATTCACAGGGAGTTTTCCTTTCTGAAACAATTAACTTCTTCTTTGATATCTTCTTTATCTTTATTTTAAAAAAAAATCTGCTGTTTGATCAGTTTCATTAGTTGTTCTGGTTAAGTTCTACCATCTTTTCAGTGCACACACTTCAAAGATTTGAAGCTTTTATTAACACAAAAGGAATGCACTAAATGGTCTCAAAGGAAAAGTGCCCATTTCAGTCTCCATCCAGAGCTCTAATCACCTGTGCAATTAAGGCCTGACATGTACAGTACTTATTAAATCATTCAGTGTATTTTATGCAGTAATGATGCCCTTCCTGCACGATTTTGTGTTCTTAATTACTAGAAATATGTAAGCAGTAAGTGTATTACTAGGAGAAAGTAAGCAGCTAGTACATGTAGCCATAAATTCTTTTGTGCCATGAAAGCATTACTACTCACATAAATAAAAGACTTAATTCACCATCTGCAAGACACATCTATCAACTAAAATGAATTCCAACTCCAATGAATCATCAGTAAAAACAGCAGCAAAATAGTCCCTTTCAAGGTGCAAAGAAAAATAAAAGGTACCATTTCCACGTCAAAGATCCTAAAGAAGGGGGAAACTCAATGTGAACTTTCACAAGTTTACTACGATGTGACCAAATATTACAACTATAAGTAGTATATGGTGCAGTGAGTAAAACAACATGCAAAATACTGAATTTTACAACAGCACACAAACAAACCATCTCTTCTGATTGTAACCATCACACCGACCTCTTCCACTAACATGTAAAAGCAGAGTTTCAGAAATGCTGGGCTGTCGTGTTCTAAGATGAGCTTTCTAAGCAGTAACACAATGCTTCTGGTCTAAAGTTTTTTCTGGAATACGTTGTAAATGAAAGGAATCTTGGCAGGTCAGTGTCTGACTAGAACGTGCGATTCTGCATGTCATTGCCCCGTGCTTATTCACTGCAACAACAGATTCCATTACCAAACAAGAAAGAGAAACAAACACAGCCTCCCGCAGTTCCTGCTCCAGGAGCTGCTTCACCTTTCCTTTCCTTTATCACCACAGCCATTGCCAAGACCACAGGAAACCAAAAGAACTGAGGAATTGCTAAGCTGAGCTCAGCTGCCCTTAGTCACCAGTGCTGATGCTCCCTCCCATTGAGGCTGTGCTGGAGCAGAGTTCCAGCACTTCCCGGAAGCTCCTGCTGCATTCCACATTACAGCTGGGACTGAGCTGGAACAATGAGCAGAGTTTAAAAAGTCAAGCAGTCTCTGTCAGATAAATACCTCCACGCTGAACTATCTGCTGAACCCCCAGCCAGGTGGAATAAAACACAGAAACACGGCAGATTTAAAAAAAAATATTGACATGAACTGCAGACAACCCGTAAAGTTGCCTTTATCTAAATCACAGTCTTGTTTGAGGCAATGGGGTGCCAGTCTGAGGTTCATTTTAATTTCCCTCATGGAACTCCTAATTCACTGAAATTCTTGAAACACAAATTAAGCCTGGAATAGAGTCTTGCCTGAAGCTGAGCACTTCCTTTCTGGAGTAAAAGAAATCTTTTAGTACTAACAAACAGAATTTTGAGATATTTTCATTGAAATGCTTTCACTTTTAATAACACTTTTTCAGGATAGCACATTAAAAAGCTACTTACTTTCAACTAGAAGAAAACATCAGTTTAATAGATTTCCACTCCAGGATGTAAGAACACATTTTCACAACTTTCATTTCTAATATATCTAGGTATTTTTCAAAGCAATTCCCACAGAACTTTACATAGGCATTTTGTGAAGGCCAAACATACTGTTATGAAGGATGAACAGAGCAATCATTTGATATTATTATAGAGAAAATAACTGACAAAGAAGGGGTCAAGAAAATGAGCAAGTTGACACGCTGACAACAAAACACATTTCTGCTTAGGATTTCTTTTCCTGAAAAAAAAAATAATTGTGTGATAAATCAGACAAATTTATTTCTCCATTCTTTGCAGCTGCTGTTTCTCACATTCCAAGTGCCATGACTAAAAGCAATACACGTATGATGCACAGAAAGGCCACGCTGTACGTGTCCGCCTCTCTCAAATCTTCCATGGAAAACATGCACTCCCCTTCCACAGCAAAATGAGAAAACATATGCAGACCAATTGTTCATTAACTTGGTAATTTTCACCTTTTCTTTTTCATGCTCACCCAACAAAAACCATCTACCAACTAATCAGAATGATTTATCGTAAGAACAGCTACATGGAGTTAATGAAGCATATATACTGTTTCTAGATAGAGCTGATAGCCAATCTACTGGGAAGAACTTCCAGGCCTTTGATAACTTTTGATCAAGTGATTTGGCAAGTCAGAAGTGGCTTTTCTGCTTCTACAGGTTTCTAGGAACATGCACATTGCTATAAAACAGATGCTGCTGACGAATACCACAGAATCAAGGCACTAAATTACAACAAAAACATCTTGCATATCTGGCTCTACACATAAGAAAGTGACAGAAACCAAGTGACTGGATGGAGTAATGAAAACCATACCACAGGCCATCAATAATTTAAATATCAAGATGAAAAAAATGCATTTTAAAATTATTCACTTTCTTCCCCATCTTTTTTCAAATGCAGAGCTGTCAGTTAAGCCACCAGTAAGATCAAAACATTGGAGATCTTGCAATAAAAAGTTCTATCTCCTACATTTTTAAAAAGTGAGTATTTCCAACAAGGTTTTTGAAAAGGTGGAACGTGCACTTTGGTTTTGTTCACAGCAAATGCAGCTGCTGAAGAACATCTCCTGGTACCAAGGGCCAGACTGATGAACAACAACAGCCAGAACCAGTTCCCAGATTAAGCAGCCTTAGGATGTTGGGCACAGAGGTGGAAAACCACCCTTCAGAGTTACCTGTGAGAAATCAACTACAAAGTTAACCAGAGCACATGACCTGGCTGAATGTGAGCTGCGTGCTGGGATGCAGCTCTGCCCCTCTTGCTCAGCAGCAGGAGCTGCTTGAACTGAGATGTGATCTCACTGCACATCCTCCTTCTCCTCATCAACCTCTGCACGCTGGGATACGTAAGGCTGCTGACAACTGGAGGTCCTAGGGAAGGCACTTCAGGAGCTGCACAGCCCAACCTCCTGCTGAAAGTATGATAAACACCAAATTCAGACCAGATTGCTCAGGGATTTATAAAGTCAGTCTTGAAAACCTCCAAGGATGAAGACCATAAAGTCTCTTGGACAACTTATCCCAATGCTTGACTCTCCTTATGATGCAAGCTTTTCCCTTGCTTGGCTTACAATCCCTCTTACTTTATAATTTGCATTTATACCCATTGCCTCTCGTTCTGCCATCACGTGGCACTGAGCAGAACCTGGCTCCATCTCAACAGCCTCCAGGCAGGCATTGGAAAGCTGCTCTTCAGTCATCCCAAAGATGTCCTGTCTCCAGTTTGCAGCCTCTCCCAGCTCCTGCAGCCTCTCCTCATGGGACAAGTCTTCTGGGCCCTGACCAGACCCTCTTGGCTGCTCTCCTGCAGAACAGCTCCATTTCATGGACATCCTTCTTGTATTGGGGAGCCCAAACCCAGATGCAGCTTTTCAGATAGTAAATAAAGTGCTGAGCAAAGGACTTAGCTCCCTCAGGCTCCTGGCTGTGCTGCTGTGAATGCCATTTGGGATGCTGCTGGAGATCTTTGCTGCCAGGGCACACTCTGGCTCACGTTTAGCTTGCTGTCTAGCAGGACCTCGAGGTCACTTTCAGCAGAGAGCCTTCCCAGCCAGCCAGTCTCCAACATGAAACACGACACGTGGTTCCTCCCTCCCAGACACGGGCTCTGCATTTTCCCTGATTCACCTCATAATGCTTTCCCTGGCTCACTCCTCCAGCCTGTACAAGCTCTCTGTATGGGATCCCTGCCCCTGAGTGTATCGACTCAAACATCCTCTAGCACCAGATTCCAGTATCTGCTGGAAGCCAGAGCCTTGTGGTTTCTTCCTGTAACCAGTGCTAACCAACTTCTACTGGCTCCTGCAGCAGGGACCTTCTTAAATGTCAATTCCTTTCAACCAAGACATGGCTTGGAGCACCAACTGGTCAGATATTTGAAATGAGACAGTGAAAACAGTGAAACTTAGGTGGTAAATACCTGACCAAATGCATGCCTTTAATGCCACCACCAGAAACAGGAAAAGCACAAGAGAAAATTTTATAGTCATGAATGCACTACATGCTATAAAAAAATGTGCCCCCAGGACTCACGACTGACTCCCATAATACCTGTTAACCTATTTGCAAAACTGATGCCAATAACGATGTTTTAAAGAGCAAATTATAATATCTGAGTAATGAGTAAACTTACTTCTCAAAATACACAACGAGTAAATTATCAAGTGTTCATAGTTGAGAAAAAAAATTGAAGTGTTCATATTTATCTATAATTCTAAAGCCTCATGTGAAGTAATTGCTTCCAGAGGCAGCAGGTTTGTGGGTTTGTAATAGAAATAGTATCCTCAGTAAAGGAAAATCTTAAAAAAAAAATGTTAGAAGGAAGTACTGCCAACTGAAGGGAAAAAAAAATCTAGGAAAAATACTCTGCCTGGTCATTTCCAAAGAATCCACATGAAAGTGTTTGCAAAGCCCTGTGGAAATGTACATCAACATATAACAACCTTTACCAAGCTTCTCCCCCCTGCTCCACAGTATTACACAAACTTTTGTCTTAAACGCTGTTTAAGACCGATTTGCTACAAAATAAAATCAAATTAAACATAAAATATTGGCTACTGTTCTGAAGAGTGAATAAATTACTGTATTCATTGAATTTAACATATTGAGAAAGGATATGCAAGACAAAAATAGTAAAGAGCACTCTGTGCACTGACGTTGCTTCCATGTAAAGCATGCAATTCCTATTCATATGCATTTTAAAAACCACGGTAAAAACACAATAAAACCTTCAAAGTCACTGCCTCTTTCACAACCCAGAAATTCTAAAAAGTAAGGGATAAAAACTGTCAGGTTTTTATTTTACATCTACTCATACACATACTCTTCCAGTCACACTGACTAAAGTCAACTCTAACTGTGACCCTTGACGTTCCAAGGATTAGGTTCATGACCTCAGAGCATTTTAATTCTTTCCTAGATGAGGTTATTAATAATGTTTACTGTAGCTGAAAACATTGCACATAAATTGCAGTCTTGCACAAAATTTATGGCATGTGGCAGTGAAACTAGAGCCTGCAGTCTTAAAAGAAGAAACAAACCCCCCTAAAGCCCCAGAGCCCCCAAACCAGTACTTTTGTGCCCCAGTATTGCCACAGCTTTTAAGTAAGATCTCTTTGTTTTCCCAGAAGTGTGGCACAGTTGCATCCCAAAGAGGATGTATAAACAAGGACAGACAAGCACTCGAGTTTAACATCACCATGTACAGGCTTCCCACTCTGCTATGAAAATATCTGGGATATTCCTTTACTAAAATACCTGAAATACCTACCAGAGCAAGAAAAAATTAACATCCTTTTCATCACCTCAGGTATTTTCAGGAAAGGTACATTATCTTCAAGTAAAACCTGAAGAAAACGTAAACACAGTACAAATATACAATATGCAGTGAAAACAGCCACAAACTAATTTCAAAAAGGAAGGATAACCACGGGAGGTTTAGTTGGGAATTTCAATACTGCTCCTTCTTGGGAACATTCAGGCAGTGACAAGCAGCCCAAGCTCCAGAGTTCTGTTCCAAATGAACACAAGTGAGCTGGCCACAGGCTTTTAAAGCACACTCTGGCCAGCTTGATTGAAAAGTTTAGACACAAAACCCCTGCTTGGAAAACTTCATATAACACTTTTGTTTTTTCCAACATTTCCACACTTTTTAATTACATTTTCCTGTATCAGACAGAAATTGAAAAGTCAAGAAAAAAATTGACAGCAAGTACATAAAAACTGAAAGGTCAGCATCCACGAGAAGCATTCCCTCCTCCTCCTCCTGCCACATCCCAGTGGAGGCACACATAGTTCCCTTGGGGAGCTGTGCCCAGGCACTGCTCCTTGGAATGTGATGCTGCCAGGAAAGCAGCAGGTCAGATCCTGCAGGGCCAGCCAGGCCACACAGCACAGTCCCACTCCAAGCCCTGGCTCTCTCTCAGTACAGAAAAGTCTCACATTAAGAGAGCATCATTCCAAGATAGAAGCCTACCAGTAGCCTTGACCCTCTCTGCACAGAGGACACTCTCACAGTAGGAATGAGCCCAGCTTGGAAGGAAAAGCAAGTTCCAAAGGCAGGGGAGTAGGACTACAGCTCCTACCAGCAAGAACCTGTAGCAATTTGTTTGTTGGAAAACGTGACAAACCTCACGTAGACGCGACTGTTTTCAGTCTAGGAAGTGGGGATGAGTCTGAAGCCTGTTGCTGTCAGAGTGCATCACTCAGCAGTCATAAGTAGCTTTTGAAAACAATAAATTAACTGTCAGAGGGAGAAAAGTCCTGTCCAAGATAAGGAAAATGGAAGTACACAAAAACTCCAGCAAGTTACATATAAAACTACATTTGGAAATGACTGAGAAATGTGGCAGAGAAATCTGCTAAGGCACAAGGATTAGAATCATCAAATCACAGAATATTCCGAGTTGGAAGAGACCCATCAGGATCACCAAAATGCAGCTCCTGGCCCTGCACAGGACATCCCCAAGAGTCCCACCCTGTGCCTGAGGGCATTGTCCACTCTGGAGCTCTGTCAGGCTGCTGATGTCAGCACTGCCCCGGGGAGCTGTTCCAGTGCCCAAACACCCTCTGGGGGAAGAACCTTCTCCTGATATCCAACCCAAACCTCCCTGACAGAACTTCAGGCCAGGACCTTGACTTGTGTCACTGGCCACCACAGACAAGAGACCACTGCCTGCCCCTCCTCACACGCTCATGAGTAAGTTTTAACTGCAGTGAGGTCTCTCCTCAGACCCTTTTCTCCAGGCTGAGAAGCCCAAGTGACCTCAGCCTCTCCTCAAGCAGCCTCCCCTTCCACCTCCCAGCCCCTCATCTTCATGCCCTCCTTTGGTCACTCTCTAACAGCTTTATAATTTCTCTATATTGTGGATGCCAAAACTGCACACGGGAGTCGAGCTCAGGCCACCCCAGGGCAGGGCAGGGCAGAGCAGAGCAGAACAGGACAATCCCCTCAATTACTACTAAGATAAGTTTCATCATGAATCAGAAGGAGAAAGCTTCTAAAAACTGATGATGACAATGGCTAAAATAAGAGCAAAGGTAAAATCCCTCAAGAAGGACTGAAAAAGCCCTCTAAGAAGTCTTTCTATGTTATAGTTTCTCAGAGGGGTTCCTGGGGAAGTTCCCAGAACAAAACTGTATTTTGGAGGAGAAGATACAGAAGATTTCGGAAAATGAAAAGGAAAGTATCAGAGAGCATGATTCCAAGTGTTCTGTGTAATCAAAATATAAAATTAGATAACTAAATTGCGAGTTTCTGAAGACAAGACAGGGTTATTGGAAGTAAGCAAATGTTTAAAATGTGCAGAAGACATCAAATTACAGAACTAGTAACCCTACAGAAAAGCAAATTACACTGGAAAAGAATCAGAAAGGCTTCTCTACAGCAAGATCATAAATCATCCATCTATTAACAGCTCTTCAACAAAAGTAAATGGATGCACTCAACACAATAGAGTCACTTAGTAAAAAGCCTTTTGGAAGGAACATTAAAAAAACTCTCAATCCAATTAAATTGTCATGGTATAGGAGAACAGTTCTCTTTTGAAGTAATAAGCTATTTTCAAAATTAAGAATAAATGGTTGTTTTTCCCCAAGAGATGCAAATTAGATCTCTGCTGGCCTGACACATCTGTGGATGTGTCATAGTGGCTGATTGATTTAGGGGGCTTATTGTTTTTTTTCTACAGATAATTTCAGAACACAGCACGAACATTCAACAGTAAATTCATCGAGTCTGGGGACAGTGAAAGAATCTGGAACAGTCAATACTGAAGTCTTCAGTGATCATACATAAGGGGGTCTTACAATACCAAGCAATTGGGTAAGCACTCAGTTCCCTAAGTGAGAAGAGGAAACTAAAGCACATGAAAAAAGAATCCTGAAGATGCACATGCAATACCAGACTTCTTGTTACCACCCAGGAAAGAGAACCTGAAACATGGTTCACTTGAACCACATTAGCTCAACTATCAACAGTGTAATATCTCTTAAAGATCTTCTAAATCCAACTCCCCGCCCAGGAACAGGGACACCCTCCACTACCCCACGTGGCTCAGAGCCCCATCCAACCCTGCCTTAAACACTTCAGGGATGCAGCATCCACAGCTGCTCTGGGCAACCTGTTCCAGTGTCTCACCACTCCCCCAGTGAATCTCATATCACCTCACCTAAGCCCATTTTCCTTCAGTTTGAAGCCATTCCCCCCTGTCCTATCTCTGCCTGCCCTTGTAAAGAGTCCCTCTCCAGCTCTCTTGCAGCACCACTTCAGGCACTGGAAGGCTGCCAGAAGGTTTCCCTTGGCTTTCTCTTCTCTGGGCTGCACAACCCCAGTTCTCTCAGCCCCTCCTCACAGGAGAGGGGCTCCAACCCTGTGATCATCTTGGTGGCCTCCTCTGGACTCCCTCCAGCAGCTCCATGTCCTTCCAGTGCTAGGGAGCCAGAGCTAGATGCAGTGCTCCAGATGGGCTCTCACCAGAGCAGAGCAGAGCAGAGGGGCAGAATCCCCCCCCTCCCCTGCTGCCCAGGCTGCTTTTTGCAGAGTCAGCAGAAAGCACACACCCTGTGGGATCCCAGGAAATTCCTCTGGCTGCCCTGGAGGACTCGAGCCCCTGTCCGGGGGCTCGGAGACTTTCACACAGAGCCCAAGACCCCCGTGCCTTCGATTGAGCCCTTGGAAAAAACAATTACCATCCTTTCTATGAAGGATTACAAGCCACGACAGTTTAGGTAGAATGACAGTGAATTTATCACAGGGTGAAAAAGGAGATTTGGGGATGTTTAGAATGGGGGTTCGGGGGGCAAGATGGAGGAATCTGGGTGTATCCAGCCTTTCTGCTTCTTCTTCCTCTCTGCCTCCATCTTCTGCTGTGATGTTGGCACTTTTAGATTGGCTTAGAGTAGAAGCTCCCTGTCTAACATAGGTGATGGGTATTGGAAAGTAATTGTAAACATTGTATACATAGTTTTTAGAATAAAGACATAACACCACCTGGGGGCAGGCAGAGTGCCTGTGGCTGTCTTGCTGAGCGGACCTCGGCAGGACAGGAGAAAGAATTTTATAGATAAGATACAATAAACAACCTTGAGAGCGAGAAATGAAGAGCTCAAGACTCCTTCTTCAAGCACCAGGCTGGGAAAAGAGACTTTTAAAAATATCTCAGGGTCACTCTGACCAGCTAGAGATCCTGAGACAACACCCCCTGTGTGCACTGCCCCTCTTACTGGGCTCTGAAACACGTAGGGGCACTTGGCAAATCTCATTTACACATTTCTAGATGGCATCTCAAAGTAGGTAACTGGCTTTCTCCTCTCTGGATCAGTGCTGGCACAGAGAACTGCAGCCTCTCAAACAGGAAAACCCAAAGAAGGGGTACCTCAAACTAAAAGGAAATGATAGACAACTCCTGAGCACCCCATTCTTGCCTCATTCAGCGCAACACTGTGAATCTGAAACAGCACATTCTTTTCTGCCACACTTGAAGCCAGTCATCTGAAGAGACAGGAGTCATTACACTTCCTTCTTTGAACTTCAGAAACCACCACTAAATTCAATGCCTCATTCAAATACTGCTTCCACTCTAGTGAGGCTCTTGCAACAGACACGTACGGTATTACCCATAATAGGTGAAATAGTGCACATAAAAATGCTGTTACCTAACTCACAGTAGTAAATTCATACTTTAAAAGGAAAGCTTATAAGCACTATCATATTTAAGTAATAAGACATAAGAGGGTGTGCATATGCTGTAATAATGACACACCTTAATAATATAAGAAGTATGTCAACTATTATCCCATACTACACGCCCTAAAATGCTTCAGCATAGATTCCATCTATGTATTTAACAAATGAAATTAGGATACTTAGAAAAGATGTTTATTTAGTGGCTGATAAGCCCAAGATGTTTCATTAAAAAAACCCAGCCAATTCATAAAACATGCCACCAAATACTCCTTTTCAGGTAACACTTTCCAACCATTTCTTTTCATGATAAAACTACAAATACAGACTGTTAAAAAATACTTGCATCATTAAATATATTCAGATCCTGCAAGAAGTTAAAAAAGGAAGGAGAGCCAATGAAAATCTCATTTTCTGTAATTTTGAAGTGTTCTTGAAAGCTTAATGATGAATCTTGAAAGAAAGTCAATTAAGTTTTTCCTTTTTTTTTTTTTTTTTTTTTTTTGTTAAACTGCTTCTGTCTTTCCATTTCAACAACCAAAGAAATACTTCAATAAAAACTTCCCACTTAGGTTCTCTCTGTTAATTCTCAGCTTGAACTCAGGGGCTGGAGTGAGGTGCCTTTCACTGAACTCTTACACACAATACTTCTTGCAGTCTAAAGCCAAAGTCAGCACAAAATCTGGCATTTGATTCCATTTTCCTTAATTATATCATTGTTCACCTTGAATCAAACTGAAACCTTTTGGAAAATATATTATTGAACACTTCACTGAATACTATCTACTTAGCCTTTGCCACACAAAATACCAATATAATTGTGTTTGTGGCAGCCAAAATAAACCAAATTTAACACTGGTGTGCCTTCATTTTAAACCAAGCTAAAATATATTTAAATACTTATTAATTGCATATGATTCCACGGAAGTTATTACTGCAAAATGTTTTTCCCAGGCATAGCAACACAAACAGTTACTTTCTCCAGCTAAGGCACACTAGTATAAAAAACTGATATCAACAATCTTTCCAGCCTGATCAAACTCCACAAAGTCCTTGTTATTTAATGTATTTCCATTCACTTCATCACTCTTTGGTTATATAAGTTTGCCAAAAAATGTGAATTTTTCATAATTGTATTACCCAAACCCACAGAAAATTGTAGATATACATTTATTACAATAGTCACATTTTCCAACTACACAGCTGGAAATGCTGCTAATTTTTTGGATGAAAGACATTCAGACATGAAATGACCAAAACACATCCTTCTAAGTAACAGTATTGATGAAAGTGTAACAAGAATCAAATCTTGAATTTCTAGAAACTAGAAAGCTTCAGCCATGCTCATATAAATAATTCAGCCATAACCCAAAGCAGCAAGTGACTTTTCAGAGTAATTTTTGCTCCTCGGTGCCAATTCAATAACTCGCTGCGGATGCTGAAAAGCTGCTCATGCAGAAGTGGCTGCTGTGAACACACATTGGTCAGAGGAGCAAAATATTTAAATTGGGGGGAGGGGGAGAATGTACTCTCCACCCACTTTTTGCGAGGTCTTGCCAGTTCCTCTGCTTTTTGGGAGAAGCAGCTCAAATCCAATATACGAGACATGAACCAGATATGAAAATGGTCCAACAACAAATCTTCAAAATTGCAAATGCCAACAAGTCTCTGCAAGTATATTACCAGGCCAGAATGCAGGAAAATCCTTGTGAAATAAGGTTTTCTGGTATGCAGTTATAGCAAATCATCATGAGGTGATGCCGAGAACTGGACAAATCTGGTATTCCAGGAATGTTAAAAACATCGAGGTCACGAATGCACGCTGTAACTTTAGTACTCACTTCTTATCCCACTATTTTGACATTAAATCTAATTCATTCCTCATTCTAAGCTTATAAGCTGTGATTTTAATGAGCATCTCTCTTGTCCACTGCTATAACACGTGTCAAAAAGGAAACAATATCGTTAAAAATGAAGTGAGGTTGGTTCAGCATCTGCCATGTACATAACAGGAGTATTGCTTGTTTTTGAAATACTGCATCACACCATTGATCTGTCAGTAAACTAAAAAACAGACCACCTCTCTTGGATCAAAATTTTGAATTTATTTACATTGTTTTAGAACAATGCTCCCTGCATTCCTAGCTCACAGGTAAGCCTAACAAAAAGCACCAAAATCATAACTGCACTGGGCATTTTATTATTAAAAGAATATTTGGGTTGATTATATCCCAGTGTAATACACTGCATGAATCCACACAAAGTAGTTACATAACCCAGCCTTGTCCTACCAGTCTGTTTCACACCCACTGGACTGGATTTGTGTTGAACTGCCTTTCCTTTGATAAACAGCTGAAATTAAGCTCTGAAGACACAGAGACCGAGGGAGAAGAGGGAGAGGGACACAAGCAGAAAGTTAAAGCCATTTCTTATATTAAATTCCCCACAATTTATGGTAGACTGACAACAGAAATACTAGCAGCTCAGTAAAACAGCAGATTTTATTGAGAGGTGTGACTACATATTAGGTACAATATTAAAATTGCTTTAGTCCTAATTTTATATATGTACTAGTTGCTTTTGCCCAAGTAACTTGGCAGAGATTCAAATCAGAAATATACTTTCCAAAAAAAGAAAAAAGACATTTTTGACTTGAGTATAACCAATGCTGGTCAGTAACGGCATGATCTGCTTTTCTATCTCCTTTTGTTGACATAAATAAAAGATCATTTTACACCCAAGTGAAGGGACCAGCCAAGGTAAAGGAAAGGTGAGCAAGCAGTTTGGGGACACCTTTATGACAAAATCTGGACAGAAAAGTTTCCTCAAAAGCATCAGTAGTACCTTAGAGAAGCAGTAACCTTGATGGTAGAAACATAAATCCCAGATGGGCAGGGAGCAGGGGGAATTTGCTCTTTTCTAGGGAAACATGCTGAGAACAGGTGGTATTTTAAAGGATACAAACCTGCAAAACTTGTGATACCCAGTCAGGGAAGCTCAAGTTCCAAACACCATGCAAGAGAAGACTTGGGTGTCAGAGCTCTCCCTCCTTGCCCAGGTTCACTCCACAGCTCAGATTTAATTAATTGCAGGCTGAGCAATAGCTACAAGCTCGGCAAGGATCACCATCCAAGCAGCATCAGCCACAAGCAAAGCCTGAAGTGCCTCCTGTCCAAATCTGCAAGCTGGAGCTTCATTGATTCCCATTAGCAGCCAGCTGAAATGCCTCATTTGTTACTCTATTTTTGATTTTTTTCCCCTTTTTAGTTTATGCTGGTATCCATGACAGCTAAATAAAAGCACCTGCCCAAGTGGTGGTTTAACAGTGTGTCCTTGAAAAACAGAGACACTGCAACCCAAGAGAGCCCAGAGAGGTCTCTCTTAGCAACCTTTAATAAAGTTCTAACACGCCATGGATCAGCTGCACCATGAGCACTCATCTGAAAAATCTGCCACTTGTGAGGGTTTTGGCCTGCACTGGTTTAATTCAGACATCCATTCTGACAGGGCAATGAGGACTGAGAAAAAAGGAAAGGCTTTGCCAGGAGCAGTGCAGGTAAACTCCTGGCAGAACTATTGGTTCCACACTTGGAATTCATTACAAGAAGCCATGCTTGGGGCAGATCCCCACTCAGGAGAAGCTCAAAGACAAAAACTCTTCTTGGTGACTAGCCCAAAAATCAGCACTTACAAATCACATCTGAAGATAGTTATGTTTTTCTTCTTCCACTTAACAGAAGCTGTATTTTGCATATAAAAGTACATTATTTCTTTACTCTTTTACCTTCTAATGACCAAGCCCAAACTTCTGTTATAACAAATATATAGAAAATTATTATTAAAATTATTGTTTATTGACTTCTACTTAAAATAAGATATCTTCAGTAAAATTCTCATAGTCATTTTCCAAATTCATACTGAAATTAGGATCAGAAGCATACTAGAAATTATAAAATACCACATCACTAAAGAATAATACAGGAGGAAGAAGGCCATCTAAACAGCCTAGACACCTTTTCTATCTTCTAACCTTGAAGCTCATTCATAAACAAAACTTCTTTTTCTACCTACAAATGCCAGGTTTTATATAAAAGAAAACAATTTGTTGCATGTTACTGGGATATAGACAAGAGTCTAAAAAGGCTGTAGAATAAAACCTGCAAATTTCAAAGTGGTTCTGCCAGTTCCATGCAATCACCCAAAGCCAGCACCACCACCTGCAGTACTGAAACAATGTTTAGTGGCTGCTTTATAAAAAAAACAAACAAAACAACATCCCAGCCTCAGGATTCATAAACTGAGCTCCGTTTGAGACTTCAGTTAGTGGCGGTGCTGGAGGGCAATGGGCTCCTTTTGGGGGGAAAAAATTTTAAAAAATTGGTAATAAGCCTCCAAGTCCTCTGCCAGGAATTTTGCACAGCCCAGTCAGACACTGAAGCACTGGAACCAGCTGCTTTCTGCACGGGGGCTGTGTCAGGCGCATGCCTGGAGCCACTCTGACCTTCATGGAATCTGGAAATCAGAAATCACACCAACTGGGAAGGGCAGAAAGCCTCGGCACTGATCTTTCTGCTTGGCTTCAAACTGGATCATGCAATGACAAAATGAGCTGTGGCCCATGGAAGGCACAAAATTGTGAAGCATCATCACAAGATTTGTTGATGTTCTTTGGTGAGCACAACTAAGACACGCCTTTTATCATTTATTATGAATAAGCACTTACACTGTATAAAGGCTTCAAAAAAGTTTTCAAGTTTAAGAAGCCAAGCTTTAAAACCACTGAGATGATTTAAGCCAGCATCAGAAACCTGCATCAAAACACAACAAAATTTATGTAGAGTACAAACTAAAAGGTCAGTCAAACTGGGGAGTTGAGGGAACATAATGATTTACAAGTACTACCGATTAGAAATTCTAAGCATAAAAAATATCAGCTTTAACAAACCACTAACAAATTTATTCATGAAAAAAGGAAAATATCCTTTATTTTCAATTAATCTGTTCTCTTGAGCCATTAGAAAACATTCCGAAGTGATTTACAGTCATAGGAATCAACTTCACAGATAAACTATTTCTGGATTCCCAGAACACATTCAACGACCCAGTTCAAGTTTCACAATCTTGTCTCCAGCCCAATAGGCTGTGTTTGATTAGCTGCACATCATCTGCCTCTCTGCACAACCCCAGAGAGCATCTCTTTGTGACAACTGGATATATGGTTATAAATTCAACACACAATGCTCTTGCTGCCTGGCTTTCTCCAAAACCACACCAATTCTCAGCTCCTTGCACAAACACACAGAAAAACCAAACCAACCAACCAAAAAACCCCAGAAACGTCAGTCCAAAAATTGTCTCAATTACAGCACTTCAAGAGTAAAAGGAGTTCCAAATTCTTACAGAAAGCTGACAGATATTCTGTAATAAGGAGCTGAAACAAAACAGAGGATTTTAAACAACAAACTGGAAAGTGGTTCTGAGGTAATTCAGTGGTTTTCAGGATTGTTACATTTGTCCAATTCTCTCTCTCTCTGGCAGTTACAGGAAGATGATCCAATGCTGACAAAGTTTGCTGTACTTAACAGTGGGGGCAAACACCTGACAACCCCCCCCAGAGACCAGGTCTCATCCTCCGTGCTAACCCACAATATTTCCTCATTCATCTCCACTGGGATGTCCCAGCCTGGCTCTGATGTCCAGGCTGGTCCCTGGCACAGCTCTTTGTGCAGAGAAGCAAATGAGAAGGCAGACAAGAGAGCCAGGGCCTTTGCTTTCAGATGAACAGATCTAAGAAGAACCTCAGGAGATTATGCAAGCAATTCCCCTTTCCATGTCACAGTTTGCCTCACACATGGCATTCTCCATCAGACACAAATAAGACTGCTCAACATTTTCATTCCATGTAGCACGAGCTCCATCTATTTAAACATTGATTACTGTTTACACCAAATCTCCTTTGCTAGAGACTGCATTTCCTCACCATATTCTCAAAGCACCTGGAGAACAGTTTATGCTCTTCATTTTATTTATCTGAAGGCTTGTCAAGTGTAACCTCTGGCCATCTCAGAATTTTGCTTACCTTTATTCAAAAGTTAAACTTCTTTGATTCATGCTGAGCTCAGCTTTGTAATTTGTGGAGACAACAGATGGGGAAATGTAGACACTGTACACAACTAACTTGGAGAGGTACAGTCACCTGCACATGGCACGAGGCAAAACTGGAAACAGGAGCTTTGGATGGCAACAGAACTGGATGTTACAGTGCACATAAATTCATTTTAACTCACTTCTGTGTGCTTGGGTCAACATAAAAACAGAGCTGTAAACCCAAAGGGACTGGACTTTTAACTGCCTTGGAAAAGTCCATTGGTTTGTGGCTCTCTAGATGAATTGCTCTTTTGTTGCTTGCATCCCAAACTTACATGGATTTGTGATCATGTAGAATTCTTCTGAAATAATCAGTGCTGATTAGTCCAAAGTGAAACAGGTCATTTAGCTAAAGAGCCTCCTCTGATGTTAAGGACATGCTCAGCTTTTCAAGAACATGTGTCACAGTCATGTGCTGCATTCATCCAAGTTAACTTTCAAGTATAATGTTTTTTAAAAACACAAAGCACATCCGTAATCAGGCTAATCATAAAGTTGAAAATAATTAAAACCATAATTTTTTCCCTCATAATATTTGCTCTCACATAGAAAACAATAGGATTTCTCTTCAGTTTTTCAGTTTCTGGAGATACAGCCCATTTTCCCATCATATGTTTGAGATGTATGCTGCTCTCCCTTCTTAGCCAAGAGTTTTTCAACAGTTTAAAAAAAAAAACAAGAAACAACAAATTTTAAATATAATTATATTATTATTATATAAATATAATAATATTCTATTTAGATAATAAATTTTAATATTAAATGTTTCTATATAAATATTTAATATTTAAAATTCAGAACCTTCAGGAAAACTTCTCCCAGGAGACTTAGTGCACACAGACAAGTCTGTAAGTTATAAGGGGGAAACACCAAGACACTCCCAGAATTTTGTGAATGTTACAACACCTCATGGCTTAACTGGGGGTCTCAGAATCTCCTCTGCAGACTGTTACACAAAAAACCCAAAGCAGAGACTCAGAGTGAAGCCCATGTTGCAGCCTTTCCTCTAATTTTTAAACAAGATGAGAAAAATTTATGGAGAGGAAAGAAAGATGCTGAATCACAGAGAAAGCTTGGGTGGACAAGACCATCTCATGCAGTCAAGGATTATCTGTGGAGATGACAGAAATGAACAACAAAGAAAACCAACCCAAAGCATTCTACGAGTCTAAAAATATCTGCACATCTTCAGCAAGCTTGTAAAAATGGCTTTCTCCTCCAGAAGATCCGAGAAGAATTTAACTTAAAATGCAAGCATGTGGATCTTAAAAACACTGTGATAGATGCAAAAAAGGTTACACTTCAATATTCTCTATTGAAAGATCAGAGAGTTGGAAAAGAGCTGAAATTCCAAACAGGTGCCACTGCAGTATTTTACCATTTCTACCAAAGTGCTGACTGTAGTGCTCTGATGTGGTTATTTTTCCAACTCAAAACAGAACTAAGAGTGGATAAAGCAGATTAATTGAACCCTTTGACAGCACCTAGTCAAGTGAGACAACGTTGTTATGCTTCACAAGGACTACTTGCAAATCCTTAGATACAAATACCAAGTTATTTGATCACATTAGTCTACAAAATCCAAAAGGTACCACCCATTCAGTAAGAGCAGATTCTAAAACCAGAATGGAGCTGGTTTGCAGCACAGCAGGAATGTTACTGTAAAATACACCACATTAAGGGCACTCTAAGTTGTCTAGTGGAGGCTAATATGTCCAAAGAATATAAGCTGAGTCCAAAAACAGTGACCAAAAAAACCCCCTAAACTCTATACTTTTGCTGTCATCTGTTTCCTACTAAGTGCTGAAAGCACCTGTTCTGTAATATGGGAATAAAAACAGCACAATGCATTCCTGAGTGCTACACTGAGCTCTGCTGTGCAGTTGTTCATTGAAGAATCACGTATGTAATGAGTCTTGAGAGGGAAAAAGTGTTTGAGGGGAAAGAGGAGCAAAAAATCCCCCACCAAACAAAAATCTCTGCAGCTGAGCAGGTGCACTGAAGGTTAAATGGATGTTGTAGACAACTCTTTATTCAGGTCCTTAAAAGCATTAATGTTTGAGAAAAATTGGCTTACAGATCAGCTAGCTAAGACTAAAGCATTTAAAGATTAACTCCTTTAAAACTTTAATCACCTCAGGCCTTAAGTGTCTAATCTGCAGCCCCAGTTGTCTCTTATGTCTTGTTTAAAAGAAGTAGCGAAACGTTCAGGGATCAGATTTTTTTCTCAGAAAAGATGCCTCACACCAAGGTGGCAAAACAAAACTAGTACTAAGAGATCAGCACTTGAATGTTACAAGTATTGCTTTTGACTGAATGTGTAAGGATTTCCAGAGACTCTGCAGTGGAAATTTTCAGAAGTTTAGGAGTTCTGAAAAACTTTTCCACTTTAAAATCTGGCCTTCTTTTAAATGTCTTCAGTAGAGTGCAACTTTGAAGACAAATGAGCTGGGTTGTGGTGGGGTTTTTTTGATCGTTTTTTTCTCCCCATTCCAACTGCAAAGCTCCAACAGAAGTAAATATCAGTTCAGATCTCAGAGGTAAATTACGTATGTAAAAATGAAGTGGAAATTTGTACAAGAGCAACTAGATCAGTCAGAATACAAATACACTTGGAAAATACCACTCCTTACTCTCATTTTACAAAAGTCATGGGGTTGTTTCTCAGGTTAGTTGGAATTTGAAAGTTGAATCCAGTTTTTCCTAAAAGATATATTCCACATCCATTTAAGGGTTCATGTCTGAAACAAAACAAGGGCACAGAAGTGCTGAGCTCCACAGCAAGGGCTCTACACTAAGGAGGAATAAACTGATTCCAACAACTCCAAGTCCACCTTTAGAGGGAAGCAGGCAAACTTCCAGATCCCAAAGGGATACTTGCAGCCTTTCCTTTTCTCTTAGTCTCATAACTTGTGTAAGTGGTCCTCAAATGGTTGTATTAAACAGCACTTTTTACCAATTAAAAATAAATTTTATAATTCAAGTAATTATTTGGATAGGTGATTATCTTGTCTAGAAATAGATATTCATTTCTATACTTGACCACACTTGAAATTGCAATCACTGAACCATGACACTACTGCTAACACCAGCACCAGTTCCAGTGGGCAATTTCCTTCCCTGCTACTCAGAAACTGCAGAAGCACATCTTCCCCACCAGCTCAAGACAATGTAACTGTTTCTAGGCATGACTTCCCTTGGCCTCATTGAGAGCAGCCTCCCAACACTGACTAATGCAGGTGAATTAGTTTAGCTAATTTAGCCCTGGGACAAAAATGACTTTACAGTGTAACATCACACACCAAAGCTTCCTCTGATGTATAACTAATTATGATGTCTAGAAAGGTACACAGTGGAATTAAAACTGCATTAGAAATAAGAAAAATATGCAGAAATGTAAATCTAACTCATTCAACCAACACACACTCTTGAGCATCCTTTGTACAAGCAAGATCAAGAGGTTTGATTGTCCTGACCTTACACTGCTCTGTGTGCCTCAGCTGACTTCCCAGGGTTATTTGTACACTGAAGCTGCACCTGAAAAATCTTCTCAGAAACAGACAGACCATGGAGAAGGATACCCAAACATGTTCATTTAAAATACCATGGGGGGCAGCTCTCAGACTGGGGTGCTCTAACTGCATTCTTTCAAAAACCAATGACTGAAATGCTTTTCTGAACCAAATATTTTATTATCTTTAAGAATGAGCATAAATCTCTCTTTACCCCTCAAAGTCAGCTTATTTCCATGGAACTGGAAGAAACTCACTCTGACTGGCATTTGTCAGTAAATTGATATTACTGCTTATTTATTATTATATAAATATGAAGATTCTCAGATTCTAAACTCAAATTGTTCCTTATATTTCTCTTGCATAGCCCACAAAAGGTTCTGACAAATGGAAGAAGTGCACTTTATTGCTTCTGAAGTAACACTTAATTTGAATGATACATAACATTAAGAAATATATCTTATTCACAGTTACCTCGCACAATTTAACAAATGGTAAAAAAGTCTTCAGCCCCTTCACAGCTACTGAAATTACCAAAAATCCACTGCAAAAGACTTCAGGTATGTTTCACAGCAATTTGCAGGTGGCTTAAAGTTTCCCCATTCAGTTATAAACAGAACAAAGCTTAAAGCTTGAAGTCTTTGCTGGAGTAGCAAATGCAAAAAGATTAAGAAAAATCTCTTCAGGTAATTTCAGGGGATGCAGACAAGTAAGAGGAGTAAGAAAACACTGACCAACACCTCCTGACAGCATCATTCCCTCAGCAGAGACTCATGGCTTTCCTCAGCACTGACAACCACACGACACAGTATATGGAACAAGACAAATTCAAGCACTTGACTTGAATAAAATTGAGTATTTCTGTTGAATTCTGGACAATGTGTTTACTCCCAGCTCATGTGTTTGTGACCAGAACATAGTTATCATGCTGCTCACCTAAAAACAGACAGTCTGAATAACTCTTAATCCTTTAATCCAGAACACACACATACCAAATACAACACCCTTCAGGGAAATTCAGACTGCAATCACGTTTTATAATGACCCAATTCTCTATATTTGTGTCAAATTACCAAAACTACAAAATACAGTCAAAGTGAAAGGTAAAATTGAGTCATCATATGTAGAGAAGATGTTCTCAAAATGACCCCTCCTTTTCACTCAGTCAAGGGCAGGTCCAGTAGGCTCAGTTTGTCCCATGGGTGCCTGTTTAGCAAAACTGGGCTCAAAAAAAAATCTCCTTTCAATTCTATCATTAAGCATGAAAAGCTTTGGCCTTTTTCCTTCATGAGAACACAGTGAAGAGAGCTTGACAAGTTTTTCAGATCCAAAATATGGCTTTTTTTCCATTTAACAGAAACCATACAGATCTTTCAAAGAAGAGGAAGTACATTTAAGAGGATATTAACTCAAACTTGTCACAGAACTAAGTGTTAATAATAAATATGTCTCTCTTCAGTCTCATATACATTTGTCAACTAATCTATTCTTACCTTTTTCCCCCATTTCTTTTTCCTTAAGGTTTGCCTATTACCCCCTCATTGATATTAAATCTGCCCTGAAGGTGACAACATGGTAACACAGCTTTTCTTCTTTCCTTTCCATGAACTAATGTTGATTCTCATTAGATTCATCCAAAACACTGAAAAAAATTCCTGCCAACATCTGACATTCATAAGTGATTTATTTCCAGTACTTGATCTTTGCACTATCTCTAACTCCTCAATCTTCATTACCTAAAATTTTGTTTACCACACTTGGAAAGCAGATCAAAACTTGACTGGTTTTGCCAATTGGCTGAATTGATGTCCTTAAATTGTCAGATTTTGTTTTATTTGGAAAGTTTAAAGTCTAAATGGCTTGGCCTAATGAGTCATTTGAGAATCAATACAGAAATGTTTTGTCCCATTCAAAAAAAAAAAACCAAAACAAAACTTCCTTTAGAAGGGTGTTTCTTGTAATGCTAAAATCCTACAATTAAACTTAAATGGGAGGGAACACCTGGGCACAGATTAAGATTCACTGCTTCAAGAGAAGGTGTGCCTATTTATTTTACTTATTAATTTTTCACATCTTCACAGCTAGTCAGACCCCTTGCTCTCTCTGAACAAGGTCAGGAGGATCCCAGATTTAGATTTGTGGGACACAGTAAATCTCACCATGACTCAGCCTCTGGGGCTGTCTGAGGCAAGATGAGCCCTCCTGGCTCAACCTTGGGGCTTCCCCATTCCAGCAGAGCTCGGCATTGCCAAACCTGGGGTTATGCAAGTGCACCAAGAGGCTGCAATTCCCCATCCCGGGGGGAGAAATCCCGCTCACCCCAAAGAGCAGGGCATGGCAGGCCCTGAGAGCCCAGGCTGGAGTGAAATGAAAGCCCAGAGGGGGAGAAGAGGAGCGCAGCCAGCTCAGGGAGCGAGCGCACCTCGGAGGGAGCCGAGCCCAGTGCCCTTGCTGGCCTTCCCGAGAGCACAGCACGGGGCAGGGGCACAGAGCAAGGAGCTGAACGCTGCCTGAAGGCTGCCAGCCTGGGAAAAGCCTGCTCTGTCAGCTGCACCTGGGCAGTCAACTCAGTGAAGAGTCACTGTGTCCTCTGCAGCTGAACGTGCCCCACAGTAAAGACTCCGATTGCAACACTTCCCAGAGCCCATCTCCTCCCATAGCTCATCCTGTCCCAGAAGTTGCTCAGTTCACACCAGTAAAAGTTTCACTCTGACTTCTGAGAAACCTCATTTCAGAATATGACCACAGTCCTTCCTTTCTCTTCAGGATTTTGAGAGACAAGATGTTGAGTGAATCCCTGATCCAGAGGAGTGAGAGACACCTTTTCATTGCATCCCACAAGAAGAGACCAAGGAAGGGAAAAAAGCAGCACCTTGGGAATTCCCTGTTTAAAATAGATCCCTGCCCACCATCCTTGCTGACCATTTTAATAAATCCAGTTTATTGGGATATTATATTAATTTCTTTTAAAATCTAAATTATACAGATATGCATTTGTAATTATTTGAACATGACAATGAGAAGTCATCTGCCACCTGAAGGCTGCTCACAAAAACATAGGAGCACAAATAAGCCTTCCTTTTAAACACAGCTTATAAATTTGCAGCAGAAATTTTCTATATTTGAGGAATATTTACTTAGCTGTGCATACCAGAACAAATTATCTTCTGTTAGCCAAAATTGTGATTCTTAAAGCTACAATCTATCCCCTGTGCTCACTAATTTCTACCCATGCCCTGTTGGGCTAAACAATACAGATCATTACATGAAGGTAGATTTTTCTTCCAAACGCACGTGAAAGAAATTCTAAAACTTGCAAAACGAAATGCAAACTTACCAACTCTATTCCCTGTGGAAAAGGAGTGTCTTCCCAGTCCTTCTGGGGAAATCTTTGTATTATTTTCCCCAAACCTTCTGTTGGTCCTGCTGAAAGATAAAATTCAATTACTTAAAGGCAAACTGGTGGAATTGAAATCACCATTCATTTGATATTTTCCAAATATCCCCAATATTATTAAGACTTTCACCACGAGAGGCAGGACACACTCCTCAAATGTGTCTTGCAATACATATAATAAATACAATCTTATCATTTTCCAGCAGTAACACCAGGAATCACTACAGGAAATGAAGATACAGGCTGCATCCAGCCTCTACCTCTCAGTTTTCAAAATGATGGTGATTATTGATAATTTTGGTCTCTCTCTACAAACAGCAGTGAGTTTAATACAATGGATAATGGGATATTTTAAACAGAAAGCAATAGTTTCTCAAGAAGCAGTCTTCCAAAAGAAGCCTATAGATTGACATAAATCTGCAGATTAGCATCCCACATGATTAATCCAGGACACACTAGCTCTTGGCCAGTATTTCTCACTGATTTCCTTGGACAAGTCAGCAGTGGTTTTCCACACAGAAAGATGTGAAGAAAAGCTGGTAATTTCTGGTAACTTTTCTGATGCAACTGTCTTCTTTTTTTACATGTTCCTTTTTTTGGAAGCAACAAGGCTATAGATAAATTTTGGAAACACCACAAACACCCCACAATTGTAGTGCTGTGTCATCCTGAATGGTCCAGGAGTGCACGTACAAACAGCAAATTTGTTCTTCAGCTTCTGAAATCCTGCAGTAAATCCTGAAAAATCCTTTCCCTGATATCCAACCTAACCTCCCCTGACTCAGCTTCAGGCCATTCCATCAGGTCCTGCTGCTGGTCACCAGAAAGGAGATCATGAAGAAGCTGTAACTTCAATGGCCCCAGGTCCCTTTCCACAGGGCTGCTCTCCAGGGTGTCTCATCCTTCAGTCTGTCCATACATCAATGGCAAAGTTGAAATTTGCAACCATTTAAAATACCTTTTAATAGCAGACCTGTCCTATCTAATTGAATCATCTTTTCTGTAAAGTTGTATCACAAAATGTTGAGATTAAGCATTAAAATTGTTAAACATTTTCTTGTCAAAGAAAATCTCCTCAAAGATCCTCTCCTCAAAGCTGTACTCTGATATTATGAAGCAGTCCCATTGATGGATCAGTAGTAGCAGCCCATATGTGCTGCCTCCTCTGCAGACACCCAGGCAGCAGCAATGAATACATTACTCTCCTGGCTTTACCACAAAAAGCCATTTTCAGTCTGACACAACTCAAGTCTGCAAGCATAAATCAGTGTTACAGTGGAAAAAAAAATATAGGAAGCTTCCTCTAAGCTTCCTGCTAATTTACAGTCTGAGTTTGCTGCTACCTTAAAACCCACAAAACATCTTACAAGACATTTGGGCAGAACCAATCAGATGGGTTAGCAGGAAGAATTTTCTCCAGTTTGTGCATATTTACACTTAACATTCTGCAACTGGCCCTTGGGAATAATCTCAGAACAGATGTCCTTGGTACAACGGCCACACAAACTACAAGGAGTAAAACTCCCAAAAGCAAATCTCACCCCCAAGGTAGCACAGAGTGTGACTGCCAAGGGCAGCCTGCTGACAGACTGCAATCCCAGGGCTCAGCTGGGAGCTCTGTGCACCAGGTCAGCAAGTATCACATTCCAGAGGGGCTGCAGAGATGCTCAGAAGGCAGAGCCAGGATGTGCCAGAACCCGAGGAACAAATTCAGACATGGCTCCAGCTGCAGTTTTTGTCAGGAAAAGGAGCCCTCTGTTAGACTGTAATAGCTGAACAGGGTCACCAGCCACTGAGCCACTGTTAAGTGCTCCCCTCGTGTACTCCATCAAAGCATTCCCACTCCTTCATGCAGAGAGCAGCAGGGACTGTGGAGCAGGTGGCTGCACAAAGGCGCTGCTCCTGCACTGACTCAGCGCCAGAACTTCTCCCCTTACTGAGTTAAAGCCTCAAATTACCCCGTTAACTGCTCATCCTAAGCCATAGCTCTGCCAAATCTCTTCTTCCTCCAGTTGCTCTAGGGCTGGCAAGCAGCACAAAGAGACAGCAAACAAATGCACCCAAGGCAGGGGTGAGCACAAACACCCTCCAGGCAGAGCTCAGCCTGCAAGAAAGGGCAGAAGAACCCAGCTGAACAGAGGTATCCAGACTTCTGGAAAAGGAAGCATCGAAGAGTTACAGCAGCAAACAGCCCCTGCTATGTATGTGCTCCCTAAGCTTCTCTGTGGGAACACAGGTGGCTTTTTTAAATTCTGAATTCAGTTTACAAGAGACAGACCTCTGACACTATCACCTACAACTGTAAATAATGACATCCAGGAAAGTAGCTCAAAATTTCTTCTACTTCATCATGTTCTGAAGCAACCAATCCTTCTAGTTCTCCTTTTACTTGACTGCTACAAAGACTCTCCCTACATTACAGTACAGGAAGCTCTTAATTCAGAATTCAGAGATGTACATTTTTTAAAGTTTTTAATAGTCTCTCCTTTATGTCAAAAGCTTATCAGGTTTTTTAGGTTGCTTTCCTGAGAAAGCCACTGATGCTGGCCACCACTGTTAAGAGCTTCCTGCACGTAATTCCATTTTGCTTTCAAGAAGGATTCTAAACCTCCATAGGAATTTCCCTGAAGAAAATGATGCGCTGCTGAGCATTTTCTGAAAGCCACACAAGCTTCTTATGCTGCCTGAACTTGCACTTCAGGTCACCTCAGGGACCAAAGAGAAACCACTCCACACCTCCCATGGAGCAGCTCCCTCCAAGAGGTGCAGCACCACGTCCCTCCTCATGTCCCCAGACCCAGCCTGCCTCCACTGGTGGGAAAACACCTGGAAACCAAAAATACTTCCTGGCTACCTCTAGTTCAGGCCCAGCTGATTTGGTATCCAAGTTCTCAAAAAATTTAGAAAAGGATCCTGTTCAGAACAGCTCACAGAAGCCTCACAAACACTCCAGGTATTAAACAGACAAACTTCAGGCCCACAGCAGTAAAGCTGAATCTTCAGGAAACCGTGGACTTAAATACAGAGAAAGACTAAAATTTTCAAAAAGTTCATGGAACAGTACCCAAAGAATGTATCACAGAAATGCAACATTTTAAAGGGGGAAAAAAGGGAAGTGAACAGTTCTGTGTTCAAAATATGAGCATTAGAAATAATTAAAAAATATGAGCATTATTCATCCCTCGGATATGAGTAAAAAATAAAAACAAAACACCAACAGAAGGAGCACTGTTAATCCTTCAACAGAAAGGTCCCGTGATACAGATTTACAAATCTACCTATAAAGCATAAAATCTAACTATTTCACATGATTTCTTAAGTCGAATACAGTACAGATAGGTAGGAAACACTCTTTCCATCCACTAAAATTTGGTTTGGCTTGGGAAGGATTGTTGGGTTTGCTTTTTTAAATGAAGCTGCACTCATTCAAAATTAGGGCAATTCTTCATGATCTCAGAGTTTTCTATGCTTGCAATCACAAGGTAGAATTCATTGTAATTTTATAAAATTTGAAAAATAAATAAAATTATTCTTTTCAATTACAAAAGTTACTGAACTGCAAGTTGCCTTCTTTAGGAAAAGTTTAGACCCAGAGCACTTGAAAGAATCTCCTGTGCAAGAGAAGGCCCAGTAGCTGCACTTCCTTTAATAACAAACCCAGTCCAGTACCATATGCTCACCACATTTTCCCAATACTTTATACTGCAATTACTGTTGATTCTCTGTTGACAGTTTTCAATCCAATCAGCAAAAGAACAGCAGAATTACAGCAAGTCCCTAAATCCCATGGTTTGGGTGAGGGGGTGTGGACACTATCTGCCTGCAGCTGACTTTTATTAAATCATCCAACTTTCAGCAGAGCAGTTGTGCCTGAAGATAACAGATTATTCAAAAGGTGGCTGCGACTCAACACCCAAGTGAATTTGCATTCTTGACTGCTTTAGCACAACAGGAAGAAACAGAAAAATATCAGGTCATGGGATTTCAACAACTATCACTTGTTCCAATATATGCTACTGATAACTACTGACAACTTTGCAAAAATATTGAAACCACACGATGCGAAAAATTATAAAGGTGATTCAGATTTTCTCATTAATAACTTCACATTTTGACCCCATTTCCTTCACTCTGTATCTCGTCTTCTCTCAAGCCCCTTTTATAAATTCTTAACATTCGAAGGACATTCCCTCAGTATTCTGGTGAAATTCCTATTAACTACAGCTAATTAAACAAATGAGACACCACATTAAGAACATGCACACAGTGAACACCAGTAGCAGCCTCCTCAGTTTGTGCCTGATACTATCTGCTCTACAGACCTACCACGATTTCAGAGGTTTTAAGAACATTAGGAAGAATTTCTTCATGGAAGGGGTGGTTAGACACTGGAATGGGCTGCCCAGGGAGGTGGTGGGGTCACCATCCCTGGATGTGGCACTCAGTGCCATGGTCTGGTTGGCACCGTGGCGCTGGTGTTGGGTTAGAGGTTGGACTTGATGATCTTGACGGTCTTTTCCAACCTAAATGATTCTGTGAACTGATTAATTCATTAACACTGACATCTTGTTTTTGAACTGGAAAACTAGTTCATTGCAGTGTCAATGGCTTCAGAGAGCCACAGCCACCAGGAAGAGCCTTGTATCAGCAATGGAAGAATGTTTGTCTTTTGGGGTCCTTTTGAAAAACGTGCAAGCTGCCCAAAACCATGGGTGGAAAAACCATCATCACCAAAACCATCATCACCACAGGGTGGAAAGCCCACGGCTAGCAGCGCTCTCTGAATTCAGACCAGTCAGACAGAAGCTTCTGGAGGTTTTTGAAACCACAAACTCAGATGCATGACAGGCATCACTAAGACAGCAATCCACTTAATGCAGTATTTGTGTGTGTGAGCAGAGCACAACTGCACACGAACAGCGTGGCCCACGTAAAACAGAAGCTGCTCTCATTATTAATTATATATACAAAACATGGCTGGCAGTAACCAGATACATATTCCTAACAAAACTACTGCCATTATTATTGCTCTTAAATGCTCATATTGTTACCTTATAGTCATTCTTACAAAAGTGAAACTATTCCTGTATTTCAACTGAATTGCAATTCTTTTCTTTCATTTCGTTGTAAAGTTTTGTTGCATGAAGTGAAGTACAAAAGTCATGAAAACATTGCAGCCGTTTTTCAAAACTGTAATTTGGCACCTACAGCAATGAAGTGCATTTTCATTTTCACTAAAGGTGCCAGGTCAAAATAACCATTCTCATCCTCATCCAATAGTTATGCTACCTTTAAGAGGGCTTAACCCCCTAGGAATCACAGTTGACCACTCCTTAATCCATTAAGAATCACAATTGACCACAAAATAAATTAGGCTTCAAATTTTCAGACATGACATTCTTGCCCATGTATAGTACATACACCAAGTGAAATGCCAAGACCAAACCCCAAGAACTCTGAAGAGTAAGAACTCTGAACAAGCAGCCTACACCTTAAGCTACTAAGGGACAAGCACCTTTTCTTCCCAGCTAACTTCCTCTTTCTCCTTCTCCTTTTCCCATCTTTTTCTTTAAACAGGACAAACATGTAACACATTAAAATTCTGGCATAATTTGCTGGTTCCTGAACCCTAGTCCCCTAAACTCCCTTCTTATATAAATCTTTCCCCATGAAAGGTCACATGCCATCTCTTGCTCGCCCTTGAAATTCCAGAAGCAAGCTGTCCATGTAACTTACATTCCAAATTAATGAGGACTCACTCACAAACCCCTGATAAAAATGCATCTGAGCACTGAGCATTGTTGACATGCAGAGCTTTGAATGGAAGCACTTTGGTGATCTGTCACAAAAGGCATAATTTTCAGGCCTGAAGAAGGAACACACAACAGATCAAAGAGCATCAGGAGTTCATGGCATGGACAATAGTTTCAAACTGCCACTGTTGATGCAAAGGTGATGCAAAGGTGATGTAAAGGTAAGAAATCATTTCAAGTATTCAGAAGCACAACTTCACGTGTTCAGAGTTAGGAACACACTGTCAGTGTGAAAGATGCATTGGCAGGTGGCAGAGCACAGAACCTCTGAACCGTTTCAAAACAGGATCCAGTGCCAACGATCACTGAAATCTGCTCTGAAGTAAAATTCTTTTTATAGCAAGGTTCTTAACTTGAACCTTGTGGGAATTTTAAACTATTCGGGATTCTTGTCACTTTTAGCTGTTTTGGAAATGCTTTTCATGGAAGCATGAAGAGAACTCATGTTCCATCCTGGGAACAGAAATGTACCTGAGACTTGTACCTTTATAAACATTACTACAGAAATCTTGATGCCAGAAGACAGAAAATACTACAGAAGATGCCCCCATTTTAACTCAGTCCCTATACAGAAGTCAGTGCTGGAACGAAAGGGAACAAGAAGCCAAAGGAGAGCTAAAATTAAAACACCTAGAAAGAAAAATGTTTCTTTGATAGGCCTAAAATACATGAAATTCTGAAAAAAAATCTGCCCAACCCCCAGCAGCACATCACAGGCCATGTGCATCTTCAAGTCTGGACATGGAAATTTACATTATGAGCATTTAATTCTGATTTATTCAAGAGAATGAAGACTTTATTGCAGCCTATGGCCACTAAAGGTTAGACAAAATGCTGGCACATTTAGGAAGGAAAACAGGCTTCCCACCATGACCAAGGACACTCTGTGTACAACTGGCACAGCTCAGAGTCAGTTCTTCTGAACCAGGTCAAAGAGATGCACACAACAGTCCAACAATCCTGGGAATCTGAACAACAGCCATTCTGGAGGCTGGCAGTATCATCAAGGATGCAGCAAATAATGGGATAAGGCAACCCTCAGGCTCTTTTCTTTGTAAACAGGAAAAATTTGTTGAACTTAGCAGGGAAAAAAAAAAGCAGCATTTTAATCTTCCCCCAAATGTACTGGCACTGCAGTCAAGACTACCTGAAATTCTTGGGATGGTCCAAACTCCTGGATCTCTTGGTATTTATTTGATTTTTGTACTTTTGTAATTTGCAGAGCACAAAGAAAGGGATGTACAAGAAACAGGCTCAATCATTACCACCCAAATCATAGATGGGCACCTAACTTGCAGGCTCATCCTCCCCACTATGGCAGTAGATATTCTTCTGGGCAGGCCAACGTCTTCCTTGCTCCTGGCTATCAGAAATCACTTCTGTGCTTTGTAAATAAAGGAGGGGAAATATTCAGCCTGTATTCTGATTAAGGTGAAGTGGGAATATGGCAAAGCATGCCATATGTCATTCCACTAAATCCACTGAAGTTGGTGTTTTTTCTGAAGGAAGGTTGGCCACTGGTACTCTAAAATAGATCTTGTAGGGGAAATTCACATTTAGGGATGAACTTCATCCACTGAAGTTGTATCAGTGCCAAGTGAAACGAAAACAGATAAAGTCCATAAAAAGGAGGAAATGGAGAAAAGAGAAGCAGAATGAGGAATGAATAGGGATGTTACAACCAGCACCACAGGTTAGAGGCTTATTGAGCTGCAGCAGCAGCATCCCTCTAATCCTCTATGCAGGCATTTGGTCAGCCAAGCCTCCCCCTTGGGAGCATCCAACCCTTCTGAAGAAACGTGCCAAATGCCACTAACTCAGTATCACCCTTGGAAAACTGTCCTGAAAAATGCTGCCTCACGCTGAAAGCCACTTCTGAGAACAAAACCCCAGTGACCAGTGGCAATGAACTCCCTGGCACTTTGCAGAGCTCTGTAAATGTTACGTGACTTCGCTGCCGTTGCGTCTGTCATCTTTAGGAGCCTGAGTGGGAACTTCTGCACAGGCACAAGCTGTCCCTTAAAAAGCTTTTCTGGCCTTCACCTAAGGGAGGGCCAGCTGCTCCTGAAGAACCCCCTCCATACATCATCCCCCACCTTTCAGGAGCACTCCAGCTCCCACAGTATTTTATCTAGATAAGTTGCTGATACAATGAATGCAGCTTGGCTGGAACAGCTGCACCTCAGGACTCTTCCTTCCAGACAGAAGCCTGGGACATAACACACTCCTGGACAAACACTGTATTTCTGCTGGGTGGACAGTGCTTTTGCAAGTCTTTAAAAAAAAAAGCAGACAAGAAAACAACAATGAATGTTAAATAATTTTCAAGTCACTTCCTACCCAACGGTTGGCATAATAGTCAAGAAATTTGAAAAAAGCTTGGGCAGCTGGCAGGGACAAAGTTTCCTGCTCATCAACAACCCCCCTTCTTGTTTGCAAACAAATCACTTTTGCCAGCTTCTGCATAGGAAGAGAGGATCAGACTTCAAATAAACACTCTATATTAAACAAACAGTCTTTTGAACATGCCTAACTGAAAAAGACTTCCCAACTGTCTTGGAGAAAATATTTGTTATTTATTTTCAAGGAAGGTATAAAAATCAGGATGCCAAAACCATACTCAGCTTTGTACTCTGAATCAATGTCTTAAATGTTTAAAAAAAAAAACTAGGCAGCTTCTCAGTTCTAACAAATTATGTTTACTTGCCCAGCTTTAAAAATAACCCTGTCCTATTTACTAAACATGATTACTCTTTTCAATAAGTTATCTTCCTTCTGCAACCACCCTTTGGAATTATTTTAACTGATATACCAAATAAATTTTAAAAAAAGCTCCACTTTGAAATTTCCTGAACATAACTGTAAGATTCTAATTTTACCAAAACAATTTTACATTTTCAATATTTTTTCAACATTTTAATCAACACCCATTTCAGCATACAAAAATTTCAATACATTAAAAAACCAGCCTGTCCAAATACTTCCTCTACCTTTTTTTTACTTTTTGCATGGTTGTTTTTTTTAGCCAAACACAGATGGCAAGGTTAGAATCAGATTTCAGATATTTACCCTCCAGAGATGTAAGTAGCTGTTACTGTAATCTGATTTTCTGGAGTATAAAGGAAAGTTATTCATACTCTAAAATTCAGCAAAGAAACAACTTCACGGAAAGGCTTTCTACATTTTCTCTTAAAGAAGGCTGTTCATGTGCTAAAACTTACTTTTCTAAATCACTTTATAGGACTATAATAGGTTAAGAAGTCAATGTATAACAGTTCTTCTGTATCAGTATTTATTTACAGGATTCCTGAATATGAAGATTCAAGTCTAAATGCAATACTTAAAACATAAGTTTGCAATGTAACTTTGTAATGTTTGCAATGTAACTTATGTAAAACATAAGTTTGCAATGCAATACTTGAAACACAAAGATGTTGAAACACTTCCTTTACTATTTAAGCACAGTCATGTTTTATCTTCTACTACGGTTTGGGGTTTTTTCCTATTATGTAATTTTTTTTTCCAAGGAGCAGAGCATACAGAGATAATCTGGGGCCATGGGGTAGGAATCCCACATTTATCATTTTACTGACTGTACACTCTTTGTTCAGATACACAAAACAACTTCTGGAAGTGTCTAATCATGTTTGGTGCTAGCCAGAAAAAGTCATAATTAGATCTATGTGAGGCACAATACAGATAAAAATACTAAACAAAATTCTGGCACATTCAACTGAATATGGAAATATGCTACTGTGCTCTATTGAAAATGTTAATAATATGTTTAGGGGTTTTTGGAAATCCTCCTCACTCACACTTGTGTGAGCACTGATAAACAAGAGATTCCTTCTTATGACATCCTGGGGGAAAATGAGTCACAGGACAAAGTAAAAAATGAAATGATCCTCAAAGTAATTTCATTTGAAGTGCCATCTATGGTACCATAATAAATTATTCATTTGGAAAACCCATACATCTGATCAGGAAATTAAAATGTTAATAAGCTTTTTCAGGGCCTACAGAATATAGGAAAGTTGCAGACTAAATCATCTACAAAAAGCCTGAAGCTTCCTAATACTGTAGTTCCATTTGCATTTTCAAAAGGGCTCAATAAGAATTTATAGTAAGGGAGGGGTAAAAAAGTCAAAAATCAAAGTAATAATAACTACCAAAAAAAAATAAATCTGGATGAGGGGAGGAAGAAAAAGTCCCACTGTGAGCACCAAGCTACTGATGCCTGAATTCCTAAAGGTCTTGATCCCTCCCAGAATCTCAGTCTAAGGCTCTGATGAATTTTTCCTGTCTCTGCAGCACTGGCTCCACAGCAGCCTGGTGTGCAACCGCAGCGTTATTGCACTGGAGGCTTTGGATACTTGCACAGTTCTGCTGCTGGCTCTTCCTTCTTCCCAAAAACCCAGCAGAGCTCAGTGCTGTCAGCACCTCCTGCCCTGAGCCTTCTGCTCTAGCAGGATCTCTTCACCCTCCCCCAGCTGCTTTCCTGAGGAAAGGAGGTTTCTCTAGCACACGCAGGCTCAGGCCACAGCTTCCCCCCACTCCCTTCAGCTCTCAGCCATTAACACACCCACAATGAAGCAGGGATAAAAACCATGAAATAACCACTCCGTTGCTATTCAGGTCAAGCCATCCTCACACTTATTCTATTGCTCATTCTAAGATTAGAGGAGGGAAAAATTGTTTGACAGAGACAGGGGCTCGAGTTCAACAAGTTCTTCCTGAATTGATGCTAACAGAACAATATTAGGGCTGGTCTCTCTGGAAGAGTAAATTAGCTGTAGCTGGGTACACAGGGTGGAAAAACCATACACCAAGTTTGGGGCTGGATCTTGTGTTGTAAAAGATGGGCAAACTCTCAGACAAAGACAGTTTTCTAAGACAAACCATGAGACTTCCCCTGAAGCTCACATTTGTATCCAATGGTCAGAACAAGGGGTTGCCTTTGAGGGAGAGAGTCACAGAGTTCAAATTCAGTCAAAAAGTAAAGAGCTCTGAAATGAAATATCTCATAACAATTATTGGAAAGATCATTCCAAAAGGAAAGACAAGGTCTTCATGCCTACTGTATCTCAAAATAAAAAGTGGAGGGAATGACAAGCAAATGGGCTCTCAAAAGCTACATGAAATGACACACTTTCCCTGTTAACAAGCACTAAGTAGAACACAAGTATTTTTTACTTGAAAAATTACAACATTTTGTATAACATCACTTAGACCTTGCCAGAAGGACTTCAAGTAAACACTCAGATTGCAAGAACAATCTTATCCCCACCACATTCTACATCTGAAAAAAGACAAAATTAGACTACCAGTGTGAACTATCACCTGAAAATTCTGCTGATGAGAAGAACTGTCACTGTACAAGACCAAATGTGTCCTCTCAAGCGTTGACTTGTTTCAAAGGCACCAGAGAGTCGGATCTATCTAATTAACAGGGAATGCAATGTTGCAAAAGAGTAAGCAAAGCACTTCCCAGAGCTGGCTGATAACTGCATTTCATCCTAGGGCTCACCAACACACAGACCCATGAGAAGTAAGCAGAGGACAGTTTTGAGAGACAAAAGGATCATTCTGGAAAGATTTTTCCATCCCATGAGGAAAAGCAAGCACAGCACCAGAAGACAGCTCTAGCTATGCCAAGTTCACATATTTGCAACAGAAGATCTGGACTCTATTTTTGAAGACTAATCTTTTCTACAAAGCAGGCATCTTTTTTCCTGTTTTAAACTGAACTCATACAATTCCAAGCACAAACACAGGGCAGAGAATGGACTGAGAGCAGCCCTGAGGAGAAAGGACTTGGCAGTGTTGATTGATGGGAAGCTCAGCATGACCCAGCAATGTGCACTTGCAGCCCAGAGAGCCAAACGTGTCCCGGGCTGCATTAAAAGGAGAGTGGACAGCGGGTGACAGGGGGTGAATCTGCTCCTCTCTTCTGCTCTCCTGAGATCCCTGCTGGAACACTGCATCCAGCTCTGGGGCTCTCAACATAAGGACATGGACCTGCTGGGGCGAGTCCAGAGGCCACAAAGGTGCTCTGAGGGCTGGAGCAGCTCTCCCATGCAGGAGACAGAGCTGGGGCTGGTCAGCCTGGAGAAGAGAAGGCTCCAGGGAGCCCTTGCAGCACCTTCCAGTATGCCAGGGGGCTACAAGAGAGCTGGAGAGGAGTCTTTAACAAGGGCATGTAGTGACAGGACACGGGGGAATGGCCTTAAACTGAAAGAGAGTGGGTTTCAATCAGGTATTAGGAAGACATTCTTGACTGTGAGGATGCTTCTCTGGAAGAGAAGCTGTGGAGGGCTGTCCCTGGATAGGTTCAAGCCAGGTTGGATGGGACATTGAAAAACCTGGTCTAGTGGAAGGTATCCCTATCTATGGGGCTGGTATTGGAAACAGACGACCTTTAAATCTCCCCCAACTCAAACCATTCTAGGACTGTATGATTCCTAAGGAGAGTCAGGGGAAGGAATGAAAGAAGGCACTGTTTTAAATCTAGAAAGTAACAGAAGCAAAAATGTAAGGTTCAGATTTAATATGCAGTGCTTAGGTACTCATAAGTAGGAAGGAACTATAAGATAACATCCCTCAGCTCTCGTTTTTCCCAGATGAGCTTGACCTTACAAACTTCAATAGGTGGGATCCTTTTAGTTAAACTGTACCAGCACATGCACACACAGATCTAAGAGTGGTTACTGAATTTGGTTTTTGTTACAGGAACAGAATCATATCAGCTTCAGGTCTGAAACATTTTACTTCTGGTAACTTTATACAAAGGAGCAGCATCTGTATTTACTACTATAGCTCCTATAAAACAAAGCTTTATTTCCAAATCTCACATGACAGCTGCCATATTGATTGGGATGCTTCATTAGAGTGATGTAAAATACCAATCCCACACCAACTGCAGATGCAGCCCTGAACCTCAGGGCAGAAAACTGGGTCTGATCCAGCAATGGCCACATCATGAGGTGTAAGGAAAAGTGTCCATGAGGCTCTTCTGTCATAGGTGACTCGCAGAGACAGAAGCTAATAGCTCATCACTCCCACCTTTTTTTTTTTTTTTTTTGCATACTAAATACATAATTATCTTGGACCATCATATTTAAAGACAAACTTGAAGATTAAAGTTTTTGACCACTAATTTTTCTTCAACCTAACAGCTGCTCTCAAATGACATTTTCCTTCTGCCAGATGTCAGAACACAAAATTAATGTTTCAACTTATAAAATACTTTCCATCATAGTATCACAACACTTCTATCCAAAGACAGATGACCTGTCAGAACAGGAATATCCTCATTTTATACTCAGTGAAAGATTAATTACTGAACACCAAAAGTGACAGCACTACAGCTACTTACATCCAACTGCAATAGCTCCACTAAGGGTTTAAGTGTCTGTGTCCCCACTCAGATAAACTCTTACAAAAGCCATTTTTATTAATTAGTACTATACAGAAAATCATTCTTGCCATAACCTGCTCTCAACTGTGGCCTAATAATAGAGCTTCTTTAACATATAATTCTCTTCAGTGTTGTGCTTTTCTTATGTAGGCCCCATATAGAAGATGCAGAAGAACTCAGTATTAGAACAGGCACTACATGGTGATCCTCCAATAACATTCCTGGTTATGCAGTAGTCTCAAAGAAAACATCAGCCAGGAACCCTCTTAAATGCCTCTGAATTCCTACCAGGATACAAATTAAATGACCTAATATGAATCCTAACTCATAGAAAGCCTCACAGTTCAGTTATTTGACACAGAATAAGGCAAACTACTGGGACTGAAACAGTCTTCTACACTCCACATGGAACATCAGGAAACAACAGAGATGGAATAACTCTACAGGAACTTTACAGGTCAAGAACCACAACCTAAGCAGTGCTCATGCAGTGCTGAATACCTCGTCACCTGAGTCTGGAGAACATTCCAACACACAGCAAGAAATGCATTCAACCAGTCTTGAAAAATAAGGCACAAAAATACACGTGAAAGACCACAAGGGTAAGCAAGGCCTTGAATTTTCTCTACTCTTTCACACAAAACAAAAATAGCAGAGGGTCTAAATATCAAAATTTTCTCACCTATATAAAAAGAAATGGATAACCAGCGACATACAGTCTTTCCTTGGGCTAGAAAGATTTGCAACAGTGGAACCAGAACATAAATATGGCCAAACACCCTGATGCAATTGGAAGCATATCCAAGAACGTTAGGCTGAGAACTCATCAAGGAGCAGAAGAGCCTCCAGTTGCTGTAGTAAGAAAAACAGATTGATGCCCCACTTTCTACACTTTAATTAGAATCTGCTGCTCATGGCTGAGGAACCAGACATCTCAAATTCACATGTGAGAGTTTGAAGCTTCACTTGGGTGCATTGCCGGCAAGCGAATTTCCACGCACCTATCTCAAACCTCAATTTTCTTATTAGAAGAGAAGTGACTGCATTATGTTACCTGTCAATCTGGTACTAGGCAGTGAGGCTGCCCACCCATCTCCAAGAGTGCACAGCCCCACAGCATTGATGCAGAATGTGCCTTCCAACCACGACCACAAACCTTGCACATCGCTGCAAATGAGCTTCCCAACTGTCACGAAACACAACTGATGTCACTTTTTTGGAGGATTCAGGGAAGTTCAAGTGCTGAACAGTATTACTACAACAAATCTCAACAATGTTGACCCACTCACCAAAGGAATGCTTGCCAGAAACACTCAGAATGATTCCAGATACTTCAAGTCATCCGAGGTAACATTTGGTGCAATGAGTCACATAAGATAAATGGGTCATCTATTTTAGAAGGAGGACATTCTGATTTACCATAGTGGTTAGCTGAGTATGCAATCCCAGAACCAAACTTACAGACTGCTGTCAGTTTTATAGGAAATAGACCTCTCCTCACTCAGCAATCAAGAACACATCCAGTTACTCCACAACTTGCACTGGTACAGTGTTTAAGCTTTTGCACTACAGCTAACTCCACAGAGCAGTATCATCTAGGTCTCTTAACAGCTCCTGAAGAAATGCCCTGGAGACAACTTGGAAGAAGCAGGAATTCTGTCTGGTTTCAGTGGGCAGGGAGTCAAAGAGGAACAGCTTGGTCACTTCAAGAAAGCAGTGTGAAATCATCTGACAGCCCAACTGCACTGAGGCAAAGGAACAAATGCCTTTGCTGCAATCAGCCTCATGCTGCAAATGCTTCTGAACCTGGGGGGTTTAGCTGAAAAGAAGGATTAAAGCAAGTGTTCACCTGCTTAAAAAACAGGTATTCCCCACTTACTCTGTGAGCAGTGAACTAACAGAGTTTGGAGACTTCCAGGGACAGAACGTACAGGGTATAGTTGCAGTGAAGTGAATTTCCTTCAAAGCAGCCTGAATGGTGCTGTCTTTCAGACACCTGGCTGCAGCAGTGCTGATAATAAACCAAACTTTGAGCTGCCACTCAGCAGTGCTTGCACAGCATCAAGGCCTTCTTTGTTTCTCACAAAGCTTTCCCTGACTTCTGCCCTTTTGATTCCCTCCCCAGTACTGCTGTAGAGGAGCGAGCCAACACCTGGAGGGGGGTTCAGCCACTGGCCAGGGTCAAGCCACCACAGAAGATTCAGGAGGTTTATCAGATTTCCTTTGCAGGCAATGACATCCAGGCTGCAGGCAGATAAAACTTGACCACACAGCATGGCTCTACTTCCACACCAAGTGACTCCTCCTCAGTAGGATCCTCTGTTTATTTAAGCAAGTTTCATCACTGCAGTACACCTTTCCCAAGAATAAAATAATGCCTCTGACAGACACTGACCACTGGAAAGGTTCTGATCTAATAATTCCATGAAGGTGAGGAATTCTCATTGCAAAGGTAAAGATAAACCTGCTTAAAGGAAATTTTTACTATTCTTCTTTGTGTGAGTGTATTTTACAAACGTGCACTGGCCGAATGCCTGGTCTGTAGCCACAGAAAATGAACACAAGTCTTGTGTTGTGGAGGCATACCTAGAACTCACAGGATATGAAGACAGCTGCTACTGCCACAATTCTGCCTTCTCAGTTCCCTGTCCCTGCCACAAGCAGCCGTGCCCTCCAAGGCATGAGAACAGAGCACTTTGGGCATACATTAACCTGGACTTTGGGATTTTACTGAATAACACATTGCTGAGCAGGTGTCAAATTCATCACGTAAACAGATAGGGACTCTCCTCAGGAATGGAGCTGTTAGGATGGCAGCACCCAAGGAGCTGGCTGACAAAAACTTGCCTGCCTCTAAAGACACTGCTAAAGGCTCTGACTTTGGGTGAACTTGAGACATCCATGGGCCCTTCAATGCCCTTCAAGGAGAAAATCTTCCAAGGTAAAGATCTTACCCACTTTTGTTTTGATGAAAGATGAAAGGTGGAGTACCTTGACCTTTCCATCTCTGTGGAAATAGGGATACAACACGTGTGGAGTACAAGATGGAGTCAGTTCTCAAGTCGCAAAAGAAGAATTTGGGAAGCCAGAATATCTTGGAAAAAGAACAAATATGGAACAACTTTCTGCCACTCTGAAAAGAAAACAACTCACAGCTATGGAACACTCCATCTCCCCAAGGAAGAGCCGTGCCAGATGCATTCCAGCTAACGTGTCCATGTGTTTTCTCATTCTCCATGCATGGAACATGAATGTTCCATCTCCAGAGTCTGCACAGGGAAAACATTCCCCTGTCCCAAGTCTGCAAGTGTCAGCAGCGTGTTCAGATTCATGTGAGCCACATTCAGACACAGAACTACAAATTCTGTGGAACTTAAGAGGAAAAAGGTATTACTAAAAAAAAAAATATTGTTATTGAAAGTCTGAGGAAGTCCTCCTTCTACACTAACTGCATAAAAAAACTTTATCAACTCTTCCCAAAAGGATTTTTACCCCTCTGGAACAAAGGACAAAGAGTTACAACCAGGGACAGCTGTTCTTGTACTGGTGCTCTCTGTTACCTTTTGTTCTTATTTTTGAACCCTACAAGAATTTCAATACTGAAACAGGACCAGATGTATCAGAGTAAGTCCTTTCCTCCTGGCACGCTCCAGCAATATCTGCTTTACATGACTAAAGTTTAAATATTTAATTTGGGAGAGCTGCCTATCTATCAGTGACAAGCCACAGTCACTAGAGAGAGCACTTGAAATTTTTAAACAAAAACAAAAAGAAAACTGAAGCAAAAAGAAAAAGCTAGTCTAGGAAAGAAACCAAAGCCAAGACTCCACTCTTATGTCCCTAAATGAAAATTGCAACTGTTTCAAAGGAAAATCACTGGACAGGAGTTCAACTGTGGAAAAACTTAACATAAAACTCTTGCAGGAACAGGAATCACCTGTATATAAAGAGCATTGACTTAGGCTAGAATCATCTTAAACTCTAAGCTGTTAATCCAAACTCGCTGAAAAAACCCACAAGAGTGCTATAAATGATTAATGACCAGGAAAAGCAAGGATTGCTTCACTTTTGTATCTAACCCATATGCACAAATTGCAAAATGGTGAAGAACTGTGGCGCACCAGATTTGTTGCTGTTAAAATTATGCTATCTTCAAACAAAAAACAAACACCCTAGCATTCATGTTTGCAGACAAACTACCATATCCAATCCCACTACTGGCTGTGGCTCTAGCACACCTTCTAGCTCATCTTTAGGCCATTCATGAGTGTCTACGTGTACAAGTCAACAATAATTGCAATTAACCATAACACTCCACAGAAATGTTAAATCATTACCCAGAACCACACACATTCGAGGGCATTCAAGTGCATCTATTCAGAGCTCTATCACTAAACTGAAACTCCACTAGAAATCCTCCATCAGAAGTAGCTCTTCTGGTTTTAGAACACTAAAATCAGAATCAGAGCAAACTAGCATGGCATTGTTTCACAGATTGCTGCTCTAGAGGGTTATCACTGAAGCCCTCCAGGGGCTACAGGCACCACTGGTTTTAATGTGTAACCTCCAAAGCCAAGCACTGTGCTATCATCCAGCCCTGCCATCACATGCAAAGGGACACTGAAGTGCAAAAGCCCTGCAAACTTTGAAATCCTGTGGGATTTGCATGTGTAGCACAGTCTGAGCATCAAGTTGCCAAATTACTTCCAACTGCTCTTAAATGCATCCTTCCAGATCAACACAACTATAAAGAGGCAAGAATTCCTGCGCACGCTGCAAGTGCCGCACTGAACTGTTCCAAGACACCCTTCCTCACACATTACAACCTTAATTCAGGGAGGATTTTGTTCAGTTTCAGGGTTGTCCTAAACCTACCAAATGCCATCACAGAATCACAGGATGGGGCAGGCTGGAAAGGACCACAGCTGATCACCTGGTCCAACCTCCCTGCTTGAGCAGGGGCATCCCAGGGCACATGGCGCAGGATTGAATCCAGATGGTTCTGGAAGGTCTCCAGTGAGGCAAATTCCAAAACCTCTCTGGGCAATCTGCCCCAGTGCTTGGTCACTACACAGTGAAGTTCTTCCTCATGTTCACATGGAACTTCCTGTGCATCAGCTTCTGCCCCTGCTTCTCATCCCATGGCTCAGCACCAGAGCCGGGGCCATGCTCTGGCCCTCCCTGCAGACACTGACAGACATCGATGGGTCCTCCCAGGGTCTCCTCCAGGCTGAACAGGCCCAGCTCCCTCAGCCTTTCCACACTGGAGAGATGCTAATAAGCTTTGTCACCCTTCCCTCTCCCTGCTCCAGGAGCTCTGTGCCTCTTGTCCCGAGGAGCCCAGAACTGGGCACAGCACAGCGAGCAACAGGCACAGTCAAACTGCAGCAAAGTGCCTTGAGTTAAACATGACTTTACCCAGCTTTACTTTTACAACATTGAAAATCTTTCCTTCTAGAACGAGTTTTGACCCAAATTAGACTCAGAAAATTAGTGTCAGTGTGCACTAGACACCCAACTAATGATTCAACACCTACTGCAGAATGTACAGATTCCCCAAATCCTTCGGAGGAGTCCTCGTCGCCTGCGGCACAGAGGAAAACAAACTTGTCTGGCTGTGGGAAGAACATGATCCTGTGATCTCAGCCAAGCACCTGCCAGCAGCCACTGATAACATCATAAATGCACCTACAATGTTCCCCAGAGGAGAGATAACAACTTCCAAGGTATTTTTATTTTCAGGATTGTCAGACCAATTTCCACATAGGACACATGCCTTCTGAATTAGCGCAGTGTGCGGCAGCCTCTCGTAGCAGAGCTTGAAAGCCAAAAGCATGCTGGAAAAATAAAACATTTTGCAATATAGCTGGCTAGGAGAAATGCACAAAAAGGACCAAACAGATACTCACCCTCTCAGATTCAGATAGGTTTCACTACACAGTTACAGACTTCTGTACCAATTTGCACCAGTTAAACTTTATTTATCAAACTGGCAGCCCATCCTTTCTGAAGTAAACACTACTTCCAGCACAGAGCTCTGCACTTTAAGTACTCTTTGTCCTGTTCAATGTCATCCAAGTCCCAGTTGTTTTCAGTCCATATAATATTATATACAATGCTCAGTTAAATGAGTTTTCAAGCACTCTCTCCAAACTGTGTTTCTATGTTATCCAAAACAGGAGCCCTTAAAATACTGTCAAACCATTTAATGGCATACAGACAAAATCCCACATGGCTCTTATTCCATGACACTTTTAATCCCTTCCTTAGTGCTCCCACCATCCTCAGAGAAATTAATTCCTAGAAAGGAATTACCAGAGAGGTTTTCATATCTTATATATTTTTACATAGAATTTTCATTTTCAAACATTCCAATAAATACATTTTTTCTTATTCCTTCATAAGTGTATATCCAGCTTTGCAAACATTTTAGGAAATGACAGATTATGGCTTTTTTAAAAAGGAAAGTAAAGTGTCAGTCTAGCCTGCATCTGGTCAAACGTTGCCTAGATCACCCAAATTACAAACTTATATACTCCTTGTACCACTAATATATTCTCTTGTACCACTAATATATTTCAGGTGGTTTTTTACTACCTGTGACCCATGGGTACAAAAAAATATATTACAAGTCCCTGAACACTCAAGATTAGTTTACTTGAAGTGTCAGAAACTACATCACCATGACAACCCCCCTGAGAATTTCACATGGATTTTAGTCACCTTCATGATAATTTAAGTAACATGTTTGAGGACTTTCTCCCCAGTTAACACTGAGGAGGAGACTGGGTAACCTGTATAAAGCTATAAATATTTCTGCTTCATAGAAGAGCACCAGGGTGCATGGAACTCTCCATCCTATCAGTTTCCAGAGCTGAAAGCCCATTTTGTCCTGGCTCCACCCTGAGATCACTGACTGTTCCAAGCACACAAGCCAGAAAGCACAGCAGGAGAGGGCAGCAGAGGCTGCTGCTGTGCTCAGTCTCAAACCTCACACCTGCTAAGAAACAGCTCTGCATCTCCAGGGCTGCATCCTGTACATCCTGACAAGTGCATGGAGAAACAAAAGGCAGGGTATGACCATGGGGAAAAGGTACAGAGCCTGACTGCACATTGGTTAGCTCACAGGTTTTCAGGGAAAAAAAAACCCTGTTCAGACACAAACTCAAATACTGCCACACAGTAAACCAAAACTGAATGCCTGTCAATATAGTGCATATACACCTGGCTTTTTGTCCACCCATAAATTCTATCTTGTGCCAAATCTTTTCTGTTATTTTGACTTCTAAAGTTTTTTCTCTTCTGAAAAGAAAAAAACAACACCAAACAATCATACAAAATCTAGAACAAACTCAGCCAAATACCAAAGTAAATAAAGATTGTGCAGCCCTTCTGAATGTGTTATTAGGACTAAATCCTCACTACTCCACCAGGAACATCCACCAGCCAACTACCCAGAGCATTATGAGCCATACAAAATGAAGCAGGACAAATGAGGAACTCAACAAGGTATTAACTCCCAGGTCACCCCCCACAATCACTACTCCACTTAGCCCACTTTCTACATTCAAGAATCAAGTGCATTCAGGAACAGCCAGAGATGCAGAACTGACTGGACAGACATATTTTGGGGATTTACTGACTGGCCCAACATGTCTAGCATGTTATCTTCTCACAGATGTGATGTGCTGTTAGTGCCACCCACGACACTGCTACAACAGGGACACAACTTCAAGTCTGAAGAACAGAAGAAAGCTCCTGAAGATAACACAGAATTTACTGAAAGTCAAAACACATCTGTAACTCAAATCTGACACACATGAAAACTGCCTTATGATCCAAAAATAAAAAAAAAAACCGAAAAGGCAGTATTAGAAGCTACCCTGAATAATAACTGAATTTGAATGATACACTTCCACACTTCCACAAACTACACAAGTGCAGATTGCTTCCAGGCACTAGCACCTCATATTTTCCTTAATGTGACTCAGAAAATATCTACATTCTTGGCTAATTTCATGCTGTAAAATTCTGCATTTTATAGATTTCTGAACATCTACCCAGGTAATTTCAGTGTAATCATTTCTACCTCTACCCTTACTTGTAAGAAATACTGTTGGTAAATTATGCACTTTATAGCCAAGACAGATCCTTATCTACAGAGGTGATGGGCTGGCAAATTATAACATGAAAGCAATAGAAAAGAAAAAGAAGCAGCTATCAAAGGCAGTAAGTTTGAATTTCAGCTGTCCTTTCAGAGAATGAGATAAAATGAGGCAGGGTGTGAGGAAAGGAGCAGCAGGGAAAAACAGGATCAGGAAGTCAATGAAGGCAAGTGAAATACACGCTGCAGCATTTGTGATGCAAATTTGATAATAATACACACCTCAAAAGCCTCATTCAAACCTGCTTTGTGATTCATTGTCGAACAAATAATTCTAGTGATTCATTAATGAAAGAATGAATGACCTAATGCTGCTTTGAAGCAGACAATGCACACTCTAGAGAAAGGTTGCCATAGGTTTAAAAGTAAACATGATCCTAAGAAATGAAACTTTCCATTTCTTTTCAGTTCACAAAAAAGAGAATGGACTTAACACCTAAAAATTTTAAGCTTTCATTTTTTTTTAATTCTCACCTATATCATGCTACTCTTTGTTTTAGAGGTGATGCAATTACTCTTTAATTTATTAGCTTAACTACAGTCATTGTTTTTAGCAACTTCATGGATTCTGATGGACTACCTCAAGGATTTCTCTACTGGCTCAATTCCAGTTTGCACAGTAACTGCAACAGATTCAAGTTCAGCAGCCCTTCTACATGAGTAGAAGCATCAGAATATTTCACATCACACAGCATTTCACAAAAGCAAGAAAACAAACCCATAAAAGCTGGATTATTACACAAATATGCTATACATTTAAACCAATGCATACCAACACGGAGTTTTACTGTTTTCAGTAATAGTAAAAAAAACCCTTCAAACCTAAGTCAGGTCTGAAGATAAAATCACAGAAATATCTGTAAATATCTCCATACATACCAACAAGCTTCATGATTAAAGCTTAGGCATTTGACCTAGACATTTTAAGAAGAATAGCCTGGGGCTATTTATCCTATTTGGCTTGAATTGTTAGAATGTTTTATTTCTGGGTGAACGGTAGATGTTTTCTTTCCCTCAGTAGCAATAACTTCCAATCATTTAATTACATTCTGGAGAACAGCTAATGCTGTAGCTTAGCATGCCAAAGACAGGACACACTTAAAAACTGGCTTCAAAGGACACAATATAATGAATAAAGGCAAAATTAGGTCCTGATACACTGAAAATAATAACTCCACTGGTAACCATCTCAACCTTGCACACGAGATGTACAGAACAATGACACAACCCAAGTTAACTAGAAATCATCCTAAAATATTATTTTATTCCTCAGTCAAGCTTAAACATTTCAACAGTGGAGGTAAGCACTTTCTCTGAGCACAAAAGAATTGACTTCAAGAAATACCTTTGGCATTCTTTAGAATGCACAATGCCTTTGGGATTGTACAAGGGAGCTGCTACTTTCTAGCGAGGGGAAAAGACAGGCAAGACTTCAACTCGGGATGAACAAAGAGTCTGTCACATGAGACCAACAAGCCTGGAAGCACTTGGACTATTTTTTGAAGACTACTGAGATGCAAACTGCCCATTATTACAAAATCCTGACACAGTTAAACAAGTCTGTAACATAACTTCGTTTCTAAGCTACATATTAAATGTAACTTCCTCCACAATCAGTACAAATTGTTGCAAATTGCAGATTGCATCTCTTCTCTGCCTTCAAATGATGTGGTTTACTAGCACGTCTTCCACATTATGTATGCTTGGCCCAGAGCCCCAGAGCAGCAGCACAGGACCAGAGGGCAAGTGGAAGTTGGTTATGAGCCACTTCCTTTACCCTTTGCCTGGTAGGAATAAGACCAGCCCTCGGTGTTTGTGCTCAAAAAGCCCAAGGGCAGTTCCTAGACCTTTCCTAGACTTGCCCTTCAAGTGGCTCTCACAGAGCTGAGAACTGCCAGGACAGCACGGCAGCACAAGAGCTTCTTTCAGCAGTAATCCATCAGCTATGAAACTACTGTGCATCAGCTCTGCCTTCCTTAACCTGACAAATTAAGTACAAAATTCTTCTGCCACTGAACTACAACCAAACACATCAGCAGGAGCAGCCAGTGTAAAATCTCTCCTTTTTAAGTCAATGAATCCACTGACAACCAGGGTATTCATGCCACATTTATTTCTGATGTAATGTGGAAGCTTCCAGCTTTATGGCTCCATAGTAATACAACTGTCATCATCATCAAGCCTGAATTTCTCTTCACTGGACCTGCAAGACCTTGTTTAACTGCTTTAGTCATTAAGGAAATTCTTTTTACAATGTAGGGAAAATGCCCTACACTTTCAGGTTTAGCCTTTCCTTCTCTACATAACCAGGGGCTACTGGGAGGATTGGGGGTGGAGAAAACAAAATTCCTTCACGACACCGACAAATTTCACAAACTACATCTCTTTTACTGGAACACCTGATACAGGCACCATGAAAAAAAAACAAAAACCAAACTACAGTCTGTTAGTTTGTTCAGGATGACAGTGTTTTCAGGTGTTACCCAAAAATACATCCATACACAGCATATAGAAATCTACATTATATATAGAAATATGTATTTTAGTGTCTTATTTTTGAAATAAGAACCGACTGTAAACTTACAACTCAGAATTCAGAAAACACAACATATAATACACTGAAAATTGTTTCTGCTGGCCCTTGTATAAAAGACATTTTAGCACGTAAGCCGGGCCACAACAACCAAGAACTAACAGGAAATGTACACGATCAATATCGCCAGCAAATCCCAAAACTCCATCTTGCAAACAATCTGTTTGCCAAAGTAAAAAGTTTTATCAGTCAATAACTAGCCAAAGTACCAGCACTTCCAAATTTCCTTATCTGATTTTCTGGTTCAGTATGCCAAATAATTAAGATATGTATGAGAGCTGCTCTCTGAATTCATAAGCTGCAAGCTTTTTTTACTGATCCAACCAGCATTTTTTACTGATCCAACCCAGAAGCCTGACACCGAAAAATGAGCATGGCAGGAGAGCAGTGTCCAAGACAAACAGCCTTCTCCTCCCTAGCATGTCTTCTCTTACGTACAGGGCTGCAGCTGAGCCATCAGACACTTCAAGCTTGGGATTAGTTTAGAGAACTGAGAAGTTATGGATGACAAGACAACGCTGTGTGTACATAACCTCTCCTAAACTCCACTCCAAAAGGCTCCATGGAGACTTGAGAGGAAAACAGAACCTCTGTGTCAGAATGAAAGAAGAGTCTGAAGAGCATCAATACTAACAAAACAGAAGGAGCTACCTGAAAGTACAAAATCAACTTAATTTCAGCTGGCTTTAAAGTAACAGCACAGATCCTACCCACCCTGCTCCCCCAGGCACACACCACCTGCACATCTCTATTTCCCACTTCTCTTGGCTTCCCACTTAACCCCACTGCCAACTTTACCCAAGGAAATCTTCCCCAACCCATCTCATTACTCATCTCCTTACCTTGCTGCAGTCCCCATGACAGAGTAACTATTATTGCCCTGCCACAGCAAAGTCTGAGTTACCATTTCAGACCTGTTTTTCAGTCTGAATCTCTAACTGGTATGGCACTGAATAATTAGTTTTATTAACTCCTGATTAATAAATTAATCAGGAATAAATTAATCAGGAAAAAAAAACTTGCTAGATTAGTTTCACCATTTGTTACTTCCTCATACACTGTGAAAGAACCTAAGAGAGGGAAAAAAAAAAATCCCCCAATGACTTTGAATTTTTTCTTGAAATCCTAAGAGTGCTGTGGATAGCAAGTAAGGTGGCCCCTGACAGACTTACTGGGCCACACCAAATCTATTACTATGACTAAACCACAATTAATATGGCAGCACAAATATTCAAAGGTGCAACTTACAAAGCAATCATTTGTCTTTAAACTGAAATAAATTTCCAAGTACTCCAGCCAGGTTTTGGCTGTGCCCTACTTACGCACAACACAGTCATAAAACACATGAACTTGAAATTAACAGAAGTGAGAAAGATTTCAATTCAGAGGCACAATGAAATAAAAGAAGAAAATATCCAAAACACTTCCTAAAAGGCAGCTCATATGCACGTGCACACCCCCCCCCAAAAATTAAAAAAAAAAATTAAAAAAAAAAACATATATACATATATATATATGTATTTATAGTGCCTCTATTGCTTTTCTCCTCCCCCCATCCTGGAAACACAGAACTATTTAAATTTACTTACAGAGAACAGATCACCAAGCGAAGCACAAACTTTTATTATGCAGCCTGCAGAACAGAAGTTCAACATGAGACAACACACATCACTGCCCAAACACTGAACAATATTTAACAAAAAAATTCTTCCTGGCACAGAGGTAAAAAGCCTCTTGTGTGGCAGAAGCAGGTGTTACCTTTTCATCCTCGTGTTCTCCATGCATTACCCCCTCAAGTGGCTGAACACAAACACGATCAAACCTATTGCTACCCATTAGTTCAGCAAATGAAATGACAGAACCCACTTGTGGGTCTGACAGCCCCAAACTTCCATAGAAAACAGGCAGGAAGTGAAAGAAGGTATTTCCTGGGGGTTTTTGTTTGGGGAGTTCTCTTGGTTTGTTTTGAGCAGTTTTTTTGTGGGGTGTTGCTTGGTAGATTTTCTCAGGTGGTATTTGTGCTCTTGTTTGCCTTCAAGGTCTCTCTTGGTTTTGTGTAGCTCAGCAGGGCTGGCTTTTGGGGTTGACTTTTATTCAACTGGCAGCATATTCTTTAGAAAGCTTTAAGTAACTTTCCTATAAGTATTTTGACAATTATTGAGAACACCTGAAGATGGAGAAGATACAGACCTACTACTGAACATTGATAATTTGTTGCCATTTTCTCGTTTTAGCAACACAGTTATACAGAAATAATTTATTAGCAGCTGGTAAAAAGCTACTTTTCAGAAGTCTCAAATGATAATACATTGAAAACTCAGCAATCATGAAACTGTATCCCTGGCTTTACAGCACATTTTGTGCCCGATTATACAGCAAATGGTGTTAATTTTTAATGGAACTTCCTATATTCTTTGGCATCACCGTGACTTTTAAGTGCTAAATACACACTTGACACAGAGGAGGCCTCTGAGGACTTGTATTACCTAATAACTTATTTTAATAGAAATGTACAAAAAGGAGCTACAAGGTTTGCACATATCATCCTGTTACCCTTATCCTGGATTTGTACCTGTTGTTATTTATTTAGCCTCAGCCTCGTGGACTTTCTTGTTAAGTTGATTGTCAATGGAAAAGCAGAGGAGAAAAGAACTTGCTGGAGATTGAGTACTCAAACTTCAATACTTTCAAAGTGTAAAATTGACTTTCAAAATCTGAAAAAAAAAAAAATCCCATCATGTTTGCACTAAGAGAAACTTTAGACTGCTTAGCCATTGATTTGGAACTAAAATGGCAAACTCCCAATTTTTCTGATGCAGGTACATGAAGTAGGATAAGTACCCTCAATTTAGAAGAAGAAAAAATAAAACTTGTGCTAAATGTTTGGATCCTGATTTATTGTAGGGAACATCTTTCTCCTACAGGGGAGAAAAAAAAAACCCTATTTCTGGATATATCTCCAACAAGAATTCTTCTTGTCTTACTAATCCTACCAGACCCCAACTCTTTTGTGTCCATCAGAATAAATAAAAAAGGCAACTCAGCAACTCCTTCATGACTCAAACCAGAACATAACCAAACAGAACAACTATTGGAAAAGTTTAATTATGACCTTCAGTTTAAACTGAAGAGGCCAAGGCATCCCTCTAGTGTTCCCCACTAGGACAAAACATCAGTTCAGTGCTGCAAGACCTCACAAGGCAGCCCTACAGAAATAAAATAAAGGACCCAGAAAGTATTCTGTATTTCAGCAGCCTGAATGCCCAAGTTCAACCCATGTTACTTCCAGGATGAGATGAGATGTAGAGCAAATCTACCAGAGCAATTCCCAACAGCCCCAGCAACCTCCCCCTGCAGCAGAATATCCTCACCTACACACACCTGGGATTCCTACACGCTCTCTGGGGCACTGCCCAGGAATTCCACATACACCTGCCACCTCAGAGCTGCATCTTAATGGGCAGAGAGGAACTGATCAGAGTTTTACACCAGATTTTCCAGGTATTTCTACAGAGCCTTCCACATGCAAACTGTATTCCCCCATGGTAACACCCAGAGTGGAGACCTTCTGCAGGCATATCCTCCAGAACACATTCCTTCAGCTGCCCCTCTGTACCATCCCAGTGACAGGGCAGGATTTGCCCTGGACTGTGCCCACAAGCTCTACAGACCCCTCCACACCAGAATGACAAGTTCTGCTGTGACAGAGTGCCACAGCACACACCACAGCACAGATCACAGTTGAGACAGCCACAAAACACAGAGCATTATCAAACAACTTCAGAAAGCTCCAACCCTCACACAGTAACACCTTAACCACATCAGAGGGCTCCAGGTGGCTGCCCATGCAGAGCAACACCCAAGCACCCCAGAAGGCTGCAAGCCTCTGCCCTTCTTGTCCTTCAGCCCAGCCTTTCATTCCCCTCGTGTTCATGCACTGCACCTGTGTGCCCTCTGTTCCCTTTGGTGACTGGTCAGTAACACCTCAGCACTCCATGGCTCATCACCTCCAACACTGCTCAGCTGCTTTCCACAGCTGCAGCCCATCGGGGATGGGGCTCAGCCACAGCCCCACTCCCAGTTCCCACAAACTGTGTGCCCACACCAGAGCAGTATTCTTCCCTCAGCTTGAGGATTTGGGCTTCATGTCTGTTTAATGACTGAAAAGGCAAAGGTTTTTTTCTGGTTTTTAAGCAATTTTACCCTTGGGATAATTTGGACTATTTTGTGATGTTTCTTTAGAAGCTCTTTATGCCTCCTTACCAAATAATACAAAGTGCAATCATAAACACTGGAGTAAAGTACAACACAGAGCATTATGACAGTGTTTACATCAAATAAAAAGTGCTTTGCATCTTCTCACACATAGTAATCATATATTTCAAGTTCAAAAAGATTGTCTTTGCACAGAGCAGCTAAAAATGCAGAACGTTTATTCTCAAGCTCAACTCTGACACGTTTGGAACTCAGCTGTTTCATTACAGTAATTTTTTCAGAGTTCAAAGTGATGCTTTTGTACACAGTAAAGTATCCAAACGCTTTGCAAAGGAGGATCTGTTACTTCTTTGTCATCAAAAGCGTACATGAAGGATTACAGCAAAATTAAGCAAAACACACATCCCTGTCAAAGATACAGCAGCAAAAAAGCAGCTCCTCCTCGGAGCCAAGAAACCAGAAAGCAAAGTAAGCCTGCATTACAGCATGCAGCTTGCTCTCCAATACGTGGAAAAATCCTTTGTAAATAACATTCTTTCTAAAGAAGGCAATGAACTTTCTGAAATTTTCAAGGTGAAGGTTTCCAAAGCTCTCAGTCTACTGTAAGATTAGACACGGTGTGGGTTGATATTTTCAATACCAGAAAGACACTGCACATAAACAGCAAAGTGTAACTCGTTAAAGTTGGTGTGACACACTTTGAAGCAAAACAATCATCGCTTCTGAAGGCATCTCAAGGTTGGGTAGTTGATCAATAAAAATAATATTTCCACAATATCAAAAAAGCTTCATTGATTTTTAGTAAAAAGCACTTGCTTGGAATCAAAGGAAACACATACTTGACCCAGATCTTACGTGAGAGATCCACATTTCCTGCTAAGTTGCAACACAAATGTAACTTAATGCTGTTTTACACTGGACACACTGTCACTCTAGAGCTAGGGAATTATCATGACCTCCAAAATTTTAGAATTACTTTTGGATACTATTTGCCAACTGTGTTAAAAGTTAACATCTTGATAAGTGCAAGATATTCTTGCAATATATGACTAAGCCAGCTCATCTGAAATTTTCAGCCGTGGTCCTGTGAACAACACAATTCGGGCAGCAGAGACAGATAAATCCCCTCTCCCTTCGCTTCTTTCCTTCGAAAGCTGCATATTCACACACATCTCTCTTTCATCTGCCTCCATCCTCCTCAAATCTGAAGTGTGTAAAGAAGGAATCCTCCTCTTAAGAGCCCTTCTGACATCCCACGCAGTGACAGCGCTGCAGAGGTGACATGCAACCCGCTTCTCCAGCTCCCTCACTTCAGCCTCAAATGCAGTCTTTATTTGTAGTCCCATATCACACAGCACTGCAAATTCCTGTTCTGGAGCTTGCACAAGCTGCCCACATCTCAAGCCAGCCTGTAAATATTACTTAGCAAATCCCAACACGCTTTAAAGACATTAGCTTTGCAATTCACTTCCTCCTGATCTACTTTCCAATCCTCTGCAATAAGAAGCTGCCTCAACCTCCAAGTTCCTGCTCCCCCCCCACCACCTTCACAGGATTCTTCCTCTGTACACTGCACTCTTGATCTCTAACAGACAATGTTTGTCATCTCACAGTTCCTCTTCCACTGCCCTTCTCCATTCCTTATTGTTATTTAAAACACTGCTTTTCTATGACGCTGCCTGCCTCTAAGCACTTGCAGAGCCACAGTCCAATGAGAGGAGCTGCTCACACCCAGCAGGTGTCATTCACATGTATCATATGTCAGCAAACTTCCTTGCATCATACTTGATACAAAATCTGTGCAAACAGAATTTTGTGACTGGAAAATGTCAACTGTCTATTACAACATTATTTTTCCCTCAACTTCACAGCAGCTGCCACAGATCTTTGGGTACTGAGATGCTCACTGCAAGTCCACACAGAATTTTAGACAGCACCCTCCTCACATGCATTAGTTTCTTTCAAAACCTGGCTTAGTTTAATTTAAAACGAGACTAAAAGGACAAAAAAATCAACACAAGTTTATTTCAACCCGTTCACTCAATCCTTAACAACAGATTTGTACTGTACATATATTTTTGCACTGATTGAGTAAGTTTCAAAGCTTTTCTTCTACTCAGCACATAAGTATAAGCAACCATAAAGGATGAGGAAGCAAGTTTTCTCTTTTTTCCCAGAACTAACCAGCTGCTAAGATTTGTTTATTTAAGTCTGCGTGCCACTGCTCACCTACAGATGATGGAGAGTGCCAAGTCCTTTGGGAGTTTCCCACCCTGTATATTTCCTGTGATTCCAATAGGCTAAAACAATTAAATAATATTTTGATCTCAACAAAGCAAGATTTTCATACAACAGCTGTAAAAACGCACGTTGACAATAAAAATTTCTGAGGGTATTCAGTGTTTTCCTCATACAAAACACTTTCAGAACACAGATGATAAATGATGCTTTACAAAGAAGAATGATTCACATATCCTGGTAGGCCAAATATTTTGTCTGGACTGACTATAGACTAAAAACAGAGCAAAAAAACAAAGAGCTTCCAGTAAGCTGAGCATATCTTATGGCCCATATGTATTCAGGAAAAGCCAGCTCCTTACCCACCTGCCCGAATGGCACCAGTGCCAACATCCGGGCTGCTCAGCCCAGGCACCAGCGAGCCCCACGCTGCTCTGTGCAAGCCAGCATTCTAAAGCAGCATGCTCTCTCAAGAGAATGTGGCCCTGAGGGTTTAGGCACCTTGTGCTCCGCATCCTCCAGCACTCCACAAGCTGGGGATGTGCAGGGGATGTGAGCAAGGCTCCATCCACAGTGACTGGCCTCCTGCCATGCCTGAACTGCAGAGAGCTCACCATGCACACAGCCCCGCAGGAGCGCTGACCTGGGAGCCACAGAGCCCGGGTGCCTTCCAGGCCCAGGTAACAGCAGCCCCTCTTAACAAGGGGTCCCATAAATACCCACAGAATGCAATTCCACCCCTGCCTGCCTGCCTGCCTGCCTGCCCCCAAATGAAAGGAATCCATGCCAGAGATCAGGCTTCCACAGGGGCGAACAGCAGCACGCTGCCACAGCAGCCACCATCATCTCCTGATGTCTCCCTCAGCTCCTGCATGACAAACTTTGCTCTTCACAGCTGCACACAAGCTCCAAACAACGTGCTTTGCTTCCAAACCAAGAACAGAAGGCAAGGGGCTACTTCAAACAGGCAATCAAAATTAACACCATTGTCTGGAACACCCTCAGCTGTCCCCAGGTTAAAGGCTGTTTGTGTTCTGCCTCGCAGAGGTTCACAGTATTTCATGCCCTCCTCGCCCACAGAACACAGCTGCCAGAGTGACTTAAATTAAGTGGAGACCAACACAAAGAATGTGAATTCTTAAAAACAATACTGTATGCAAATGTCTTTGAAATCCACAGACACAAACCTTGAAACATCACAAGTGTTACAGCGTATTTGTATTACTCCTAACTCCAGCAGTCTCCCCTCAAGCTGAACTGTGCATAATGTGAATTGCATTTTGCTCACATAGCACATAATATCACCTGATCTCCACATGCAGCTAAACAAGCACTGCAAATGCTGGGAAATACTCACCTGATTGGAAAAAGACCCAAAAAAAATCAAACATGAAGGCACAAAATAAATAGAAATGTGTAAATTTTAACAGTTATTATTATGGTATTTCAGGGGTTTTGAGAGTTCTCTTAAAACCATAATGTAAGAATAAAGAATGGCTCTGTGCTTGTGCTAAATCACCTATTTCCCTACTGCCATCTCCTGCCCCATAAATAAGCTACACTGCCAAGATTTTGCACATCCAAATGCACTTCCAGTGCATGCCCCATTAGCAGTAAAAATAGTAATTTTTTAACTCCTCAATACATATTTTGCAATTGCAAGAAACCGAAGGAACTGGCGGTCTGAAATGCGAGCACAAACAAAGAAAAGAGAGTCACATCCATGTCCTAGCAAACAATCAAATACCACTTAACTATGGGCATTAACTAATTAATTAACAGAACATAACCTCTCCCTTCTGAGGCTGTGGCAGGCCCAGAATCTTAACTGGAGCATATTATAATGTGTCTGCACAAAGGCAGGCAAATATTCTCCTAAGGGACAATAAATGGTGTTCTCACAAGCAAAGCTGCTCCTTGCAGAGAGGTTTCCTACAGAAACCACGTCTGTGTGACCAATGGGCTTTAACCCAAATAAATAAACACACAGTGACCCTGATCTGAAGAAAAGTTAGCATTCAAGACACCCTGTTCCTTGTCTGTAGCAGCACTGCCAGGGCCATTCCAGACAAAAGACAAAAAATGTGCAGAAATACGTCCCTAGTTCTGCTGTTCAGGAAATAACTGGCCAACTTGTTACTCAAAGTCCCTGACTCTCAAAATATCACCCTACTTCAATCCACCCCAAACAACCCAAAATTTACTATGCCTAGGGACATCAACTGAATGTGCTTTCTGCAAATTTATTCACTACACACCCTCAATCATATTTAGAGCAGCATTAATTCCATCTCCCAGACATGATACGTGAGCCATTGCGGAGCCCAGGGCTCGGGTTTTGGTTTGAAGTGGGTTTTGCTTTGGTTTTGATTGAAGTTGCTGCAGGCTGAAACACAGAACATAAACTGCACCTGTTCTTTCAATATATAAACATATATCTAGAAATACAAAAATATTTTTATATATATACACAGAAATTATTTATTTTCTGAAAATGAAGATAATAGAGTAGAGGACAACATAAGAATTCAAAGTCATCCTGAAAGACTGGGGAAAAACACTTTTTCTTCATGAAAAAATGTTAAGAGTGTGACTAAGGAGAACTGCAAAGCTGAACAGTTAGGCCAGAACACCTGACTGCACAGATAGGAGATGGCCCAAATGTGGTTTAGGTCAAAGGGATGTAGAGGTTAAAGCAGACCACAAAGTGACCCTCAGTGTTGGGATGTTGAGAGCTGAAAATAAACCAAATAAAAAGCTCAGAGTGATGTCACAGAACTGGCCACAAAACCAGCAAGCACCAGTCTCACTGTGTATTTTGGTAAGACTTCATGTAAATTACCTCATCCAGTTTGGTCCCCACACCTGCAGAAGAGCAGTAACAGGCTGACAACTGTACCCAAACCCACGCGACTCAAACGCTCCGAAAAGTCTGCTGAAAGCCAGCCAGAGGAGCACTGGAATGGGCTGCCAGAGGAGCACTGGAATGGGCTGCCAGAGGAGCACTGGAATGGGCTGCCAGAGGAGGGCTGCAGGGCTGCTGGGGAGGGGCTCAGGATGAGTTAGGACCTGCCCCAGGCAGATCAGCAAAGGCTGCAGCCAGCTGTGCCCTGGGAGAGGAGAAGGGATCAGGCAACTCCCACTGGTCCTGTCCAGTCTTTAGGGCTCTGGATCAGGGAGCAGGGTTGAGCAGGACCTCTGGGGTTCACCTAACCCATTCCTGGCCCCTAAGCTGCAAGTCCCAACACCACAGTGGCTTTGGGTGGGTTTTTTTCACAATTCCACACTGTTTATTTCTGAGTTTACTGATGCCATACCAGACTTTAGGCTGAAGTTTTACAGAGAACTGTCCCAACAAATTCCAAGAACTTTTCTGCTAAGTGACAATAGCTAAATTAGAGACCATTGCTATGCATTCTTTCTCACCACTAAATGCACTTTGGCTTGTATTTACCAAAACTGCATTTCATCCAAAATTTGAACATTCTAAGTGACATCAGGAGCTCTGTCTGGAGCCCCTCATCACAAGCTTTAGATTCAGCTATTCGGAATTACTTTAATTACTTTCTTTTAATCATCTAAAAGTCTCAAGCATTAAGTATTCCACTTCCTTTTTTACTTGATATTTACAGGTTGAACAACAAAAAAAAAAATCTGCAAAATTAATTTTGGGAGTCCATGCTACCAATTTTGCCCAGGAACAGTGACCACCTGCACCCATCCTTTACCAGCAGGTCAGGAGAGGTGATTCTCTCCTCCTACTCTGCTCTCCTGAGAGCTCACCTGGAATGCTCCACCACCTCTTGGGGCCTCAACAGAGGAAGGACAACCCAATCCAGTGGAAGGTGTCCCTGCCCATGGAACCAGAGGATCTTTAAGGTCCCTTCCAACCAAAACTATTCTATGATCCTTTAATCTATACATAACTCTTGGGATTCTTACCGTTAAATCAGGAACAGCTTAGATTCAAACATGAAAATTTGCTGCTAATTAAGTTTGGCAAGACCATGTTGACAAAAACCTTGGTCCATCTGCTGTGAAAACTGTAGAAGGCATATGGTGCTTTATACAACTACATGAAGATCACAAGTCCAAAGCTCCTCTTAGTAACCATCAAATGCAAAAGAACAAAAAAAAAAATCCAGAGTTTTCATAAAACCATAAATCAAATCTAATAAAACATGCAATTTATGTTTTGGTCTCTGCAAATCTATTTTCAAGGCTTTAAGAGAGCAGTTAAGACTAGGTAGGGAATACATACCAGACTCAGACAGTCAGTAATGAGGGTGTTCTACTGCTCATTTCTAGACTTCATATGGGGATTTTTAAACAGAACTATATTCTGAGTCTTCTGCTTCAGTATTTTCTTGGCAGCCATGACTCTTCTTGTTTTCATATGAAACTTAAGACAAGAAGAATTACTGATTTTTGGGGAGTCAGGGAGGAGAAGGAGAAAAGAAGTTAGGGATAGGAAACAACCCACAGACTTTATTGTAACTTTAAGAACACTGGCTGAGAATAAGCAGAACACACAACACACAAAGGAAGACAGGAGATCCATAGGTTTTACTTTTCAGCATCCTATCCTTAACCATCACAACTCTGGGAATTGAAACATCTCCAAGGTCTTTTCCACAAGACAGAGACAATGAGTTGCAGACCAGTTAAGGCCTTTCTTTAAAAATTATTATTGTTATTAGTAATTTTATCTGAATCTTACCTCTGGGTTTTCTAATTTCAAATAAAGGTAAGCATATTCTCAAGAAAACAACAGATTATGAAAACAACAGTCTTCTGAGTTAGGCCTCTCAAACCCTACCTCTCTGTAAAGAGCAACAATCCTCATTTTTATTAGAATTAAGGATGTGAACTGCTACCTTCTGTCTTCTACTAGGCTACCAGCAAGAGCAGCTCTGATTAACTATGTCTAGAGACTTGACCAGGGAACCCCCCATGTTCTTGAACTGCAGTTTTCCAAAAAAAGGCTATTTACTAAAACTAGCCACATTTTTGTAAATTAAAAACAAAAATAATAAAGAAACCCATAAACAAGCATGTAAACCATTTTGTAAGAATGAGGAAACATCTTACAAGGTCAGAAAGGCACAAAGCATGTTTTCTGAGGTCTTTTCTCTCTCACAAAATATGAGTGACAGCCTTGCCTCTTCCAAAAAGATGCCATGTGGCAAAAGAGAACAAAATGATAAAAAACAGCCTCCAGGAGAATATTTTGTTAAACACGTATGATCTCATCTCTTTTAATAATAAACACCATAAACAAAATATTTGGAAAACATGGTGCTGAAACAACAACCTTACAGAAGCGTCACAAGCTGACCGGACGCTGTTTACTCAGGGGCAAAGCTGGTATCATTATTTATGCACCTTAATCACACAGGAAAGAGAATCTTTTGAAAGAAGAGTTTTGAATTCCAAATGACCAACATGTGGCTCTCTTATGGCTTTGTTTTCTTTTCAGTTGCCTGTAGCTGAAACAACACGGCCACTTGCTTTGGCTGTGCTGCAGAAGTGCCATCACAGCTGCAGGCTGAGGACACCCTGCTGAGGGGCTTTGGGATGTTCCAGCTCTCTGCTGCTTCCCTGCTGCAAAGAACCAACCCCTGAGAGCTGGAAAAGGGAGCACCCAGTGTCACTCCACATCCAGGTGCCTCAGCTTCAAGCTTGCTTACAGGTAGCTTGAGTCAAAACCTCAGCTGCTGAGTGGGAGTAGCACAGAACGGGCACCAGGGTCTGAAATCGCTGCCTCCAGCTAAAGGGCAAACCTGAGAGCTTCACAGGTGCTCTCTGAACTCACCTCAGCAAAGTGGACCAGAATTTATCACTGAAAATAAGCATTTCAGCTTTAGCCACTATAAATTACCCAGGGGAGAAACATTCCTCTGCAACACTTTGAACACCTTGCATGGATTTCTGAACACAAACTGAATATTTATTACCACAGAAAACATCCTTTCATTCTGTGTGTATGCCTTGTTATCCTATTTGTTTTGGAAATATCACTAAAAGCGTCAATTCCAAACCTTGGGCTTTCTACCACTGCTGAAATTTACTGATCATGAGAAACACATGCTAATTAGCTTCCTGTTTTGCAAAAGCAAGCAGCTCCTGAAATGCAGAAAAGAAGAATAATTCAATAATTGCACTTCTGAGAAATGTAGGGTGAATCCCAAAGGCCGCAGCTCTTCCCACCCTTTATAGGAAATTCCAGCTTGTTCCTCAGCTGCAGCTGGGCACAACCTATGGCTCAGGCAGAGGCCCCAGGCTAAGACACTTCACAAAAAGCAAATTCTGCCTGGCAGCCCACTGAACAAAATACACTGAAGGAAAAAACCTCTCACAGGCTGAAGATTCTAAGAACTTGCAGCCTAACAGAGGAAGACTAAATAGATTAAATTACCCCCAAAAAATATGGGGAGAAATGTGGGTTTAAATCCGTGCTTTAGGAAGGCTTTTAAAATTGGTTTTATCACCAATTTTTCTTTGAAACCTTCTTTAAAAAATTCTGTATTCTTAAAAAATATCAAACCTACTACTTCTCTCTTCACAAACGATAGAACAAGAAGAAAGAAAATGGAAATCCTCTTGTAAGTTCTACTGGAATGTTTTGTATTAAACCTGGTTTAAAAATAGCATATACCAAGAATATAGACCAGTAACAGCCCAGTCAGCACACCAGCTTCATAAAACTACTATGTGTTTTTCTGGGAAAACAGATTAATTATGAAGAAACAGCTCCACAGGAACAAAGCATGTGGCTTTCTTCTATTTTTATGCAATTGCAATTTGCATGTTTATGAAAAGCAGCCTGTGTAATAGAATTAAAAAACACAGCTTCTCTATTTTTTTTTTAAACTACAGTATGCCAATTCAACAATATTTCAAGAATTAAAATTCCATTACAGTTGAATTTATGACAAGGTCACAGCTTTAAGTCTTGAGCATTTTGTTAGTCACACATACAGCTTATTCTTACTGCCATTTAGGAATTAGATTTACAGCCCAGGGAACAATAGTCAAAAAAAAGGACAAGCGTCTGCATTTCTTTGTCCAAAACAAAAATACACATGTTAAATGTAAACTGTGGAAGACTTCAACAACACAGTGGTCAAGCTAAAAGGTTTACTGGGCTTTACCTGGTGCAGTTATAACAAACTAAGAAACAAGAGTGGGGTGTTTTTTAGATACACAAATAACTAACAGCTACAGGCATCACTAATGGTGCTCTATCTTGTTCTTGAACTATTTTCAATTATTTTTTTACTTAAACTAAATGCACCATACGAAGTCTCAATGGTTGACATCTGTTTCCAGCTCAATTATTTCAGTAAAATTTCACACCAAATACTTTTTCTGCTTCCAAGAAATAAGACTGGGGAGAAAAGGGATTTTTTGGGCCTAAACTAAAATTCTACCAAACACTCTTTTAGGCCCAAAATTTACAGAAGGGACAAAACCTGGCCCTGGTGTTTGTGTGATGAATTGGAATTTGTTTATTTAAAGATGAAAACCATAAGAAATCAGACTGAGTGGCCAAGAGGACTTCATCTCAGAAAACCACGGAGTAGATAAAGAGAGTTAAATGGATATTGAGAGTGAGAGAAGGAAGGAGAAAGTGAGAGAGATGACAAGGCAGAGATTCTTCTGGAATAAACCTAGAAGACAGAAAGCATCCTAAAATACCAGAATGTGTCAAATAGAGTGAGCAGGAGGAGCAGCCAATGTCTTGTGAAGGGTTCCTAAGCCACAAGGAAGGGACACGCAGCCCACTACAGAGTCTGGGGCTCTGTACTCCATACTCCTGGCATCACTGTCCACAGCAGCTGGCAAAAGGAGCTCAGCAAAACCCACAACCTTCCACAGCTGAAGGCAAGCTTCCAGAAAGAAGAGCTGGCATCCCTTTTCCCCCACAAGCATCTGAGAAACCCTCTCCCAGAATGTCTCATCTTCCTTCCAGCTGCTATTCAAGCGACCCAACCCGACACTCTAACATTTAAAAAAGACATTTTCTATCTTGCTGAAGATCAATCCAAGTGTAAGGTAATGGATTTCCTGGGGTTTTAAACCCTCGAAAACAACACATGAACCACAGTAAAAGGACATGATAAGGACATTATTCCTACCTTCTATTTTTTTCCCCTTGAATTTCTTTCTGAGTGATTGATTTTGTAAGCCCAGTAACATTCCTTTGTCTCTTTTCATCCACTGAGGTCTCCCATGGTCCAATGGGGTGTTGCATGCAACTATCCTGAATTTGTATCCAGAATTACGATGAGTTTGTTTTTTCTGTCTCTCAGCTTTCCTCCCCAACAGCTACACACAACCCCAGACCATACTGTCACCAAGTGCTGGTTCTGGCTGCAGCAGTGACAGCCCATCACCCCTGTCCAGCTCAGTGGAAATGTTGTGGTTACTTTGACACCTAGAATACAACACTACCAGAAAGGAAACAAAGAATTCAAGCTCTGTTCAATGATTGCATTTTCTCATAATAGTCAATCTGCAGAAGATTGAAAACTGAGAACTGTAAACATTAGAGACATGAAATCAGGATCTATCTAGTCACTAGCAGATAAGCAACAACCAGCATGTTCTTGGCTCAATGAGCAGGGATTTAGCTGCCAAATCCCAATCAACACTAATTGGATTGTCCTTGACTTCAGAACATACCACTGACACCACAGGAGTAATTTATTTCACCAAACACATATAAATGGAACACAATTCCCAAAACGCCGAGCAGAAGAAAATTCATCTCATCAACACTGATAAAGCTGTTGTTAGAAATCATTTCTTTCACTATAGAAGCAAGGAGCCTGAAAGTCTCATGCTACTGCAAAGAGGAGTAAGAGGAGAGATGAACCAAAGGAAAACCTCCTACTCACCAGCAGATATTTGCAGGATACAACTTTCACTGACAGTCATCAAGGCTGAACTGTGAATCTGCTGTCACACATTTTACAAATGATCCCACAGTGACTGTGGTTTTCCTTTGTGAGCACCAGTAACTGGGGAGGTAGTTGGTACTTGAAATTGATGTCAGGGAACTAGCACAGCAGTGTAATTCTCTGCCTCGCTGTTACAAGACAAGACTGTTATGTTTGGGGCATTGGAGAAGTTAAATGTCAGTCTCATTGTCCCTCTACTGAAAAATATGATTGTGGCTATAGAAGGTCAGGGCTTACACAGTATTCAGGCTTGCATAACAAACTGTTTGCCATGAACAGGCTGCAGGAAAAGTGTCTTTTTGTCAGATAATCCACAAAGTTAATCCAGGACAGAACAGGGAAGAGAGAGTTCCTTGACTGCAATTTAGTCACAAAGATAGGAAATGCTACTTCCCTCAACATAATCTGTGTCCTCGTATTTCAGAGCAAATGAAGATAGCTTACAGAGAAAAAAGCCAGCCTCCAGGAATATTTTAGTTTAAAATGAAAGGCTGAAAAATAAGTCATTTTATTGTTGTTGTTATTATAATGGCAAGAGTGAATGAGTAAAGAGTCTGAAATCCAAGTTCTTTAGAAATATTCATTACAGACATGTGAGGGAAAGAAGATCTCCATGATCTCTGTTGGTTTTAAGATTCCTCCAAAATGATTAATCCATAAACCAAAATATTTTTTTTATGTCAACATTATGTACTAGAAGAAACTGCTTGGATATCTCTTAGGAGTACATGCTACCATAAAATACTGGGGGTCCTCCAAGCAGACTTTCAAGAGAGTTTTATCTCAAAAAAAAAACAAACAAAACAAAACAAACAAAGAAACAAACACGACCACAATCAAAACAAACAAAACCACATGCAATGGAAACATTTTTCCTCATTCTGTTTCAGCACGGTATTGTGGAATCTGTTGCATTAGAAAAGTAAAGCACAAGGTTTGGAGGAAGAGATCATTTCATTGACTGGAGCAACTAATTTGTTTACAAGTGTTTGGGGTGCCATGCCCTACCCAGCCACAGCCACCTAAAGCCATCTCCCAGCAGCACCCACAGCAGCACACTCCTGCTTTCTGCTCCACTTCCAGCCCTGCACTTGATGCCTCATTCCACTGCAGCTACAAGAATTCCCCTGCCACAATAAGAAGGATTTAGTTTTTGTTGCTTTTTTAATCCCTTTGAGATTTCCCTGGATTGCATTTGAATCAAATTAAGCTGCAGCACAGATAAGAAAGCCACTGAAGTAACAGCTTTATTCCCTTATTTTTCTACATTTTGTTTTACAGGGATTACATGCCATGGCATCAAGCAATCATCCACTCCTTATACACACACTAGCTCAGTGAAATGCCCAACTGTGAATATACAGCAAATACACCAGAAAATCCTCATGATATTATACTCTTCACAGGCAAAATCTGCTCACAGGGAAAAAAAATAAAAGAATCAGACAACCCCATTTAGAAATTTCTCCCACTCCTTCAACAATCACTTGTCTTGTTTCAAAATCCTCTGAGATACAATGCTATGTTACACAAGAAAGGCTTCCCTGAAGAGGAGTTGATAAAAATCAGAACAGAAACAACCACAACAGAGCCTACACATGTTATAGCAGCATTTATCAGTTGTGACAACAGCCAAATAAAACTGCTATACTGTCGGAAGCCTTCTGTCCTACACATTGCAACTGCACACACAATCAAGAACAAATCATTCCTCTGTCCTCTTGGAGCAACCAAACCTCACAAAAACATCCTGCTCCACCTCACGGGTTTTCTCCTTTCACTTCTGGGTACAAAACAGCATCCTACAGGAAAGCTGCTACTGCTACAAATCCAGTCTTTGGATCCTCTCTTCTTTATCCTTACCTTTCAGCTGCTAAGGAAGACACAGAATGTTCTCTCTTTTACCTTTGCCAAGGAGCACTGTCTGTAAATTCTAAGGACAGATTTATGATTAGGGCTTATACCAGCAAAACCAAAACCAAACCAAACAAAAAAGGCATTTTCTCATGTCCTTCTGTGATCTTTGCAAACATCTGTGTTCTTCCTAAATCCCATCCACATTCCATTATTCAGACATACTAAATGAGAATTTTTTGGTGAAGCACATCAAATACACTTCAAAATCCACAAAACAATAAAATGCATGAACACTAAGGCCTCCTGGGATTTCTCCTAGCTGTCACCCCAGAATGCCTACATTTGGTAGCACCTTTGCTCCTTTCAGAGACTTCTGTAAGTGCCTTCTGTAGCCAGTGATGTAACAGCTTTATATTGTGCTGATATGCTGGGGGGAAATGTGGTTATCTACCTCAGCCAAGGTTCAGCTGAAGGCAAAAAAAGCAAGGTTGATTGCTTTACTCGGAAAAAGTATCACTGTTAGAACAAAACAAAAGAAAAGGGTTTAGTAAAGCTGGGGGATTTATAAATCCGGTTTCTGTAACTCTGTCAGGACACTTAACACACACTTGTGACATCAGCTACTGCTGCTGCAGTTCTGAGCAGTGGCTCAGAATGAGTGCTTAAAATACACAACAGCCATCAAAACTATGATCCACTGAAGCTTAGTCTTATGGTGAGAGACACAGACTGAGCAACCTAGGTGGGAATACAGACCAGTGTACCTGAAACACAGAGAAAGCTGGGTGAATCAGGTCATCCTCAACACCACAGACACTTCTCAACTCCTAAGTGCCTGCAACTCTTCTGACACTTGGCAACAGCAAAGCTCATTCTCCACTCAGGCAGAGCCTCTGTGCAGCTTGCCAAGCATGAATGAACTGCCTGTTAGGCAAATTAGCCAAGGGCTCCCATCAGCTTCCTTGGAGCATGTAGGACACTGAGGCACCTCACTAACATGTTTCTGCCCAAGGCTCTTGGAATATTTCAGCTGATATAAATTCAGGGTGCATTGATCTGTCTTTCAGCATGCTCCTGACCCTCCTTTATGCAGTACTGGCATTCATCTGACATCTGGAGAGCCAACACTGTTTGAAAAATGAGCAGGAAAGTAATCCAAGGACAACACTGCAACACAGGTAACACCCAGCAAGAAAGGTCTTTTGGATGGGTCAGCATCCTAAAGTGAGCTGGATCCAAAGGAAGGTTTAACACACTAGGAATGCCAGCACCAGGACTGCTGTAACATCAATTCACACAGGCCTAGACCAGAACAGGAATGGACTTTCACACGCTTGATTCCCAAAGGACACACTCTCAGGTTTATTTGAGGACAATAAAACCCTTCACTTCCCCTTAGACTATGCTGGATAAAAACTTGGAGCATCAGTTATAAAGTTGTTGCAAAACAAGAAAAATCAAGATTTATGCTCCTAAACTGCATAAACACTGCATTTCAGATATTTACAGTGAAATTTTTTTTTAGTAAAGCCAGAAAATCAGCACCTTTACCACATTTTCAGGGGTAAGATATTGGCACATGTAAATAAATCCATATAAGCAGTGAGGGGAGAGCCAGCAGACCCAGTGGGGCTTTCCTGGGAGAGCAGTCACTCCTGTAAACACCCTTCCCCCCTTCCCTATAAACCACAAGTGTTTATCATCCAAACGCTGCTGACACACAGGTTGGGGGGAAGGGTACATCATTTTTGTTTGCTTGTTTACTACACAAAGCTATTCCACAGATTATGCCTGGGAAAAAAAAGGGAAAAAAAAAAACCAAACACTACAAAACATAATTACACTCAACATTAAAATCAAGCACATCAGAACCAGGCCAGAAGGTAGCTGCAGATGAAAAACAAACAGGAAAGGAAAAAAGGAAGATACTTAAAAATATAAAAGCTTCAAGGGTAGCTAGTCTATAATCCTAGAAATGCTTGTCCCTGCTTTTGATATAGAAGGAAGCATAATAAATGCATGAAAAAACTAGTTTTATAAGAAAAATAAAGGTCAGTACTCCATGTATTATGGGATTGCATGTGGGGGTAAAGGAATTTGGAAAACAATGCATGCCTAGTCTTCAACAGAATGTTGTTCCTTCAAGCATTTTTCTTATGAAGCATTAAAGTAGCAACAAGTAATTTAAATAATAAAGTCTAAACAATTACTTTCTGGGCCTGACCTTTTAAAATTAAGGTTCAGGAGTTATTTCTGAATCTGCTCAATTTCTGAATCTGCTCAATTTCACCCAGGCAAGCAATTCTACCAAACTTCATGAAACAATTTATGTATGGGAAGTTAAACACATACTTAAATGCTACAGATGAAGACATTTTACAGACATAAAGCTTTCCAATGCAATCTGTAATTTCACTTCAATGAAGTAAGCAGCCTATTTGATTTGTCTTCTTAAAAGCACATCGGGGTTTTTTGCTTGCTTCTTTGTTTTGATTTGGGTTCTCTCTGCTTTGTCAGGGAAAATGTTCCAAACAGGAGAGAGGCAAAAGGAAAGGTCTTTATTTTTAAAATAAAATACTTCCCATTTCACATGGCTTGATTTTGACAGTACAATTAGGACAAACCTATTATCAAATGGGGTGGGAGGGGTAACCAGGATGTAATTAATGGAATAACAATTGCAGAATAGCAAAATCCAAGAGACTTTTAGCAGAACTGTGTAAGACACTGCATCTTACATGTATGATGCAAATATAATGGTTTCTCTAAAAATTATATTTCTTTTTAAAAAATCCCATAGTCCGAGTTTATTAGCTGCACTTTTTGAATGAACAGATACAGACTACACGCAATTGCTACTTCAAAGAACTACTCTGAGTAACAAACTTGAGCGTTGTTTGGTTTATGCATAGTCAAATAAATTAGGGAACATTCGACTGTTTAAAATATTGTTTATTAACAACATACATTCAAAGGAGCGCTCTGAAATACGCAGCACAAACACATTCCAGCTGACAATCACTTCGTTTTCCAGTCCGTTTAAACACTGATTTGAGATCTCTGCAGCAACAAAGCTGGTACCATAACGGAGAGTTACGTAACACAAACCACTCTCTCTTTGCCCACAAAACGACAGCAGATAACACCACTTCCCTTTCCCCCAGCAGCCAGGACGTATCCCGAGGCTTTAGGAAGAGCACCCATTCCACCGCCGCTCGGCGCTGCGCCGGGGGACACGCGGCAGCGCTCAACAGGCGATGGATGAGCGGCGACACGGGCAAGCCCCGCTGCCGGCCCCACGCAGCCTTTGTTCTCCCGGGAGGCGCGGCTGTCGCGCCCCAGCCGGCGGGACACAGGTGGGGAGCGGCGGCTCCGGCCCTGCCCCGCGCCTCCGGCCGCCGGCCCGGCACGGCCGCGGGCCCCGTTTGAACCTGCCCGCGCTCTGGGGAAGGCACCGCAGCCGCTCCCGGCGGGCGGGGCG
>JAYDZK010000268.1:9921506-9967139 GCA_034509185.1 Euphonia xanthogaster | reverse complement strand
ATTTGCTGTGACATGTTCGCAGCTATTTTTAACTTATGTAATAAGAATTTAATCTTATTTGTTATAAACTCCATCATACTGAAGGCATTCAGAAGGCTTTATAGTACACAACAAATGATGCTGATCTGTAGCTTATCAGCACTGTGTTTTTTCCTCTCTGGAATGCTTCCATTTGTGCTAAAATGCACATTCTGGATTGTATGAAAATGGAATAAAAGTAAAGCCAGGAAACTACAGAAGAAACAATAAAGATGGCATTTTAGTAGTGATGCTAGTATAAAACGGAAATATTTTATGATGAAAGCCTAGCTACTTAAAATTTTAAAACATAAACCCTATTCTTTTTGAAAAGTAATATTTAAATGCCAAGTAGAAATGGAAGTCCCTGACCTATCTGCTTCTCACATGCATTCAAAAATGTGATATGAACTACTACAAATGGAAAAAAGAGTCACCGAGTTAACTATACTACCTTTGTTCCTGTTGTGCAACTATTCCACTTCCCAGCAGTTCTGCGACTTTCTGATTTGTGCAAGGGATGGGGTGAGGTGGAAATGTACAACCTTCTTTTCTAAATTGCCTGTTGGCTTGAAGTCACTGAGCAAGGAAGAATGCAAGCAACTGAGTGAATGTGATTTCCAGGCTCGGTGCAAGGACACGCAGCTGAGTATCCATTGTATCACAAATAATTGTCTGTCTGACTCTGCAAGTAAGTGGAATCTCCTGGTAAATCTCTACATAAACCACTTAGGAATTTTTGTGGGTATACCACAAGGTTCCTGATGCACAAATTAGCATGGCTCCAAAAGTAGAGCTGCTTTGTGGTTCTTGTGTACTGCTTGCTAGTTTAAATTCTGCAGAGCTGTTCTACTTTCTTCTGATTTTGCTCCAAGCTCTGAATTTTGATAGGCATACCATGGCAAAACCCCCAATCTCTTGCACATCTTCACTTGTCCTGTAGCTCTAACTTTCTCACCTGTGCTCCTCATCAGGCGAGATGCCCCGGCAGTTTCCCAAGCTCAACATTTCCGAGGTGGACGAGCACGTGCGGCTCCTGGCAGAGAAGGTGTTTGCCAAAGTCCTGCGAGAAGAAGACAGCAAGGATGCCTTGTCACTCTTCACCGTGCCTGAAGACTGCCCCATTGGGCAGAAGGAGGCCAAGGAGAGGGAGCTGCAGAAGGAGCTGGCAGAACAGCAGTCTGTGGAAACAGCTAAAAGGTTTGTTCTGTAGTTGCTTTCTTAGGGGGAAATAGTTTTTGAAATGAGTTTGAGTTATTGAAATACCTGGCAAACGGCATTCTGCCTCTTACTACTCCAAGAGAAAGGCCAGCAGCAGGCACCAGGGCCACCCCTGGGGTGTCCTTCTGTCCTGTGCAGGAGGTATCAGATGCGCCCCAGGGAGCTTGGACTGGTCAGGTTGTCTCAGCTCTGTTCCCAGCAATAGCACAGATATTGCTCATGCAAATTTAATAAACAGCATAGCTGGGTAGAAATGAACAAAACCCTAAGACTCTTTAATGTAAGAAGAGTCAGAAAAAGAAACACTGCCCCATCTTTTTCTAGTTTCATTAAGAGAAACTGAAAATTTTAACACAGAGAAAATGACAGTGGCATGATACTTTCTTTAGTCTCTGCAAAAATAGATGAAAGCAAAGAATTTATATTCAAGATCAAGGGGTAAGGTGAAAAGTGGTATTGGCATAATGAGGTTATTTGTAGGTTTTACTCACAGAGATAAAATCCAACCACTGTCAGCCACAAAAGTGCACATTAAACAGCAACAAAAAAAAAAAAAAGGCATTCTACCTTTGCCTTCATGACAGCCATGGGCAAAACAATCTTGCTTTGATTTGTGAGTTTGGGTTTTGGGTTTTTTTTTAATTCTGTAAGAGAGGCAGCCTTCCCCTGATGTCAGCCTGTTCCAGTGTCTTGCCTTCACAGGACTGCTGGGCTGTTTCTGGAGTCACATGAGCTCAGCAGCAGCCTGACACCAAATGGGTTGGACGTGTACAGACTCTTCAAAAAGCAGGCAGGCAAGAAAGCATTTGAAAGTGATAGCTAAACACATGTACCTGGTTAGCTGCAGAAAGACAGTTGGGCAACACTTGGAATCATGTTTCTGGAACAGAAGGGAGAAGAGTCAATTTAGTTAAATTAAGGCATGACTCACTGATGATACAAGCTGAGACTTTGGGTTTGGAATTGTGCAAGTGGATTTCCCAGTTGGCATGTTCATAGACATAAACAGGCACAGAAGGGAAAACCAGATGTTTCCAGTCAAACATGTTTGATATATATTTCCTCCTGAACTAGTGCGTTTCATTTTTAATTTGGAAAATTTGTCTCACAGGAACAGACTCAGGTTTTGTACAGGTTTAACTATAGGAAGGGGTATTATAGGTATTTTGTTTACATGTAGGAACAGAACAAGTGTTCATCCCTGTCCTGCAGGCCTGAAGGGACAGTGACACAAGTACAGATTGTGCTGTTTCCAGTTTCAGTTGATCAAACACTGCCTCTCAAAACCGATGCTGATTTCCAAGGTGGCTACAAGTACTTTAGAGGATGAAATTTGGGTGTTAATTGTACCAGCACTGCATGTTCTTATTCTTAAGAATACCACAGAAGTAATATAAAGCTTTCAGAGAATGTTCCAGTGTTCCTTTTTCTTTATTAGTGATTCTTACTAACATTTTAAGGTTTTAGTATCTAACTTACAAAAGTAGGGACTATTTCCATGGTGCAAAAGAAATTGTTATCACAGGTAGTTTATAACATACTATTTATAGATTTTATGAAGGTTTAAAATACACATGAGCACATTTAAATGGAGTAAGGAAAATTAATTCCATCTTCAGAGATATTCCAAAGCTCCACTTGAGGTATTACAATTACTTCATTGGAAAACACAGCATTCTTTTTCAGCTGGTTTATCTGAAGTGCACATCTATCACAGCTTTCAGGAGAAAAGGCAGCATTTTTAAATTTATGTGAGTTCCACCTGAAAGGAGGAATGGACTTGTGTATCAAAGCCATGCTGTGATATCACTCTGATAACCACATCAGCCTTCTGCTCAAGTCTCATCAAACACTGCCTAAGGAATAACTAGGTGCTCTTCCTTTTCCTTACAGCTGAACTGAATGACTGTATGTGAAATTTTGTTGCCTAGTCTTGTCTGACAATTAGATGAGCTTTAGGTCTTGCAAGTTTTGGGAAGAATGGGAAGTGTGTGTAACAGCATGATAACTTACAACAATTTCCATATGTAACATGGACTTGCTTCTGTCTGATCCTTCATGAATTCTGATGCTGGTCAGTGTGTAAGAATTGACCCTTTCTAAAGTGAGCACAGTGATCACCTTTTCCTTCTGCACAGTGACATGCTGAAACTGAAGTTATCAGAAGTGAAACAAAAACCTTAGAGTATCTTAGAGTGATTGTAAATAAATTGTGGCATATTGGACTCATGTAGAGGGTAAGTGCAATTGTGTGTGGTATAGATCACGTGAAATGTCAATAGAGAGAAGCTAAAAGCACAAGTACTTTCTGAGCAGTGTTTTTTCTGTGGTATGAAAGAAACAGCATTTTGCTGTTGTATTTTTCATTAGTAAGATTTCCTAGGGGGTGGTTTCTTTGCTGTAATCAGTTTTCCAGTGTATTAAGTGTTATATACCATGGCTTATTTTATGTTTTATACCATGAATTCTTAGGAAGAAAAGTTTCAAGATGATTAGATCCCAGTCTTTGTCATTACAAATTCCACCTCAGGAATGGAAAGCACCACCGGCCAAACCTGTCCTGTCTCCAGCAACGCCAGTTCTTCCAAGTGCTTTTGTGCCAGTCCAAGTGCCATATGATGTACCAGAATTCCAGAGAGTTTCAATTAGTGGGGACTACTGTGCAGGGGTAAGAAACTATTGTTTTCCCACTTTCTGTATCTAGTGGGTGTAAAAACGGTCCCATATATGTACATGAAGTGTAAAATGCCAATATGATGGCTCTCTGCAACAAAATCTAAATTGCTTTGTGAATGCAGTGATTTGTAAGACAGAAGTCAAGGTCAGGTTGTTTTATACTTTTTTTTAATAATAAATTGGCTCAAAACACAAACAGATGTTCAATAAATGGGTAATACATGGTAGGATAAAAACATTTGTCTGTGTTTTGTATGTTGTGTTTGGATTCTGCTTCTGTCATTGGCTTACTGACTCCTTGGGCAAGATCCTTATGGTCAAGCCCCCCACACTTCTATGCTAGAACTGCTATTTTTTTCCCAGTATTTATCCAGGTTTTCCTTCCAGGTTACAGTTGATGACTATGAGCAAGCTGCCAAGAGCCTGGTGAAAGCTCTCCTCATCCGAGAGAAGTACTCACGCCTTGCCTACCATCGCTTCCCGAGAACAACATCTCAGTACCTGTGCAGCATGCGGGATCAAAAATGGAGCGTTGAAGATGAGGTGTCCCCAGGTGAATCCCCTTTTTAAAATATTCAGTTACATTCTAAAAAATTCAAACATTATTTTAAAATACAGAATTAAACCCATGCAATACTGTAGTAAAGGCAAGATGTATTTTTGTGATGATCTCTTCTGACTGTCTTTGTAATTTATTTTGTTATTGAGTGGAGAATCACTAACAGGCCTAAGTTATAAATCCTGTATCTAATTTGGAACTTTGAAGCTGTCAAAACCTAAAAACCAAGACTAGACTCTCATTGATTACTTAATTTCCTAAGCAAATGGGATGTTAAGTAGCAGACTTATGCTCCCCCCGGGAAAAAGCTGTATGGCTGTGGTTTAAAGTGAAGTCATTCCTCCTCATCTTGGCATATGGAACTAAAAGGGGTGATGAACTCATCTACATCATAAATTGTAGCATGATACAGACATGCCAGTTAGCAAGCCCCGAGTCAGGAATTTCACAAGCAGGCTACACTTACCAGGTCAAGAGTGGAAGCTGTAGAGTCATATTTGCTTGGCATTCTGCCCAGGTAAATAAACTGATCTCTCAACAAGGCTTATTAGGTTGAATATATTCCCCCACTATGTGTGTCACAAATTATTTTTGTCTCTTAGGTGGGTTGTGTCTTGAAAGCTTTGCTTGTGCATTAAACTGTTTGCACTGCTCATTTCTGGATTAGGCTGTGAGGAGCAACCTTTGGTCTGTACAGATGGACCACTGTAGATGTGTCCATGTTGCTGACAACTTATTTTAAGCCATGAAGTGACATTTTAAATCAATTACTGGCTTAGTGGTTGAAAGAGGGTGACTAAATATGTTTTCAAGTGTTTATTTTCCAGGAAGAGTGTAAAGACGACAGTATACTGAATATTCAAGACAGGGAAGCTATTTTGGAAGAGCTGCCAGGGAGATATTTCCAAGTTATTATTAGGTTAATAACTTTCTTACAGTTATGGTTTTAAACTTACGACACAGAAAATGAAATCTTGTTACACAATGTCTTAATTAGCACAAGTTTTAGCCAGATAGTTATGAATATTAGAGATAAGCATGGTATCAGTTTATAACATACATTCAGGTGCTCTAGGTGAATAAAAACTGGTAATTACTTTTCTGTCATGGCTTAACTGGACAGGTAAAAGAAGAAATCTCTAAGACTGAGCCAAAGAATATAGTTCAGTTGACATAAATGCAGTCAGGACACTTTGTGCTGGTTGCATTAGTCAGATGTTGTAAAAGAAGTGATGATTGTTCATAACAGGAGTGACAATGTTTGAGTGTTCACATTAGCTAAATCTCCTAGAAGTGTGTGTGATTACTTGGTTCTTAGGAAAAAACTTTTTACTTTTTAAAGGCTTTACAAAACTGTACTGAACAAATCCCAATTGTGCTTCTGGTACTTTGTGATTTTATTTATGATCAGAAGGCCAAGGGATAAACTGGGTTTGTGTTGTACAATTTTTGGCTTCTATGCTTCTTGATTGTATTTAAAAAAAATTATTAAGAACCTCAAACAAAACCCTCACCACAGAAAACCACATATAAACAAACCCCCACAAACTAAAGAACTCCAATCAAAACACAACAAACCCAACTGATTCTATGCTTAAATACGAACTTCCAAAATTGCTACAGTGAGTCAGAAGGTGAAAAGAAAATAATGAAGGTGGGTCTGAAGTCAACAACTATTTTATTGTTCAAAAATCTCAGCTGTACTTCAACCATCCTAATTTAAATACTTCTGCAAACTCATTTTCAAACTCATTCCAACACACAGTAATAAAGAATTGTATTAAATCTGTATGCATTGGTTCCGAGAACTCTAATAACATATAACATTTGAATTAAGATAGGCACTTCATTTAGAGAGAGGCTGCAACTAAAGCCTGTCAGAAAAAAGCTTTGTTGTAACAGCAGATTTTTTTATAGTAACTGAATGTAATTTTAATGAAAACTCTGAGATCTGTTAGAAATTAGGCTTTACAGAAGCAGGAAGGGTTTTTTTTTGTCATTATTTTGCCTTTTGTGTAAGTTATTTCTTCTAACTGTAATGTAAATTTGTTTTCAGATTTTCATTCACCTCCAGAAGAAAATGAAGATCCTTATAATCTGGATGATGCTCCAGACAATTTGGATTATGTTATCAAGCTGAAAGGTGGCATTCCCTTTGTTTATGACAGCAAAGAGATGATGGAGCTCAATGAGCCTCGGAGTTTGCCATATCCTGACCTGCAGACCTACACCCTTGACCTGAGCCACGTTCTTGCTCTAATTGCAGATGGCCCAACGTATGTTCCTCTTTTGTTACTCTGCCCCTTCAGGCTGCTGCTTTCCTGTGGCTTAGCACTTCTCACTTCTGTGACATTTAATTCCTCAGCATACCCATTCTGTAGTAGTGTTTAGTTTTGCCTTTCTCAAGCATTAATGCACAATGAAAAGTCTTAAAAAGGAAAAAATACAATGCCACCTATGGCTACCTTTCATTTCTTTGGTTTCTTAGCATCAACCATGACAAAAAAAAGGGGTTAACAGAAAAACATCAAGGAATTGGCCAAATGTTTCCATTCAAGTCAAGTCTGACCCAAACTTCTTGAAGCATGGGAACTGAAACTTAAACTTCCTTTTTTTAATTTTGTTTTTGCCTGTGCTGAACCTGAGGGTTTTGAACAGGTGTCCTAAATTCCTTCATGTCTGCTCTGCTCTGGCTGCATGAAGAGAAACCCTGCATATGCAGAGCATACAGATCAGCTCAGCAACATAAATATTCAGTCTGATTTGTACTAGATGTTAATTAACTGCTCATATGCTGCAAAACTGACCCATGTATGCACAATCAAAATAAGTCCAAAATTTCCCAGAAGCACCAATTTCCTGTGAAGTCTCTAAAAACTAGAAATGTAACAACTGTTGTATAGTCAGTGACACTCATGACAAAGCAATGTCCTTGTCTAGTGCATGATGAAAGCATGTGCATCCAGTTTTAAGTTTACTTCCTAGCTGAGGATTGGAAACAGCACCATCTCTCATGGCCTCAACACCAGGAAAGGAAAAGAATCCACTCGAGGATGGAACTAAGCAGGAACCTGAACTGTTCTTCTGAGCTATTTGCCCTGTGTGCCAGCACTGCATTGCTGATCCTCTGCCTGGGAGAGATCATCACTGACACTGTGCCCAGTTAGCCCCACCTGGTGCATTCTTTCCCCTGTCTGTCAGTCTGTCTGCCTTGTGCAGTGACAGTGGCAGAACAAGCCTAGCCCATTCCCTAAGCCCTTTCTCAGGAGCCAGCCTTATCAGCTCCAAATCAGTGCCAGCTTGAGCAGGCTTTGGTTACAGAGCAGTGGGCAAATGCATTCCAGTTACAGGGGGTAGATTCCCAGACAGACACTGAGAAGATAAAAGGATGAGGAGGAAAAGCAGAAACAAGAGTCTGAAGGCCCTTCTGCAGTTTGCACTTAAGCCTTAGACTCACAGTTGTAACAGGAAGCCCCAGGTAAGAAGGGCTGTGGAAGGACAAGTTAGAACACTCAGCACTGTGGTGAATGTAGGTCAACCACCTGCTCCTTTCCCTAATTCAGAGTAAGCTTTTGCAGTCTTCCACGCTCTCTAATAATTGTGCACAACCCAAAAGAAAAAGGTCTCTCCCATAATCCTGTTGCAGAAGCTCTTCTTTTGGTATTTGTTTACATGTTTGCAGCAAGTGCTTTCCTGTCATTTATGCCCATCACACGTGGGGCTGCTCAGAGATCAGGAGCCACTGTTCTTTAATCTTGGCTGCTGGTAAACTGATGAAATCTGACCCCTACTCCTCAGGCTTGTGCTCTTTGGGATAACAGTATGACCTAACAGACTTTCTGCATGGGCAAACAGGTCTTGATTAGTATTGGCTTCTGTGAGACTGGGTTTGAAACAGGCTTCCAAAACCATAATGGGATTTGTGTTCTACTGAGGAGAGATTGGCAACAATAATGCAGGAAAAAGAAGGCTATTACATTAACAGTGCTACCAAAATATTGTGGAGTCAATAAAAATTGACAGATGGTGAAGAGAAAAACCATGTCATTGGTTAAAAATAGAAGGAGAAACATGACAGAAGATGAAAGTGAAGATGGAGCTCTGAGTAGGCAAGCAGGAACAAAAAAGCATATTTTCTATAAAGGGCGTGAGAAATTATTTTGGAAAAAAGTATTTCTACACAACATTTATGTTTTCAAGGCATGAAAGATGAAAGCATATTGGATCTCATCTTGGCTTCTCACATTACATTGAAAAAGCAAATAAATTTGGAGGATTTAAAAAAAATTCATAATGAGTAAGCCTGGATGACAAGTTGTTTCTGTTATATATGAGAAGATTGTTCTGTTGGAGAGAACATTCCATTTTAGAGGAGTTGCAGTTGACATCCATTTGATTATAGGTTTCATGCTTTGGTCATTATTACTAAAAGGACTGCAGTTTATGCACAGGTATAGGGATGAATACTTGGACAAGTTGAAGGACATAACATGGTTATGTAGAGTTCTGTTTGAGATTTCACGAATAACTTTGGTCTGAAATTTGCTTACACGTTTGTTAACCAGTAGGATAAAAAGAATGCATCTGTCTTGGACCTCATAAAACACCCCAACTTTCTTTTTACTGTGGAAACTCTGATGTTCTTTTTGAATTTGAAATACAACTAGTTTTAAGTTACAGTTCATTTTTGTGTTTTCTTTTACAGAAAAACATATTGTCATCGGAGGCTTAACTTTTTAGAATCCAAATTTAGCTTACACGAGATGTTAAATGAGATGTCGGAATTTAAAGAACTGAAGAGTAATCCACATCGAGACTTCTATAATGTGAGAAAGGTAAGTGTGAGAAGGGTTAAAGGCATGACACTGTTCTTAGTAGGAGTTCCAGCAGTTTTGCTTCTCTTATGGGACGTGTAGATGACATGCACAAAGTAGTGTGTGCATACTCACTGAATTAAGTTATTTTAAGAATGTTAATGTTTTTTCTACATGGGAGCTCTCCAGGAAAATTAACTTGAATGTGCGTGGGTTAATTGGATTATGTTAAACTAATTTGTTTACTTATTCAGAATCAAAGGGGCTTAATTGTGTGTAGATTGCTTTAAAAGAGTGAAACAGAGTTAAGCAAATGAAGCTCACTTGGATTATGAATAAAAATATCCTTATGGAGGTTTAATTAATTTTAATGAACTCAAAGACATTCAAGTGCATTTTTCTGCTTTCATGTAGGTACATCCTACTAGACTGTAGTAGGAACAGCTGTATAGATTTTAGATGACAATCTCATTTCATATTGAAAACAGATGTTTAAATACATGTCAAAAGACCTCCCACAGAAACTAAACTGAGGGTTCATGCTGCCATCAGTGTCTGGTAAAAAAAGTCTCTGATATATTAAGTAAAAAGATTATCTGAGTTGTAGTCTTGGCTCCCTCTGAGATACACTGGGCTATAATTAGGAGACAGGTAGGGGAATCAAGGAGCTGTTTTAATTTCCTGACATATTCAAACCCAAGGGAGATGCGTTCTCTTCAAAGCATGGAAGCAACAGTGTAGGCTGCTTCATTTGCTTCCCTTTCCTGAAGTGGAGAGGAAGTTACTGGAGTTACTGCTTCATTTTGGTAGGTGAGATTTCTTCACAATTGTTGCTGGTGGTTTTGACCACTTTGGGTCCATTTTACATTGTTTCTCTATGCAACTGGAAGAGGTAATCCTCTATTTTGCAACTTTAGGGTTTACTAATCCTTCTTGTTACGTTTTGGTTAGCACTAGTTCATCAAAAAGTCCTCTTGGCTTTTCCCTATAATGTCCAGTGTGTTTGCTGGCTACTGTTGTGGTAATAAACTGTCCCAGAGTCCATCACAAGGGTGGAAGCAGATGAGTTGTCAGGTAAGTTCTAATGGAGTTCACCCTTCTGAGTGTTAAATGTATGGATGGGAGACCTGTCAGCTAATTCACTCAAGTGGCAGAGACTCAGCTCCCAGCCTGACAGTTCTTGCATAACCCTGGAAAGATATTTGCTACATGCCACATTCAGAGAAAACACTTCAGTAGCTGACAGAGACTTCAGGAATAAAACACATGGTGACTGAGACATGCAGAGGTGTGGATCAGGTGACTACCACAATCAGTTTGATTAGTGAGAAGTTGTAATTAACAGGATTGTACTTGCTAAGTTCAGCTTTTGATCTAGAAGCAAATGTTCAATGTCTCTGGGTGTGTCTTAATTATTTTTTAATTACCTGCTGTTGAATAAGCCGCTCTACAAAAGGATTCATATAGTTCAAAAGCCCAAAATGTGCATTGCTTCCCCTCTAGCAATGAGCACGTTCCAGAGAGCAGGAACCAGCCTGCTCTGCTCTGCCAGAGACCATTCCTAGTGCCAGGTACTGCTTGAAAAATTCCTGCTGCACACAGTTCATCTTGTTTAAAGCATTTTCATGAAGCAAGCTCACAAGTAGTATTTTTCTGGAAAGCAAACTGCACTGTAGACACAATCCTTGTAAGCCCCCAGATAATCTTGTTTTCCCTGTGTCTTGATAACCCCAGTAATGTTTGGAGCTGTAACTTCCCTGGAGTGCTTCCTTGCTAATAACAGTATCAGCAGTGAAACATTTGAGAGCCACGCTTCTCAGCTTATGTTTTCAGGATGTCTCTCTGTTAAGTCAATCCTAAGTGCTTACTGCTCACAAGGAAAGGAAGGAACAGGATTCACCTTCCCAAAGGCTCTTGGTGAAGTTGTGGATCACATCCCTCAGACACAAGTGTGGGGGTCCTGGTACAATCTGCTTATATGAAAGAGCCAAAGTAACGGATGGAAAATGCCAAAATTAGAACAGATATGAATGGAGTGGCAAGGCCAGTCAGTGAACCTGTACTGCTGCATTTAGAAAGGTGCAGTAGCAGGCTGGCCAGGATTAATTGCTGGCATGACAAGCAAGCATTACTGGTTTCCCCCAGCCTCCTGCCCCCTTCCCCACTTTTTTCCTGATTTAGTAGGAGTTCTCCTCCAGTGAGATCATCTATTCTTAAAACCCAGGATAAGGCTCATCTTAAATAAGGGACATGCATGTTTATATCTTGCATATTGAACTTAACTGGAATGCAGCCCAAGATATATTTTGTATAGCTTTGCAAACTGGACATGGAAAACTGCCCTTTACTAAGGACACAGGTATTTCTGCAGACAGACAAGAACCCACAGGTGGTGAGACAGTGTGGCTGGCTGCCCTTGGCTCTCCACAGGAGGTGAATGGCTGTCTGTGAGGAAAACACTAACTTTAGAGGAGACTCTTGAGCCTGCCATCAGCAGGGTTCCTCACGTCCTCCAGCTGATGCACAGCAAAGTGCAGGCAACACACATTTCCCACATAGCACTGCCTGCATGAAGAATGAAATTAAGGAACAAGGGTTTAGCTCTACGGTACACAAACTCAGAACTGAGTTTTAGACTTTGTATACCAGGGTGTCTTGTCCTATATGTGAGGTTTGTTTGAGAAGGGTTTCCTGTAGACTTCTGTGCCCAACAGCCCCAGATAATTCAGAGCAGACACTTTTTCTTTTTTTTTTTTGTTAAGCCAAGAGATTTTTTTACCTAACATTATTTGCTACCTTTGTAATGGATATTGATGTACTGAATTGGCAGGTGTCCTTCACTGCAAACAGCTTTGATACAGTTTCTAAAGATGAAAAAGTCCCAGCCTAAGCCTCTTTGGATATTCTTTCTTTCTGTAGCCATTATTTCAGTGTGTCAACAAACCGGACCTGAGGATATATCCTAGCAGTGACTTTTACAGATCACATTCCTGCCTACAGGCTCACTAGTGCAGGTGCCCAACCTTGTGTGGGGAGCTGTGCATGGGAGAATGCAGTTTCTGCATTCATTGCCCTGCTGAATGCTCTACTTAACAGCTGGCTGCTGCTGTGACATCCATTGGATGAGGGCATTGCAACTGAATTTTTATTTTTTTAATTATTGGTTAGACAAAGAGGAAGTAAATTCTAGCTGCTTTTTATGACCACAGAGTTGAAATACCACTGGTTGTACTTGTAAGAAGGAAAGTTAGAGTAGGGTTAAATGCTACTAAATTCTACAGATCTCAAAAAATACTGAATGAAATTAGTAGGTGTCTGCTTTTTAAACATTTGATTACAAGCCTTGTGAGTGAATGGTGAACCTATACCTCAATTTCTCTTTGAGTCACTCTAAGTTTGCTTTTTTTTTTGTTTCTTTTGTTCCCCCAATAGCCACTTAACTGATTTTGGTGATGAAATAGTTTCATCATATAAACCAAAGTGAATGTGAAGACTTAGGGGTTAGCATCAGATCCAAAGGGAATGTCCCTTCAGCATGACATGGAATGGTGCCTTGCCACTGATAGCTGGCAGCAAAGCTGGCTGTTGTGCTTTCAGAGCTCTGCATGCTGCTTCTCCCCTCCTGCCTTGCAGAGATGCTGAGGCAAATTCTTGTCTCTACCCTCAGTCTTGCAACTGAGCACAAAATACGATCAGGTGTAAAGGCATCAATGATTATAATGCAAAAATTCTGTTGAGACCATAAAGAAAGCTTTTCCTCTCTCCTTTCTTTTAGTAATTAAAAGAACAGAACAAGAAATTTTCTCTTCACAGCAGTGTATTTCTGTATTTGTGTGAATACAAACACTTGGGTTGGATTCTGCAGCCAGACAAGAAGCTGGATATGCAGGGATCCTCTTCTCATCTCTCCTGGTTTTTGGGTTGCTCTGCATGGCATAAATCTGAATTAGACAAGCCCCCAAGGAGCTCTGCACAGCTCTAGGGACTATTTCTGCTGCCAGGAGCATTCCTGCACCACCCAAGGACAGAGTATTTTGTGGCTCTGCCTCTCATGCCTGTTAAAGAACTGCAAGGAGAAAATCAATCCCACTGTATAAAGCTTTGCATCCTATCCAGAAAGCTGATGCAGTATGAACGTATTGACGAGCAGGGAATCTAGCAGTGGGATGAGGAATGATTTCCCTTCAAATCAGCACTGAAGTAAGGTCTACAGAGGATTCAGTGTCCAGTTCATGCAGCCCATAACAACTGGGTTAGAAGTATTTACAAATGAAACTGTATGTGTTTAGAAAATGTGGCAGTGTTCAGCTGTGGATGCTACTAATCCACGCCCAGGAAAAGTTCAGTGTTATTAAAAGGGCTGGCCTTGGCATTTCTTTTTGCTGTATTTATCACTTATCACTCTGAATCTACCTCATATGCCCAATTCAGTGCAGCACTGTCTGTGATATGCACAGATAAACATCCATAAAACAGATCTGAGGTGGAGCTTTTGTGGAGATCTGAGCGACAGTGGAAGGAAAGAGGAGGAATGCAGGAAGAAAAGGGAGGAGGCAGAGTGGTTGAGGGAGGCTGGTGCTGGTTAGATGTGGAGGGCAATGAGAACTCCTTCAAGCTGTAAGTTGTACACAGTAGGAATCTGCAGAGAAAGAAAGCCTGGCTTTGTTACATAGAGAATTGCTGAGTGGAGGGAATTCTACCATCCTTGAAGTGCAAGGAAGCTGATGTCCACCATCACTTGAATGATAGAATTACAAGAATTTAACCTTTATGTAAACAACTGTTTCCATTTGTTACAAGGGTGAATTGAGTGAAGGTATAATACTGTGCTCCAAGACAGGCTTCTGTCAGTCATGCTGTTTTTCTTTCCATTGAAGTTTAATGTGACCTTGAGTGAAAGGTTTTCTGCTGGGGGAGGGGACAATAAGCAGTGCAACAGGAAATCTGGTTAAGGGAATGCAGCCGGGGTTTTTTCTACTAAGGAGAAACTGGGCTGGAATGGCACTACAGTGAATTTGAAAATGCAAGGAGAACATTTGCAAATAGAAACAAATAAACCTTGTGGTGGGGGTGTGTTACTCATGATCCTGAAAAGCATCAGCTTATTTTATGTATTGTATGAGGAGCAAAATAGTAACATCTTAAACTGGGAGTGGCTTTGTCTTTTTTGGGGGGGAGGAAGGAGGCAAAGGGGATATTTGTCAGCCTTGTATGAATTCAATCCATTCAAATCATTTTAGTAGAAGCCTTTCATAATAAATAGCAATAAAATTAGTAACAATATTTTAGCATTATAACATTTCACATAATAATAACAGCAATAATCACAATAACCTGCCTAACCAAATGAGCCCACTTAAGCTCTGCCTAAGGATTCTGTGTTCAGATACTTCATTTAGGTAGGATTGCACCCTGCATGGTAAAAATGTACAAAAGCATGCACACTATCTATCTGCTAGGGTAGGTCGAAGCTCAAGTCCTTAAAACCTTCTAAGAAGTTGCATTTATGCTAAAAAAACAACAGAGAAGAAGAGCTGTGTGATACTCTTACGACTTTAGACTTGAGTCTTTTATAACTTTTTGTTACTGAAGTTGCTGTTTGCTTAAAGGTCAAATTATACTGGCTAGTAAAAAAAGGTAGCTAAAGTAGTGAATATTCTCTGGAAAAAGCATGAAGGAGATTCCAGAAAGGTCTCTTAACTTTTGGCAGATATGTATGTTTAGGTTGAAGGAGGAAAAAAAAAAAAGTAAACATATAAGGGCAGATCTTTGTTCTCAGAATAAACCTACTGTGGTTAGCTCAGCTCTAGGGCTGTGTGTGATGTGTTTGTGGGGACTGGAGAAGATGTCACAGGAGCTCACTGAACAGCAAAGGCACACTCCAGAGAATTATTTCTCAACAGGAAGCAGGATTTTAAAAGCAATGTGATCTTTGCACACAAGCAAACAAAAGAAACAAAAAGCCCCCTTGCTTTCCATCCTTGTCTTCCTAACAGCAGTGAATTCATGCTGATTTGCATAAGGAGGAAGTGCTGTGTCTTGTTTTGTTCTTTTTTCAAGACTCATTAATTACAGTAACTGAGCCACTACTGGAACCACTGCATTCTGAAATTCAGTAAACTACACTTCTTCAGGGTCCCTACGCCTCTATTCTCTGTTTATGATTTGCCTTTCATCAGCATTTAGAGCCTGGTAACTGCTGTTCACTGTCCTATACAAGTTGACCAAGCTTAGTAGTATTTCACTGTTCCAGGAAGAGTTTACAGTAAACAACATTAGTGCCTAACCCAAAGAATGTTTATTAACCTGAGTATGCCCATGTATAAAATGCACTTGGGCTCAAATATCTATACAGGTGCTCTGAGGAGAGTGAGAATACATTGTGTGGAGGTGTTTACTGTTTATACACATCATTGTTTCCTGTGCTTTAATAATGTACTTTATGTTTTGTACTTTGAGACAGCAGTATGTTTCTTGCTTTTTCATTTAGCTTTAACATGTCTGGTATATTTGAATTAGACAGTGATTAACAATTAAATGTTTAGGATTCAGTTTTATGTCCTGGTCTTTATTTGTGCTACTGACATTCACAGGGTGAAGCTGCAACAACTTGTGTATATATAACATGCAAATAAAATGACTCCAGGTGCCAAGTGAAGCAGTGGCATTCCTGTGGCCTGGATGTCCTAGCATAAACCCAGGTTTACACTGCAGGAGGGTGGCTTATTCATGTGCTCTGTGATGTGTTTCCTGCTGATCCTTAAAAGCAGATAAGGATGTTGGTTAGTTCTGTTGGTAGAATGTGAAAGTGCAGAGTCACTGCACAAAGGGGAATGTGTTGGGCTCACTTTGTTCATGCCCATGTTTGCAGTTTCCTGGACAGAGGAGTCCTGCATGAGAGTCCTTTCAGACATTTAGGTTCAGTGGCTCCTTATAGCTGGATTATCAGAGTATTTGGTTTATTTGAGTTCTTTAAGTGTTACTAAGGACTTACACAGGGAAAACTTACATGACAACCAACCCCCAGATCTTGTGAGTTGTTTCTTTGGTTTGTGTTCCAATAGAGGCTGCTCAGGTAGCAGTGCAAGCTTCTGAGCAAAAGCAAAGAAGACCTGTGGAAATAATTTCTTTCTTGTTAATACTTTTTTTTCCCACAAAACCTGAGGGAGTACTCTCAGCCCTTCTGTGAATATGCACTTCCCTTAGTGTGTGAAGAGATGTCTAAGAAAAAAGATCTGAGCTGTCTGTCAGTGTTATGAGTTGCTGTATTATAATTAAACTTGGAAAAAATGGTGACAAAAATCTCAGATGAATATTCTTCAGTACTAGTGACCTAAGATGTTTCATATGGTTGAAATACCATTGGAAAAATGAATTCTGCTTTTGGAAATGGCTGGGAATTCCAAGTCCTTTCAGTCAGTGAGGATAGTTATAACCACAGTGTATAACTAGAGAGGCATTGTTGATTCATTAATGAAGTAAAAGGATACGAAGGGGTCAGAGTGTCCTTTAAGGAAGTATCAAATTTAATCCGACCCCAGGGTCAGTGATTAGCCCTTAGAATGTATCTTGTTGAAAATGTTCCTATTTAAATAGGAAACTACTAATTGAGGGCTACTTTACTTACAGTTTTCCTTACTGACTAATTCAACCAAAATCAAAATCTCAGGGTTTGGAAACATTTTGATTTGCTTAGGCACTAAACCATCTGTTGCTTAAGGAATATTTTAGAAGGCTTTACTTTTGTCAGTGACATAGATACTTTGCTAATTAAGTCTATGTAAATGGATGATAAGCATAAATAACCTTTTGATTTCAGGTTGACACTCATATCCATGCTGCTGCCTGCATGAACCAGAAGCACTTACTGAGGTTTATTAAGCACACCTATCAAACGGAGCCCGACAGGATTGTTGCAGAGAAAAAAGGCAAGAAGATGACTTTAAAGCAAGTCTTCGAAAGCCTTCACATGGACCCCTATGACCTCACTGTAGACTCTTTAGATGTCCATGCAGTAAGTCTAGTGAAATGACAAAACAAATGGGAAAAAGCTAAGTTTTCCAAGTGTAAAATTCTAGCTTCTACAATGTTTGCATGATAACTTACTAAATCAGAATTTGACTTCATGCATTACATTGCACGTTTGAAAGAAGCTCTCACAGGATTTTTCTTTTCTGTGCCTTTTAATGCTGGGCAATTTGATTTATGAACTATTGTGTGTTCTTAAAACTGCGGTTATTTGGGTTTTTTTCCTCCCCCAGGGACGTCAAACATTCCATCGATTTGACAAATTCAATTCCAAGTACAATCCAGTTGGTGCCAGTGAGCTGAGGGACTTGTATTTGAAGACTGAGAACTATATTGGTGGGGAATATTTTGCTCGTATGGTCAAGGTAAATAAGTTTCAAGCTTTTCCAGCTGTAGAGAAATGAAATTAAGGTTTATTTATTGTAATAGATTTGTGATGCCATAACTGTATACAGACCTAACACTATGGTTAAGTGATTCCAAGTATTGGGCTTGCTCCAGCAATTCCTAAGAGGAAAACCTCTGCTAAGCCAGCTCCTGCTGCTTTCTAACAGTTTTATGAGGTAGAAACGTACACGTAAGCTGTGTATGAGTTCAAAGCTGAGTTGTGGGTGGTTTTAAACTAATGGAGAGAAGCTGAGGGTCAATTCACTGGTTTAGTATTTTGTTAGGGTTTAGTTGGCTGCTGGTAGTTGCTAGGGAAGGAGGAGCTAGGGAAGTGCCTCTGCATAAATCTGCATCTGCACATGCATGTGAAAGGCTTCAAATTAATTTCTTAGAACAAAAAAATGAATAGTTTTCGTGATGTAGTAGATGTCAGCTCTTCTTGAATATACAGAAGTACTGTCTAAAATTAATTGCTGTAAAACTGCTTGCTACCACAGATTCTGGGTCAGATTCTCCATTGTTCTGCGTATTTTATGTAGACATTTGCTGTAGTTTCAATAGTCTAATTCTGATTTATTTATCTTAAATGTAGGTCTGACAAAGGTGTTAGTAATGACTGCAGAAGAACATTGTCCCTTAAAAGGAGATGTTAGAGTTATTCCCAGTTACATGTACAGTTAAGTTATACTCACATGATATTTGAGCTAGCTTGCCAGTAGAGTATTTAGATGCCTAAAATAAAATAATGTATTGAAAGACAAGAGATTCCCTTTTATCTTTGAAGGGTGCCAATACAGTTATGTCTGCTCTGAGGAAAATGTAATGATAAATATATTTCTAGCTCTAACTGATCTCAGTGTCCATATTAAAGCAAATATATTTATTACTTACTAGGAAGTAGCCCGTGAACTAGAAGAAAGTAAGTACCAGTACACAGAACCCCGCTTATCCATTTACGGACGGTCTCCAGATGAATGGCTGAACTTGGCAAAATGGTTCATTAAGCATAAAGTTTATTCCCCTAATATGCGCTGGATAATTCAGGTTCCCAGAATCTAGTAAGTAATCAGGAGCTCTTGGTAATCTTAATAGTTTGAAATCATACCACTGACTTAATTTCTGGTAATATTTAGATGGCTTATTAGCTGTCCTGTAGTTCTATTTATAAGCAATAGCTTGGGAGATTTATTTTTGACCATTGGTGCAGTTTTCCTGACAGTCTGGGGGTGGAAGACAGGAGATGGGATTGAATCTACTCTTTATGAAGGTATTCAAAACTACTGTGAATTATTTGTAAGTCTGAAGACATTGAAACCAAAAATTACAACTGGGTAAAATCAAGCTGCATTCAAAGGCCAATTAAAATACAATTTAGTAATAAGAATAAATCAACTCTTGAATTCCATGAAGGAGTAGAAAATGCTTTGTCAAATTGTTACCATCAAGATTAGTGACTAAATGACAGTGAACTTGAAAACAACCCAGACTGATGATTTCCAAACTTAAATCCTTGTCAGTTCTTAGTTTTTAAGCATCCTTTGGGACTTTATTTCTTTGTTTCCAATACTGTGTGTTGTAATACAGTCTCCCCTGATAATTTTGTCAGACTTAATAGCTGAGCTTCATGTTTTGAAATGTCACAGCTGGGGTATGAGTAGAGAAGGAGCTGTCACAGTCACATATATCCCCCAGAGTGTGCTTTTCACTAGGGAGAAAGTTTCTCTCCTTTAATTTCTTACATAGCAATTTCTGACATGCATGGCACAGTCAGCACTTGGAATAAGCCATGCACCTAGTGGCACTTGGAAGTACTATCCCCTTTTTTCTGAAAGGCTCACTAGAGCTCAGCATTCTGCTTTCCTTTGGAGTAGTTACAGCTTTAGGAAACAGAATCCTTCACGAGAGGTAGCTCGTTATCCCCTGGTAGTAACTGGATGTCTGTAAAGGACAGGGTCACTGCTCTGAGGCAGCATCTGCCCCTGCATGCTGTCTCTATTTTTGGAGCACTTGAGAGCTTCAGCAGAGCCTGCATGAAGCAGAGTGCCAGGCAGTGCAGGAAACAGAGCACAGAGACAATCTGCCCTGACATAAACTTTGAATTTCTGATTCCTGGTGGAACTGAAGCTCTAGAATGTACACAAAAAACAGAAAATATGAAAGTGAAGGACAATACAAGCTTATTAAAGAATGTGTCTATTTTTTCCCCTTCAGTGACATATTTAGGTCCAAAAATATTCTGCCTAGTTTTGGGAAGATGTTGGAGAACATCTTTGTACCTTTGTTTGAAGCAACAATCAATCCCAAAGACCACAAAGAATTGCACCTATTCCTCAAATATGTAAGTATGTTTGGGTTTTCTTTCTCACATGAAATGGATCCTCTGCTGCTCTTTTTTTTTTTTTTTTTTGTCCACAGCTCTTCCCAGACACTAAAAAACCTTCCTTCTCCACAGATTGCCTGTGTTATTATTTCTTCAAAGCCCCGACACATAATTTAGTACAAATCTGTGTGAGGTCCTATGCTCACAAAACCTGTTTATTTCCTCAGAAACAGCTCAGCAGCTATTTATTTGTCCTTTCATTTAATAACCAAAAATGTTTGCATGCTCTTGTGCATCATCATCCAGGATAGGTACTTTGAGCTGCTTCTAAACTGGTCTCCAAGAAGGAGGCAGCTGGAAGGAAGCTTTGTGTAGATTGTGATGGATCTCAGGAGAGAAGTGGGGATGTAGCTGCTGGGACAAGGTTAACACAGACATTTCTGAGTGTGCCTCAGATCACAGCTCTGAGGTTTGCTGGGAGCCTCTTGCTTTCAGCTGCTTATCAAAGACAGCAGATGAGTTCAAAGGATTCTAGTCTGGATCTTAGGGAGTTTTGCAGCTCTGTAAACCCCCACAGCAGCCTGAAGGCTTTTGTGCACCTGGGCTTCCTGCTTGTCTCAGGAGAAAAAAAATGGGTAAAACTTTGACAAAATATGTTATTCCTGCTGTGTGCATGGTATGGTAGGATGCAGAGCAGCAGGACTGCTAGGATAGGGATGGAAATGAAGGAGGAGGGACTGGATGCTTGTTCACACAAGTCCTGAAGCAAGAGTAAGTGGCACTGAAGTGTGCTTCTTGAAGCCCCTTATTTCTGTGGATTTCTTCTCCCATCAGGTGACTGGCTTTGACAGTGTTGATGATGAATCCAAACACAGTGGCCATATGTTCTCTGACAAGAGCCTTAACCCTGACCTCTGGACCAGTGAGAAGAATCCCCCATATAGCTATTATTTGTATTATATGTATGTCAACATCATGTTGCTAAACAACCTTAGAAGGTAAGTAGACACTCTTCTATTTTACAAGCTCACAGAAAATCAATATCTTTCTCTCAGACTGTCACAGTGTCGAGATTACAGATCTTCTGAAGCAAGGGTTATTTTGAACTACTTAGAGTTGAGCACTTGAGATATTTTGAAAATACTAATGATAGAATTAATTCAAACATAAAATTCAGAAATTGTAGAGGCATCAGATTAATATCTTGGTTTGATATTTTTGTGTATTTTGGGATTTTTTAACTCCTTAAAGCTGCATATATCAAACGAAAGAAAAGAAGGGACCCCCACAAAACCCACTCACTGCTCTCTGCTTGGCTTTGCAGCAGATTCCCAAATACAATGCACCTGCCTCTTGGTGCCTGGCTATCTCCTGGTAATTTCAGAGACACAAAGTAATGTTGTGCACTGGCTTAGGGGCTGCTGCATTCAGAGACAGACCAAGTAGGACACAATTACAAACCACACATCCAGCTAACTTCCTTTAGCAGGCTTCTTGACTCACTCAGTTTAATACTTTTGAGACCAATGTCTAGGCAAGTAATGCAGGGAGTTATGTGACATCAGCCTGTCAGAGCAGATTTTGGCATCAGGCTCAGGAAAGCCTGAAATTCAATGTGAGGTTATATTGCTAATTTTGCAGCTGACTCATTGGCCTGCACAACTCCAGCCGAGGCACAGTGAGGTTATTCACTAATGTGAGAGTGTCATCACTTACCCTGAAAGGATTTGCTTAATTTAATTTAGTTATTTAGATTATTTTAGTTAGATTATAGAAGGTGCACAGATTTGTCATTTTACAGTTTTATCCAAGTTAGCATTCAAAATATTATTTCTTCTCTCCCACTGCTACTTCAAGCATTTTTAATCATCCTATTTGATCAAAACTCATAATGCAAACACCCACCTTAAATTATCTCATATGTGCCACAATCAGGTGTAGCTCTTTTAATTCTATAATGGAAAGGACAGACTACAGCAGATAGCTGCAGGAAAGTCATCCCTTTCTCCTGACTTCCTTTACATTCTCTGTAGTCTACATGCATTTTCTGTTCCAAAGAGAGATTCTGCCAGAATGAATGCATTTCTTTTCTACCTCAAGATCATTTTGACTACTGTATTAAAATGCCCCCAGATAATCATTAAATATTCTTTACATCTGAGATACTGACAGAATTCACCAATGAGTCACTAACTGTTCACCCTGTTAATCTAAGTGCTTGAGTCAACACAGCCCTGACAAGACTGTTTTATATTTTTGGTAATATCAGCAAGGATGGATTACATCCTCACATCAGGAGAAATGTTACTGACTTCCACCCTAGAATTGCCTTATAGTCTAACACTCCTTGTTGAAATTGTGTTTTAAACATGTCCAAATACTTGTGGGACATTTTTCTGCACTGAGTAACAGGGTTCATTATAACCTCAAACCCAGCATCACTTTTAATGCAGGTGTTAATTCAGTAATTCTAGAAATTGCAGTGGAAGTCTGGTGTAATAACATTCCTAGATCACCTCTGTTTCTGAAGGTGTGGTTTTATGCTACACTTAACCTGGTGAGATGGCAGGCTCTGATTACTCTAGGCACTGTTAGCTAACTCTTGGCAATGTGCTTCCCCTTCTTCCCTCATTTTGAACCAGGAATTCTGCAGCCACAGGTTGCATGGATTTACTGAATTTTCCATCTGTCACTTCACTCCACTGAAATCCATTCAGTAGCTGTTCACCCAGTGGGTAGGCAATTGCTAAATGAGATGTAACTGGGGAAGGCAAGAAGACACAAGTATGTCTGGTGGTAGAAAGAGCTTGGGTAGAGGGACCTGCCCTTTTGAGCAGCCCACTACAGGCAGGCTTGGGTAGATGTCTCATCAAACTGTATGAGAATGTGTAACTTCATTTTCTTCTTTTTAAATCCACATATTACTGGCAGTTATATACCAAATAAAGAACAGTGCTTTCTTTTAAGTGAAATTTGCTTTTAATCTCTTCAGGGAAAGAGGCATGTGCACCTTCCTGTTTCGACCTCACTGTGGAGAAGCTGGGTCTATCACACACCTTGTTTCTGCCTTTCTGACAGCAGACAACATCTCTCATGGATTGCTCCTGAAGAAGGTATTGCTCCTAAACTAATCACTGTGTGCTCAGACATCCATCACTGGTTCAAACAGAAGGCACCGAATGGACATTTTTCATTAATTCATTTTCTTAGCAAGGCACAAGTAACAGTTTGGTCAGAAACTCCACCCAGACCCCTGCCCCCAGCACCAGAACACATGGACCTGCTGGAGAGAGTCCAGAGAAGGCCAGGAAGATACTCAGAGTGCTGGAGCACCTCTCCTGTGAGGAAAGGCTGAGAGCATTGGGCTTGTGCAGCCTGGAGAAGTGAAGGCTCCAGGGAGACCTAGCACCTTCCAGTAGCTAAATGGGGGTTACAAGAAAGCTGGAGAGGGACTTTTTGCAAGGGCAGGTAGTGACAGGACAAGGGGGAGTTGAAAGAGAGTAGCTTTAGATTAGATATTGGGAAGAAATTCTTTACTGTGAGGATGGTGAGGCCCTGGCACAGGTTGCCCAGAAGCTGTGGATGCCCCATCCCTGGAAGTGTTCAAAACCAGGTTGGATGAGGCTTTGAGCCACCTGGTCTAGTGGGAGGTGTCCCTTCCCATTGCTCGGGGTTCGAACCAGATGATCTCTAAGGTCCTTTACAAACCAAACTATTTCAAGATTTAATGAAATAAATAAGCTCATCTGAACTTTCAATGAAATAAATAAGCTCAACTGAACTTCCTGTTCTGAAGCTACAAAAAGACAGCTTTGTCTTCACAGGGAAGGAAGATCAACTGTTCAGATATGTCAAAGACTTGGCAGCACCCATTTTTGGTTACTCTAAGCAGAGTTAAAATTATGTGAACAAAATTTAAAACTTTAGACTTGCTACTGCTCCCTGGTTTAGTCCCAGAAGAAGTTAAGGAAAGCTCTCATTTTTTCTCTATGTGGAAAAAGGTCATTTTCTCTGATTGGCATTTCTGTACTTCAGGGTTCTTCAGAAGTTCTTTAAGGATTTGATTATTTTGATCAAGAAATTCAACATAGCTGTTTGACACAACAATATTTTATGACAGAACAAATGCTGTAATTCCTGGCACATTAGTTAATGAAAATCATCATTCAACCCATCCTCAGGGCACTGTTTCATAATTAAAATAATTGGTCAGTGGGTGGCAGACTTGTACTAAGTTTACTGTAATTTTTCAGGAGTTCCCTTATACGTGATTTTTTTCTGGTTAGTGCTGGAAAATTCTCAGTGTTTTTCAACATAACCAAGAACAAAGAAAAAATATACCTAAAATCATGTCCAATACTAAGCTCAAGAATAATAATTCATAAAATTAGACTCAGAGTAGCACTAAAGCAGTGTGTGACCAAAGCATTCTCCTCTTCCCTCTCTCCTGCATGGCCTGGTGTGATAAGATGGGATAGCAGGTACTAATAATAGTAACAGTAATAAAGGCACTCGTGAGGTTCATAGGCTGGCTAAGGCAAAGCAGTCAGAAAGATGACGTGATCACAGATTATTTACATTATGTACAACATCAACACATGACTTCTCGTAACTTAAAATTTCTTTTGCTCCTAAAATTTATCTATTGGACCACAGCTTTGGAAATAAAAAATTGCTTAGCAGTACTTTACCATTTGTTTTCTGTGACTTTCAGGTTTTAGGGGAAGGTATGCAGCTGATATCAAATGCAGTGCCCATAATGGTCATATATATACTTACTAATTCACAGTAATATTAGTCACTGTATTTTTAAGCAGACTATGTTTAAGAATATAAATTATTTTTATAAAGATCAGTAAGATATAAAATTCAGACTTTTAAATATTTCCTGGAGAAGTCATGGTCAACCTAATTTTTTTGATCTTAGTCTTTCCCCTGTATTGCTGTTTCCATTTTATCCAAGGGAAATCCTTCTCTTTTTCATTATCCCATAGTACCATTAAATGCTGGCTGTGTTTTGTTTTTCAGAGTCCTGTCCTCCAGTATCTGTATTATCTTGCACAAATACCCATTGCTATGTCCCCACTTAGTAACAACAGCCTATTCCTGGAGTACTCCAAAAATCCGCTACGGGAATTTCTCCATAAGGGCCTGCATGTCTCCCTCTCCACAGATGATCCTATGCAGTTTCATTACACAAAGGTAGGAATTGCAAAAGGCATCAGCTTTGAATTTGGCAACAGCACCACAAGGGTCCAGAATGACCTGAAAGCTGTTTTATTTCATTGCTTAGGACATAGCGTCATGTCTTTCAGTCACTTCATTCATTCTCCCTCCTCATTCTCTGTCTACTACTCAGGCTTCAGAAGGAAATGTCTGATTTCCTAATTATGTTTCTTTTGTACTCTTGCCTCTCCAGTGTTGGCTGTTGAAGTATAAAATGAAGGATGAGGCTGAAGGGAGGTTTGAGCCTTCATAAACAATCCTCTAGAGTGCCAGGAAAGTCCAGTTTCCTTACTCTAATAAGTCTGGGGAAGTACACTACAAAAACACGATGTAGCATCTCAAGATGACATATGAGCTGCTTGCTCAGTGAGCCGGAACAGATTCCTGCCCTTGGGTGGCCTGGCAGGACAGGAGTGCCTGGTCACTGGCTGCGATGCCCTGGTGTGTGGCTGGCACCGATTTGAGCCATGCTGTGCCCAGAGGGGCCCGTCCGTGGCTCAGCTCCGTGTCCCAGGACAAGCCGAGCCCTGCTGGCCTTGGCCCGGGCTGGCTGCTGGCCCGGGAGAGCTGCTGCTGGCCCGGGACATGGAGCTGCTGCTGGCCCGGGACACGGAGCTGCTGCTGGCCCGGGACACGGAGCTGCTGCTGGCCCGGGAGAGCTGCTGCTGGCCCGGGACACGGAGCTGCTGCTGGCCGGGCACGGCTGCAGTCACACGGAGCCTGCAAGGTCCAGCCCGCCGGGGCCACACCCGCCCGCCCCGCGTGGGAGGGCCGGAGCGAGAAATTGCCCTGCTACCTGTCCATGTGCAAAATCACTCAGGCTTTACAACTGGGTGCTCCAGAGGGCTTGTGTACCCTGGGGGCTCCTTTGGAACTGCCTAAGAAATGCCTCCAAGGATCTGGACTGCAGGCTCCAATTTCTTAGACTAAGCTAACTGGATACCCAGTGCCTATTAATTATTAACTAGTAGTCCTTGGGAAATTTGAAATGAACAATTCTTTTCATAGTAGTTGTGATTTTAAAGTTTCAAACTTCTAATTTTTCACAGCTGTCTAAAGAGCATGTATAAAATCCTTGCTAGTAATGAGTATGAATCCCCATTTATATCTTATTTACATATAATTTAGTATCAAATGTATTTTGGTGCTGCAGGAAGCTCTTATGGAAGAATATGCTATTGCAGCTCAGGTGTGGAAACTAAGCACGTGTGACTTGTGTGAAATAGCAAGAAACAGTGTTCTACAGAGTGGACTGTCAGATAAGGTAAGCATGGCTGGAAAACCTCTCCAGTGAATATCAAGGCAAGTAGGAACCAGAAGTCAATAGTCTGAGCACTGAATAGCAGGTGCTGAATGATGTATTCTTGCACATCCCGGTTCTCTTTCCCATAAATGGTTACAAACTATCTGCTATGCAGTCTTACATTACAAGTAAAGTATTAATATTACTTTTCCCCATTAGCTTTGTTTTGGAATTCTCAAAATATGTAGAGACACCAGATGTCTGTTTATACTCAGTTCTCCTTCCAGTTACAAACTTTTAATTATTTGGGTGATATCCTTCTGCCAGTGATTTTCTGCATCATGTCTTAGCATTAAGTAAAAACAAACTGCCTGTCATAAGTAAGACATGTTTTTTTACTTAAAAGGGAGTACTGCAGAAAATATTCTGGTTTAGATAGGCAGTCAGATTAGATTAAATTCCCCTTTGGCTTGAAAATTTTATACAGCCAAGGCTTTCTCTAGGACTTACTTTAGAGCATTCTCTCTTCTGTGTCACTTTTGAACGTTTCTCTGAAGGAACTGGTATTTGAAGGACCTTCATGAGCACATTCTGTCACTTCTTCCAATATTCCCTGCTGACAACTACTCATTTTCCTCTTGTGTGACATTTAACCAACAAAAGAGACCTAAGCCTCTTTTTGCCCTCTCACATGCAAGATGTGGCAGTGAAGGCTGAACACTAACACAGAGGGTTTTAGCAAGCCAGACTGAGTGTACTTTTGAGTGATTATATGGATAAACTTTGGCCTTAAAATCTCCTAAACTGGTTAAGACTCTGAGGAAGAGTTCAATGGCCAGCTGGTTCAGACTGCTCTTTTCACTTGTACTGGACTCATTCAGCTAACACTAATTCCTGCAATAAGTCAAATCAGTTGAACTGACTTCTTCCTTTTGACTTTTAATCCCGTTCACAGGAAAAGCAGAAATTCTTAGGGGTGAATTATTGCAAGGAAGGGCCTGAGGGAAATGACATTCGAAAGACAAATGTTGCCCAGATCCGGATGGCCTTCAGGTATGAGACTCTGTGCAATGAACTCAGCTTCCTGGCTGATGCCATGAGAACAGAAGATATTTCTACTCTGTCCAAGTAGTTACAAACTCAGAGAAACCAGAATGTGTTCCTCTTAAGCAGGATAAGATGCTAATTAACCTCAAATCGCCTGTCTTTGATGCTACAGAGACACAACTGAACAGTACAGAGACAAAGGGAGTATCTGTGGAAGGTAAACAGCGTTTGCTGTCACCTGTTACTGCGTTATTCTTGTCGCAAAGATTTTGGTTTCTACGAACATTAGGCTTTTTAAGATTGCTGTAAATATTAACTGCAAACTCAGAATCATGTACTATTTGTTTCATACTGTCTTAACTGTGCCCTGCTGTGTAGCCTGGGAAACCAGAGTGTATCTGTAGAGCAGGTGTGCTGTGCACCTGAGGATCCCACAGATGCTGACAGCATGCACCCACCTGGGCTGGTCCTGCAAGTCTCAATACCAGTCATGGCTTTTAACACTTTTAAGTTTAACCCTTTTTTTTCATTAGCAGTTTTTATGGGGTGCAGAATTTTGAGGCTACCCTTTCATTCTGGAGGGTGTTCTGACACAGTTTTTAACTCAATGTTTCAGCAGTTACATTGGAAAACAAGAAAAACCAACATCGAGTAATCTTGTTCAATGACTAATTAATTCCTGTTGTTATGTAGGATGTCAGTGAAGAACAGCAGATGAATGGTTTTTAATCTAGCAAATGGAAAACATGGTGTCAAAATCACTATTATGCATTGTAATGGGTCTAATTATATCATGAAAATTTTGCCTTGAAAGCTGAGAACACTTTTTTATTGCTTTGTAATGGGAATATGTGGATATGTCCGTTCAAATTATTTAGAAATTTATGCAGATAATTCTGGTTGCATGTAAAGAGAATTTTTTTACTTGAAAAAGGGAAGTGTTCTTATGAATCAGTGGTAGAAATGCCAGACCTGGTTCTGGTCCTACTTCTGACATATTTTTACACATTTGTTTTAGTCTGTATTTTAGTCAACTACAGCTGAATGGGAAGTCAAGCTGTCTATTTATACAGAAGCCAGCCCACTTGAAATCTGTCATTTCAAATGATGGTATGTTATGTTAAACTATTTATTTATGAGGAAGTGGTTAGTAAAATACAGCTACTGGAGTATTTATCACTTTCAGTCTTTCTGTTTCATCATCTTTATGACAAGTACTTCAGAAAGGATTAAAGGTGATAACATGATGGCAGCTATGTACTGTAGAAGCTGCACACAGTTTCACACCAAAAAAGACTCGAGGCTGGGGAAGCAGAGGGTGTGGATGCCTGTGAGTCCAGCAGAGCAACTCAGTTCAAAGGCCTGCAGTCCCTGAGGCAGGATCTGAGCCCAGGGTTAGACCCCTGGCTGTCTAATATCCTGCATAGGGACACTGGGCTTCTTCAAACAGGCATTCAGCATTAATGCATAAAAAGCCTGTAACTGATACTGGCCCATCTAGGTTCACCTGCCTTTGAACCCTGCATGTTGTGCTCAGCCAGATGTCTTGTGCCACTTCTATTTCCTAGGCCAGGCCCCTCTCCTGTGCAAGGAAATGGCACTGAAGTAGGGGAAGGAGGAATTCCTTATCACCTCCTATAGTTGTGCAGCCTTGCAAGAACACTGCAAGAGAGAGATAAACCTAAAGATGTCAGGAAGCAGCCTGGAATTAAGGCTGCTCTGAGGGAGTCCAAGGCACAAGAGGGAGAGCTCTGGCCATCCACTTACCATCACAGTTAGCCAATGTCATGCACAGGGAGCTGCAGTGATTGCAGAGGCTTTTCATCTACAACCAGGGCTGCAGACAGCTGGTGGGAATTTGACTTCTGCTCTTCAGTGCCCCAGCCTAATGTCTGCAATGTGCCACATTTTGTATTCCTTGTACCCCTAAAAATCATGTGAGACCACATTATGCCGTCCAGCTGTATGAGAGTAAAATATTCCCAAGTTCTGAGTCAGCAGCCCCTGCCAGCCTCACTGTTAGGAATTTTAGCAGCTCATAGAATGAAGTCTCAGGATTGGTGTCATCTGTTTAGGATGAAGTCTGAGAAAGTGGTTTAAGCTGTTCAGCTGCATCAGATGCAAATGTCTTGTTTTCATCAGTACAACTTCCTAATAAACTGTTATCAGCATAACATTATTTGGGAAAAACATCTGCATCCAGGCTAAATAAGCAACATGCTTGGTATGAAGAATTTCAATTTTAAGTATTTCCATGTGATAAACATTGCTTTACTTGGGTAGTTTCACCTATTAGTGCTGCTTTTGTTGTCATTTACATGTTTTTTTTAGTTTCCTTAAAATTACACCAAATTTGTGTATATATTTAATACCTTTTCAGCTTTCCTTACCTCAGGTTCTAATAGGTCTGTAGCTGTTATTGAAAAAAACCCAACTGGATTTGCATATTCAGTGAATGGACAGTAACTGTGATTCTGACAATAACCACAGTAACACATAAGTGGTCATGACCACAAGTTCTGCTTTTTGTGCTTTCTTGTGTGCTGCTTATAAGGGGAAATTGGGCTTATAGCATTATATTTGGGGAAATATAAACAGACATCCTTTCAAGCTTCCACTACTACATTTCTCCTGGTCATCCTTTAATTGGGCAAATGTTACTGATTGCCAAGTTCAGTTCTTAAGCTTTTCCTTGTTTTGTTTTTTTAAAGTTGCATTTTTGTGCTAATGTGAGGCTGTTCAGAGTAACCTTGAGGGCTCAGGCTGTGGCTGGAATGCAAAGACAGATCCAACACAAGATACTGCTGTACACACAGACTCCAGTGCAGGACAGGGCAGTGACTGAGCCCCCCAGCTGTGCTGAGGTTAAACCTGGTTAGAACACAGCTGGTTTGACTCAGGAGCTGGAAGAACATCACTGCAGGTGGCAACTGCTGCAGGATGGAAGAACATCCTACTTGCTCTTTGCTTCATTAGGAGAGAGGCTCAAACACTATTCAAGGCTTCCTTAAATCTGTTGGTTCAAAAGCATTTTATACTTTCAACCTGGAATGGTTAATTATGGTTATTTGATGTTTACAACCTATCCACTTGAACAATTCTTTCTGTTCTGTTACTTTAGCAAACTTAAAGCATTTGCTCTGCTACTGGAGAATACATTTTTTTTCACAGCCCAGAGCCACCTTACTGTCTCATATCATTGTTCTTTATGTGTGGCTAAACATTTCTGTTCTCTTGGCCTAGTTAAAATCCAAGTCTGAAAAGGTGTCTGTAAAAACTGCTTTTTCTTTCTGTGCCTGAGTTACATGATGTTTATCTTTTGCCTCTTGTGGAAGCATTAAACATTACACTAATGAATGAATTGTAAAAGAATATGGTTATGGATTTTGTGTGTATATCTCTCAAAAAAATGTAGTTCCTCTCAATCGCCACATTTAAGGAGAACTAAAACCATGTGCAATTAAAATGACTAAACCTAAATAAAGCATGAAAACTGAAAAAAAAACCCCCACTGGAGATAGGGAAGACAGTGAGCACTATTTAGGAGAAGAGGCTAAAGGCTTATCTGGCTTAAAACAATTCAGTATTAATGCAAAACAACCACTGCAACCTGGCATAAAGTTCTGAAAGTAAAGTTGCATTGCTGCCCCCACCGTCTCTTGGTCCCCACCCTGCTTCCCTGCCCATCCAAGCTGGTCCCCAGGGCAGGGCACGCAGCAGATCCTGCTGATCCTGGAGCCTCATGTGGATATTGAGCTGAGAGTAAAGACACCCAGCCTGGGAGCAGGAAAGCAGCCCTGACCCTCAGGGCAGAGTACTTCAAGGTTCTGTGATTTTTGTGAGCATGCACAACAGATTTATCTGACAAAACCCAACTAAGAAGCCAACAAGTGACAGATTTAAATAAATAGTATCAACACAGATATCCTGCTACAGTCACCATGACTTTTGAGGAAAAGCATAACACAAAACACTTCAGTAAGAAAGGGAGTCAAGATTTTTAGATTAAGATTAGAACATCATCCCTTTCAGTACACAAACTTTAGTTCTGTACACGAGCAGCACTGGTGAAGTACAGGAGTGCAGGTTCATCTGTAACTGAGAAATGTGCATTTCTCCCCCATACCTCTCAAAGCACTGAACACCACTGTTAAACAGCACAGTCTGTATAATACTGAGACACCAACACCACTGCTTCATTAGTCATTCACCATGACTGACAGCTCTCACATAAAAAGTAGTTTTGAATGTCTGTTAAAATGGGTCAGAACAACATCAGCATAGAAGCACAGATTGTTGTATCAAACTCCTACCTTCTTACACTTACAAATTTCAGAGGTGCAGGTTTCTAAATACTTTAGGTTTACTTTGTGAAAACACCCAGCATTTTTAAACAGCACTTTGAACTAAAGAAGAATGCTCATTTAATCACCTATTGGTTTGTATTCTTCATTCCAGCAGACAGTGCAAAGTTCTATCCAAATTCACAAAACTGATAATTCCTTCTAATATTAAACCTACAAATCCCATGCCCAGTGTTTACTGTTTGGATTTTGATGGCTTAGTGAGGTAAGCAAAGATCTGCTAATGAACATCTCAGCAGCTCAGACACAAAAGCAGAATGTGCTGTCCCATCCCTCGTGGCTGTAACATTGGCTGGCTCAGAGCGAAACGTTACCTGGTGATCACACACTGTAGTCACTGGAAAGCACACAGCCCCATCCAGGCTATTTCCAGTGACACATCCCAGCAGGAAAAGTTTTCAGCCCTTAAAGAATATTGCTATATGATAAATTCTATGCCTTGGAATCAAGCATTAGAAGAAATGACAGTTAACAAAAATTGAAATGACTGATTTTAAGACACACTCATAAAGCAAAATTCTGTTCACCCACTTTTAAACAGGTGAGAAAACCTCTGGCAAGTTATATTCAGGGATGATTCAACAACAGAAGCCCAAAGAAAATACCTAATTACTGTCATATTACTTCCATTACAGAGTGTGTGTGAATACAAAATCGAAGCATTGTGTATGGGCAGTGTAAGGATTAAGGCCAGCCAGGTTAACACAGAGCTCCTACTTACATCAAACATCCTTAGGGCTCCCTGAGGGGGCTGTTCTTCCAGGATCTAGCTGGATGCAAAGCACAAACAACCATGGCCAGTATGTTCCTTCCAAAAATAAAGCATTTGGCACATACAGCTCTACGGGGCTGGGATTGAACAGCTCAGTTCCAACCTATAACATAGAGATCTCAGTGGTTGCCCTGGCTTCCAGAACTGGAAAGAGTATGGATTAGAAAACCTTTCTAATTATGTATAGAATTTTCTTTAAAGGAAAGATATGGAAGGTAAATACACCATTTCCCATGAGAAAAAAAGAACCATGCCCATCACACTGATATGGTGCCTAAACTTGAAACCTAGTATATATAAGGCTTTGCTAATTGCTCTGGCACACCTACCTCCTGCTGTGCCTGTCAACTGGTCATTTTATCCATTCTAATTTCCTGATCTGTTAATGAATTCTGCTGCCATTTCTGCCTTGGCTTCGAAAGATCCAAACAGATAAGCCATGTAACTAGACAGAGGAAAGAGTTACATTAATTACATATTTTAATTCTTATATAAAACAAGGAAAAATTAGAAAAAAAGTACGCCAAACCTTAGCATTCTTAAACTTTAAAATATCATCAGAAACATGATAAAACTACTTAGGGTAAAAGTGTATCACACTTCTCTGAAAATAAAAATCCTTTTCCCAAACAAACATGCTCCTCAGTATTGTCCTCTAAGAATTAGAGTTGTTTAATTTTTCCCATAATCTCAGAATGTTCCAATTTATTTGTGTACCTAGAAGAGCCAAATCAGAGCCAGTTTCTTGTTTTGCAGAGCTGCACTGAGGTACCTTGTTGATACAACCCTTCGAAGTTTAAGAGAGCTCTGACTCACAATGCCACACTTTTAACCACACCACCTGTACAATGCACTTGTATTTGGATCAAAACTCAGTTTTCACAATTCTGTGGTACTAAAGCCAAGAGATTCCTAAAGCTTAAAAGAACTCTAACATTTCTTCCAAAGTAACTTTATTGCACGATTCATACACAAAGTTTAATATAGTGGAATGTTCTTACCTATTAATACCATCTCTAATGTTTAAGTTACAATTTCACATTAAACCTGTAAGAAATGTTCACTCAACACAAGAAAGTTAATTTATTCTAATGCCCCCCACCAACAGGTATTTGCAGTAATTCACATTTTCAAGGTCTAGCTTCTGGAACTCATTGCCATGTCCATGCCAATAGATTCCTTTTTCAAAATTGTTTGCTAAATGACTAAGTAATACCAACCAGTACCAAATTACTAGGTTTTCAGTATTAAAGTATCTATTTCTCCATATAACATACAGTACATATATTTTACAAGGCACACATTACAGTATCTACATCACAGCAGTGTGAATTACAGCAACTTAATTTAAAAAAGCTGTACAGAATACAAAGTTTACTTTTTCACTATTTAAATAATTTTTGCATTAGTTTATATTGTAATTGTCATTATGCTGCAATTAACAACTTGTTTGCATCATTATAAAATTACATTTTAAGAAGTTCATGTAAGTTCTCAGCAGAAAGTCAACTTATAAAATCTCAGTTCAGAAGTATAATTCTTGAAGTACTTGAAAAATAAAGTTAGCTTGAGTCTTTCATTTAGTTGCTCTTTCTGTTCCAGTGATATAAAAAGTTTAAAAAATTCAAAGATTATCTGAAAGTTCTGAACATGGACTAATGCAAGCTCAAGAAGCAAAAAGAAACCAAACTGGTGCGTGATTAGGAATATCTGCACATGTTTTGGTGGGAAATCCTGGGCCAGTAAAGATTTCCAGCCCAAACAACAACCGCCTTTATGCAACCAAACACTCCATACATATCCCATTCTCAGCTATATACACTCCTAAAAGGATTTTTCCATAGGTAAATACAGATTTACACACTAAGCCATACTGGCTCTCAGATGACAGAGTCATGAAGGGTACGTTGCTTCTGTCTTAGAACCTATGATAAATTTGACAATGGTGTCACAAGCCAAGCTCAAACAGGTGCCATACTCTGTGCACATTCTTTAACAAATTGATGCAATTAAGTTATTTTGTAGCCAATTAAGAAAAATAAGCTAAATGTGCATACCTGCATGTGCACATGCCTTTTAGTTCAGAACCTGTCTGTGACAAAAGGACTTAAGCCTTATGGCATCATGGAATTTTAACAGGTATGGTAAGGAAAAATGCAGTCTCACAGTAGGCAAGATTTATGCGCTGTTATAACCTCAAATGCTACACTTGAATATTTTAACTTGAGGTTACTGAGTGAGAAAAAGTAGTATTTGTTAATATACATATATATAGATAGATATATATAATTAATTCTCTACAGTAGCCATTCATTTCCATAACACTATTTATGCACAAGAGGCTTAAGATGGGTTTCCTGAATACTAACAGTTTTAGACTGTCTAAACTCAGCTCTTAAAGACTTTATTCTGCTAGACACAAAATACTGTTGCACTCCAGTTGAGATATCCCTTTTCCAAGCTGTCACATGTGCATCTCAGTCCAAGCCACATTATTGTTAAAGAAGTTTCCCTCTGCTACATAAAAGCATATTGCACTTGTAGATATTAAGTAGAGCACCCTTGCTTAGATTATCACTTGTAACTCTTCATATACCTTTTAACTCTGATCTCATCACTTCAAAAACTCAAGAGGAGCAGATAAAGCCACAGCATCAGACTAAACTACACCTTAAGTGCTAATTCAAATAAAGGCATTCTCTTCAGATATGCCCAATGTTTAGAAATAATTTTAGCTGTTCTTTATCAAAAACTACTGAAGCTGATTTACTGCTTTTAGGATTGTGTACAAAACTGTTTAATGTTTCCAAGCTAATAAGACTATGCTAAATATAATATTTAAAAAATATTCAAAGAGTTAAGTCTTGTTAGAAGAATAAGGGGAAGTGCACATTTACAGACCTGCCTACACTCTCGAAAACAGATTTAAAATAATTAACACTAAAAGTAATAGCAGATCAGATTAAGTATCTGTAAACACTAAGAGCAGCAATAACTTCCTACTGAAGAACAGGCAGTGGGTCATCTTCAAGTTTCAACAGTAAAATTTCAAATTAATAACCACTAATGCTAACTCATCATCTTTATTCACATTAGTTGTGAATAAGGGACTGCTTTTAAGGGTAGGAACTGTGAGGTCAAGCCATCTGCCACGCTTCATCTCTGTAGCAGTACACTGTGATGCTCAACCAGCAGTTTGAGTTGTAGTTGTGCTGTTACAAGTTGCTTCATCAAGTAGTTGAACTGTTAATTAAACTCAAACGTTGTTGCTAAAGTAAACTGTGTTAACGATCAAAGAGTTTGCTGAAAGAACAGTTCAATAACGAGGACTGCACACACAGAGACTTGCTCAGACACCCTGTGCTTTAGGAGAGCAGCACAGACTCACAGCTGCCAAGAGGAGAAGGAAAGGACAGACTGTGGAAGAACGGCAGGGAGGGCTAAAACCAGACGCTGAGGAAAACAAAAGCTTCCAGTGGTTCTGCCACGATCAGCCTGGTGGGCAGGGTCAGGGTCTGTGGGGCTGCCCAGCCTCATCCACCATGTTAAGGATGTAAGTGGCAATGTCATCTTCTGTAGGGGCCTCTGACACCACCCAGGAATCTCCTGCGCCAGTCACCTGCCGGCGGCACACGGGACAGTTTCTGTGGCGGTCGCTCCTGTTAGGAAGGCACAGAAATGAGTGGTTTTCACTGATGGCCTTTTGCTGGCCAGAAAAAGCCAAAGGAGCCCTCAAAAGGAAAAACAAAACCCAAACAAAAACCAACCCAGTGAGAACTTCAAGAAGGATCACATGAACTGGATTAGGCCACCTATCTATTTTGTTTGTTTAAAAACTTCTTTCTTTGTGAGGAAGACTTCTGAATGCAGTTCCATTCTTTCAATGAAAATTTGGAATCATGTTTCTCCTAATCCTTTGCTCAGATCAGACAGGATACATCTGGCTACCTGGCCTGAAAGTTTAAATGGAAATTCACTGTCTAAATTAATTCTTCCTATCTTCAGGAATTCAGCGGAGATCCTTAGAAACCAATCTCCACAGGCTTCCTAAATAAAGAGAAGAAGGAGCTTTTTCCTGGGTCATGCAGCCCCACAGAGGTTTAGAACTGGTCCCTTGGAGTCCCAACTCCCTCCACCATCTTGGGGGTCCCCAACACTTATGTTTGAGCTGGGAGCCTCCGTTATGCCTTAATTAAGAGGAGATCAACCTTAACAATTGCAGACAAAAAAAAAAAAAGCATGGTGCAGCCGGAACTTAGTGAGGAGTTCCGCTGATTCATCAGGCAAAGCAGTGTATAATCCACTTTCCAGCACAGTCACTAAACTAAGCCCTGTCCTGCTGATAGATGTTAGAACATTTTCCCAGAAGACAGAAGTTACTTGCTGTATTCTGAGATCCAGTGGTTTTTACGACGTTTTTTCCTTGTGGAAGCCTGGTGTTTCTCACAAGAGTAACTTCCTTGGTAAGTCTTTCAAAAAGCTACAAAACAAATCCTTATGCACAAATTATATGTAAACCCATTTGCATTAACCAGCCAGAAAACTCCTTTTTTAACAGAGCAGGCCTCTGTCCCCTAATGCCACACTGCCAGGACACTTCCCTAATCCTTGAAGGCCTGCATGGTCAGACAAGAGCTGTATTCCTCCACAAAGGAATTCTTCTCTCCCACTTTTCCAAGAACTGGTGTATCAGAGATGCAGAAGCTGAAAAGATGTTCAATTTACTGTGGAGCTGAACATTGTAAGCTACGCGTTATATACGTAAGTTTGAAGGTGCTGCCATAAAGAAGAAATATCTTTCTGTAAGAGTCTGATACAGTTAAATCAGTAAATTGTATGCTATTTATTTGAAGTGAAAGCATAACATATGGGAAAAATAACCTCTGATAGTTATTTCCCAAGTAAGTGACAGACAGTCCAACTTGCCTTCATATTTGCACAGTCTTAACAAGCCTTAAATGAGATTTGTGAAGCATAACGTGCCAGCATCTGCATATACCATCTTCTCAAGTTTCTGAGCAAGACTGTAACATTTAAATTTTAGAAGAATAAAAAGATGTAAGAAATTACAAAACAAATGCTGAACAGCATTTTCACATCTCTTTTAGAAAATTTCCTTCCTTCCCTCTGCTTCAGCCTTTTACTCAATTTTAAATTATATGGCAACCATAGAATCTGTCAAATCAAACTGAAACATGCATACTGTAAAATAATAAATATCCTTTCATCTATATTACCATTTATCAATGCATTTCTGGCAGAAACTGTGAGCACATGGCAGGATTAGATCAGCACGCCCATCCATGCAGATGCAACATTCCTCTTCATCTGTCAGCTGTTTAACCCTGCAGAAGAGAAGACACTGTTTTCGTCCAGATGCTTGATATTTATGCCCCAGTAACTACACCAGTTACTACATTTTTCATAACAATTAGTGATGGCCAGAAAGAAACACCTGTGCTTTTAATTTGTGAATGGACTACTTATGTCATTCCAGCCTATGTCAGCAGTGAACTAAACTAAGCCAGAATGTGCATTTATTTTTTGTGTCAGGTTTTTGTGTTAGTATTTGTGTCAGGTGCTTTTGGTGTTGTCAAGGGTTCTGTAAGTTCCTTTTCATATCAACAAGGAAGTGTGAGGAGTTGTAACTGTTTCATATCACATGACTGGGCAGAAGAACAGAAACACTGTTTACATTAAAGGCAGGAGAAGAACCTGCCTTCCTGTCACTGCACCTTAGGCTGAACTAATTCACAATGAACTTTGCCAAATTTCTGTGTGCTGGTTTATATCCTACACAAAAACATGCATGTCAAGAGGATCACTACCAGAATGCAGGTTCACTCATTTCACATGGCATCAAAATGCCAGGAGCTGAGCTACTCACTAGATTGAGAAGGCTGATTTTAGCTTGCAATGTGCTCCATATGAGTGCTCCTCAAATTAGGAGTCTCAAGATGACTGCTACCACAGCTTTTCCAGTTAAACTCTCAGGTGTTTCTGTTGGTGGGGAAGTTTAAAAATTATCTCACTACCCAAGATAGATGTTGACATTTTATATCTTTCTCCCAAATATTCTATATTTTTATCTAATGTTCTTATCAGGAGTATCTCAAATACTGGCACCATCAAAACTTCTCAAGTGCAAAAAGGTGCAGAGAATCCTCAGCTTTCACTGGCCTAACCAGACATGTAAAATTTGCAATTTTATAGTCACAGCTCACTTCCAAAACAACCAAGGAAGTGTTCTGAAACGTCTGGGTTTTCAAAAAACCCTAATTTGGGAATCCCTATTCTGACCTGAGGGACAGAGATAGCAATCCAGAAAAAAATGGCATTTCAGGAGTTAGTCCACCTTAATGACTATTGACCAGACAATTTTTGCTTAGGTATCTAAGGGAGTTTGTCAAATACAGGCTCTTTTTGACATGTACAGAATAGCCACCTACTGAACAGCAGTCAACATGCCTTTGTTTTAGCTTTCAGTAAGTCCTTGGGGTTTCCTTTTCAATTTGCTTTTGGAGAAATTACTTTAAAATTTAGACAGATTATTTTTTTTACAGATGGTAGTTTGCATACAACGAGGACAACAGTTTCCAAGAACCCTGCTCACTGTGTTCTTTAGACCTGTTCCCTTCTTGTTTTCCTCCCTGATGCAATTCTGAGTACTAACCTTTAATAGCACTTGCATTTTTGAGATTTGCTGGTGTCTATACAAGCAATTATACAAGGCCTATTTATAAAGCTTCTGCAAAGTCAGCTTTAGTCACAGTACTAAGTTCCTGAAGAAACAGTAAAATAAAGGAGTGACAAAGGAAATGCTTATCTCTTCGTTATCAGAAAGCATAAACCACTTAGGCATATTTTGAATGCTCTGAATAGGAAGTGGATGTTGTAGAGATATGGGGTATTATTCCAGGGGAAAAAGTTAAGAAGAATTGAACAGATAACACTTGCTATTTTTAGCTAGTGAGGGCTGACTTTGCAGAGCTGAAAAATGTCTGAAGGTGAGAAGAACTGAGGCAAATGGGTGGTTATCACAGAAAAATATACAGGAGATTTCATTGGTGTAGAATACTTGAAGGTGCTTCAGCTTATATTTTCCTTAGTAACTTGAAAAACTTGGCTAAGACACAAGCTCACCAAACTGCATCATATTAGCAAAGTATACTCTGTTTTTATTTGTGACTGATACTGCTTCAAGTAATGAAGTTTACAAAGAAGAAGGATGCTCATCTCCTCTGTCTCCAAGTCTGAAAAACTGGAAAAGAAACTCACATAGGAAATCTTTTATTTTCCTCATTGATTTTAGCAATATATAAAGTTGTTTTGCCTAAGTATCTGAGGTCTGTGTTGTTTGATTTGTCTGTTTGAAGCAAAAGACCATTTCCAGAAAAATGTGTGTTCTGGTATAACCTCAAAGCAATTTTCCCGTTCTTTCACAAACATATTCACAATTTACAGGAAATTAAATGAAATCAAAATAATACATTCTGCAATCCACCGACTTAGAAAAACCAGTGGGCTCTGTGGAGTGACAACAGAGGTGACCCCTTTTTCCTTTCAACAGCTGAAGAGTGACACTCAGGCTGTTTCATGAAAATACCTGGCTGCCAGCTCTTCACTGGTGAATAGAGAACTCTACCATTTACTACCTTTTCTTGTAAAACCTAGCTCTACCTCACTTTAAACTGAGTTAGGACCATGAACTTATTCAGGAAAAGTAAGGAATTACTGGTAGCAGCAACACTTCCACACAGGGAAAGGGTGACAGGCTTTTTGCTCTTACATTCAGTTTGAACTCAAGTTATTGCAGGTGTTGACCTCAGTCTTTTGTTTTTTCCTCTGGTTAACAAAGCAGAAGGTCAACATGAGTGAGTCAATTCACATTTTTCCAGTCTTGCAAGTTAAATTATTACCATAATGGATGGGTTTCTAATGGCAACAGATGGGAACTTCCACATGCCAAAATGTAAGAGGAAGAGAAAGTTTAAGTGGAACAATAACAAAATCTGTTTAAACAAACACTGTCAAACCCCCTGGATTTGTAGCTGCAGCTGATTCCGTTTCCTCCTGTTCCCTTATTCAGGAGATTCAACATATACTATGTTTCTACTAGAACTGATCTCTGAAAGGGTTGCTCTGAAGCTAAGGTATGGTAGCACCATATTTCAGGATTTAACCCAAGTGCACTGCAGTTCCCTTAGTGCAAGGGAAAGTGCCTGTCCCTGTTTGTGAAGGTACAAAGCTCTGCAGCTATCAAGAGTGAGCAGTTCTCATCAGCAGGTATTTGTAGTTCAGGTTTGAAGCACAACCCCCAGAATGCTTATGCTGTAACTGTGTATCAAAATACCTTCCCATCCACAAGCTGGCCTGACACGAAGACAGAGACCGCCAACTCTCAGTAGCTTCTTCAGAAGTATCACTCTGTGCAAGAACTCCTGCTGCTTGACTGGTGATGTCTTTATAAAGTTGAGTGAACTGATATAAGTTCAAGATTCTGGAAGCTTCCACGATGCCACTTGTTTTATTTATCTTAAGATATGAGAATTGTTTACAATTACTTATCAGGTTTTAACTTGGCATTGCTCAGAATGTTTTACAGCACAGCAGTTCTCATGTAAGGCAGTAGTCTCCTTCCCAAGTGTCCTTCACCACATTAACAAGCTGCAATCTGCCTCAGCAAGAGTCAGGACTGCCCACAGCTGTTGCAGAGTGAGGAACACCACAGGCATCACCACAATTTCAGGGCAGGGCAATTGCCATCACTACTCAAATGGATTCAGGTGTGAGTAGGGACTTAACACCCAAAGAAATAGGCCGAACTTAGAAGCAAGCACAGGATAATCAGTCATTTGATATCTGAAAAAATTGCCTACAGTGACAGCTGCCTTAGTGAAAATTAGGAGTAAACAGAAAAGTATCAATTGTTGGTTTCAAACAGAGTTTGAGGGTTGGCTTGTTTAACCACATGTTAAGATTGCTCAGGGGATTCAAGATCATTAAAGGACTTTAATGATAGGATAGAAAGGGAAAATCTCCCTATTAGAGCAAATTTCATAAGCTTTTGTCATAAATTAAAACACTTAACCTTTAGATTGGTTTTCTAAGGGATCAGACTATGTAGAGGCACACTAGCTCAACTGATAATGCCTGAAAGACCTGATTAATTTCTACTACTAGTTTCAAAATCTACAGTTGGCAGTTTGTTGTACCATTCGATTACTTGACCTCACAAATCACCTGCTTTTGTGACTAAAGGGCTGTCAGTGCTCCACTGTAAGGCATCACTCCTTTAAACTTATAAAAATGTTTTTGTTGCCAATGCTTTTTGCAGAAACTTAGAATTTAGACTTAATTTATCTCCAACAGCATCTTTGAATACATCATCTGTATCAAAACACGTGTAGCAGGTGCTGGATTTTACAAGTAAAACTGACAGTCCTCAAATCTGTGCGTACAAACTGGCCATCAAATTAAAATGTTCACACTTACTTTGGTGCATATTATCCTAACAATCACCTTCCAGAAAGCAGAAGAATCAGACCCAGGCTGCACTTCAAATAACAGATGTTTGTCTTGTCCAGAAGCCAATTTTGCAGTACTGAAACAAAGCAACATCAGTTTAAAGCCATGTGCTGCACCTGCAAAGATCAGCAGCCTCAGCCAAGTGCAATTATTTATGGTACACCTGTCTGCTCTCTCTCCTTAAAAGAGATTTTAGCAATACTGCCCAGGGGCATCAAATTATAGAGTAATGACTTTCTTAGCACATCATTGAATACGCAATCCATTTCACTTTAAACTGCACAGCAAACTTCAGAAAATGTTGTGCAAGTCTTCTGATCCAGCATCAGCAAGCAGGTGTACTTCATAGACATTTAAATTCATATATACTCTCACTGTTTATTACACTAATCACACAATCTCTTCTCCAATCTGAAAAGGTTATTTCCTCAAGAGGTATGTTAAAAAAAAGCCTGTGAGTACCAGCATATGATGATGAGGTGTATTTTTGTTAGTATATATTAATAATGAGATAGTCATGTGAACCTGTCAGGTGGCCTAAGATTTGTTTCTTTAATGGAACACAGACACAACATTCTATTCCACAAGAATCAGAATACATTCAGGCTTAAGTAAACACTGGAAAGAAAGAAACCACTTGAATAACAGTAGTTTGGAGTGAATTATACTAATATATGCCTGGAGTCTCAGCAAAACATCAGGTTATGTTCTTCAAAATCTATTTATGTGTCTACCCAGAAGACAGCTGAGTGTTTTTCAAGGTCATTCACAAAAGTATGACCCTCTCCAAGACAATTTCTAAACTGAATACAAATTCACATTTTAATTAAACAGCAAACATTACAAAGCCCTTATTCAGTGTGTGCATGTTTCCACTTCCCTTTATCACTCTCACTGTATACCATAAACACAGGCTAAAAATGACAGCACTGCTTTTTTGTTAATTTCCTTTTACTGTCATTGTACTGGTCTAGCAAAAGGCAGGCTATGAAACATCTGACAAAAAAGCAGCCTTTTGTTTGGGATTATCTAGGTCACTGGTTTGGGACAGGAAGATACATCTCATCCTTAATGAGGAGCAGCCTGGCATGTCTGCAGAGGTGGCAGGGATGGTCACCAACATTTCTGTCTCAGGTGTCACCCTCCTCACGCAGACCTGCTGCCCCTACCAGGCTCCTGCTTCTCCTTCCTACCCAAACTGACAAGCAGAGAGGAAGCAGCATTGCATCTTCAGGTGGAAGGGAGCACAATAAGGGACACACGTGACACTAACAAAAACACGACTCTAAATCACCTCTTGTGAACTTCTAAGAGAGAGCAACACTTGCTGGAAGAAGAGTACTGCAGAGAAGTGAATTCAAGGAGGAGAAAAGGCTTTGGTTTTGAAGTGTAATTGCAACCATTATAAAAACATAAAGAAATTAAGGATAATTTGAAAACCATCAGGCCAGTTCTGGCTTAGCCAGCACACAATAATATATTGTATACAAGGTCTGTGTAAAATATACACAAAAAAAAAAAAAAGGAAAAAGAAGCAAAGTAAGGCTTACATATCATTGAGTTCAGCTACTCTTCCCAGAAACTCTTCATAGGTTAGGAAACCACTTTCTTGAACCAAAGAGGCATGCTTTGCTACTTTTTCTGGCAACTTGTTAATTACAGTTTGCGTGTGGTTTGAAATCTGTTGACCCATGGTGAAGCTCTTCACCTCAGTTCTGTGGAGAGAAGTTCTCATTCACTTGTAGAGTCTCTGCCAAAAATATTTGAGAGTTACATTTGTGTGTTTGTGAATGGCTACTCCCTCACTTTCTTTTAGCCTACAGTAATTATTCCAGAAGTAACACAACCTGAATAGTTAGATCAGAAACAACGCAGAACACTTCAGAGTCTGGAATGTGGCATTATAATCTTACTAAAAATGTACTATTTTGCTTACAGCAATACTTATATTAAATTGAGATAACTTTCCACACAGATTCAGCTCCTACACACACATATATAAATACATTCAATGGAATGGGGAAAAAATCTTAAGATGACAACGGTAATTTATGACAATCTTTGTTTATTCTAAATATTTGTACGTGTGAATATCAGAATGCCTGCAAATAAGCACATCAATGTCTGTTTATACATTAGGAGTCAGCTGTCTCACATCAAACTTTCATTGGCAGATCAAAAGAACTCCTACAGCATTCTGAAACTGGTAAGCCAAGGAATCCATGTCAGTACAAACCAATTTAGAGACCTCCCTATCCACACTAAACACTCAACTTCAGGCTGTATTACAGAACTGACTTGCTCAAATGTCTCCAACTCCAAATTACATAATCTTTCCTTCACACCCAAATATTTTTCCCCAAAAGTCTGCTGAAGGATTAATGCAATGCCCTCTGAGTATTTATCTACTTACTCCCCTTGATCACCCTGCATTTGACTTCCACCAAAATGCCTCTTTGCAGAGTTCATTGTTCATCAAGCAAACCAGTTGTGTCAGGCCCTTTTAAGACTTCTACATATGGAGGTGCGTGAGGGCAAGGGAACTGCAGAACATCCACCTAAACTCACACACGGAGCAGTCTGACATGAGCTACGTTACAAACTCCTGAAGGGAAACATCACAGAGAAAGCAGCACTTTGTCCTGCAGGTAGCTGCAGCAGCAGTTGGGCTTAACCCCACCCAGTACAAAATTTTCAGCTGTTGAGACCTCACCACGGCGCGAGAAAAACACAGCACACCAAGCGAGCATACTGAAGTACTATGCAGTTTCACCACAGTAAGCTTCCAATTTATGGCCGGAATTGTGACCAAATTCTGTTCCCACACAGATATGCTCCCCCTCCAGCCACTTTTCTCCTTCCCGGAAAGGCTCCAGCCGCCTCCCGCCCCGCTCTCCGGGGAGTGTTTGGTGAGCACACACCCATGCCCACAGGTCAACAGCACAGCCCGTCACCTGCGGACACCTCCTCCCGGATCTCCCGGGCTTGTGCTCCCCCGAGCTTCTCGGGGAGCACCGTGCCTCCTGCGCGCCTGCCGAGCTCAGCACATAAATCCCAGCACTGAAAAGTCTGGGGAGAAACACCTGTGAGGATGTTTGCAGAACTGGATATCGGATAAAGTTTCACCCCGAGAGTGGTCGAACACTGAACAGGTTCCCCATGGAAGTGGACACAGCACCAAGAGTGAGAAAGTTCAAGGAGCGTTTGGACAACACTCTCAGGCACATGGGGTGAATGTTGGGGTGTCCTGTGCAGGGCCAGGAGCTGGAGACTGATCCCCGTGAGACCCTTCCAACAAGGCACTGTATGAAATGTTCCTTATTGTTCACCCTCCAAGACCCCACACACCCCGCGTCCCTCGCAGACCGAGGAGGCACCCGCAGCGGCGCGGACGGGCCCGGGCACGGCCCCTCACGGCTCAGGCGCGCCC
>JAYDZK010000268.1:9901618-9921126 GCA_034509185.1 Euphonia xanthogaster | reverse complement strand
ACGCTCTTCCGATCTCGGGAGCGGGGCCGGGAGCGGGGCCGGGAGCGGGGCCCCGGCGGCTCTGCCCTCACCGCCGCTTGTAGCCCTCGGCCTCCTTCCCTCCGTCCCGGTCCCGGCTGTAAGGCCACTGCACCCTGCGCAGCCGGCGGTGGCGTTGTCGCTGAGAGGAGCGGGCCCCGCCAGAAAGTCCATAGGGTCGATTAGGTTGGAAAAGGTCTGAGATCATCGAGTCCAACGTGTGACCGAACACCACCCTGTTACATAGACCATGGCTCTGAGTGCCACGTCCAGTCGTTCCTTAAACACCTCCAGGGACGGTGACTCCAGCACCGCCCTGGGCAGCCCATTTCGATGTCTGATCAACACTTCTGTGAAGAAATTCCAGCTACTGTCGAACCTGAACCTCCCCTGGCACAGCCTATGTCCTCTCATCCTGTCGCTGCTTTCCTGGGAGAAGAGACCGACCCCCTCCTGATCACAGACTCCTTTCAGGCAGTTGTAGAGAGTGATAAGGGCATCCCTGAGCCTCCCTTTCCCCAGGCTAAACACGCCCAGCCTCCCTCATCATAATTTTGCTCCCGACCCTTCTCCAGCTCCGTTGCCCTTCTCTGGGCTTGCTCCAGCCCCTCAATGTCCTTCCTAAGGGGCCCAGAACAGGACACAGCACTCGGAAGTGCAGCCTCAGCAGTGCCCAGTAAAGGGGGACAATCCCTGCCCTGCTGGCCACACCATTATCCGTTCTGACACACAGCAGAAGTGCTGTATAGAGATGGTTTGTGTAAGAAACACTCTGTAATAGCCGGACTGACAAAAACAGGATCACTTTTCACCTTGCTGCACCATCAGCAGATGCACACTCAGTGCTGTACTGCCTGGGATTCACAGTGCCTTCACTCTTGACTGTGAGCTCTATTAAATAGTGATTTAAATGATGCTTGATGGAGTCTGAGTGCCCGGCTCAGCGGGATCATCCCAGGCCACAGCTGCTGGTGCAAATCCCGGTCTGCAGGGAGAATATGGGCGGTGGATGTGAGTGGCAAAGGTCAATGCTCGCTGACCTTTTCACAAAAAACCCCAACACCCATAAATGACAACAAGCCATTGAGAAACAGACATCCTAGAACAGCCTATGGGTCATGCACATCCTGATGCTGTAATATTTAATTCTACTTTTTTTTTTTTTTTCTTAATTTTAAAAGGAGAAAAGGAGTAGTACTTCCCCTTCCTGCCTGCTTCTGTTCACACACGGACACACGTACTTCCCACGCCAAAGGCATCCCTATATTCCAGACAGGGATTGGGCTGGACTGGAAACCTTGCTGTATTTCCTGCAGGCCAAGCACCCCTTTTGCCTAAGGTCAGCAAACATCTGTAGCCTCAGTGTGGGAATCTGAGTGGTGTTACCATCAAGTGACAAGTACAGACTGTGCTCTCCTGCTTGGTGGGATGAGTTATTTGTCCAAGGTGCTTGAGCAGCACATCAAGGAGCTTCAGAACTGTTGAGAAGGTCTCATTAAAAAAAAAAAAAGGGACAACACTTGAGAAAAATCAGAAACATAATGAAGAATTTATCTTAAGTTTCTGCTACCTCTAGTTAAGGGTTTGGTGTTTAACACTCTTGGTTTAGATACTTAAATAAATGTTTCCTGTTTGCCTTGTAGTAGTGCATCCCTTGCAATTCCATTAAAACAATGAGCAGGAATGTTTTGTACTTTCCAATTCCGATGTGATTGAGTTGTGCTAACTACATAGAGACAAGATCAAGTAGAGTACTTGTTGATTAGTACTTTGAGCTGCCTTAATTCCATACAGAGCAGTGTACCAGCTCCTTTAGCCCTTGTGGTGTTGGCATAAATTGTGTAGTGAAATGGAGGGACAGATCAAACCATGTGCATGGATCAGGTGGCAGTAGCAAGGTCAGGATGAATGCTGATTTTTTAAGGTACATGATAAAATAAGACACTTAAAGATTAAGACAACATCTGATTAAAACAGGATACATTTTTTTTTTTTTTAGCAAGTAAACACTTCAGGGAAAAAAGTACCCTTATTGAGCTCTAAAACAGAAGCAACATTATAATTATCTCTTGGCTGTAGGGAAAAGAATGGAGAAACAGGTAATTTCTAATCTCTAAAAGATGGAAAAGAGAGGCAGAAGGAAGATTTTAAAAATTTCCCAAACTACCTGGAATCCACTACGTTTGCCCATGTCCTCAGGCCTGTTTGCTACTCTGGCACCTTCATGATTGGTGGCTGTGGGTCTTCCTGACGGCCTTGTGCTGTCTACTCCTCACAGAGCACTTCCATTCAGGACACAAGGTGTTACTGTGATGTTTTGCAAGGAGAGGAGTTACATAACTGGCTGGGAAAGCTGTGTCTAGTGCTGTCCTGTGTTGCACATTTTTCTGTTAAAATTCTGATGATAGACATCTGAAATGAGCAGTTTTTAGAGCTGCACTGAATCACTTGGAGCCATAAAATATTTCTGAACTATCAAAATAAAAAAAGGCAAAAAGAGAAAACAAAAAACAACCCAGGGTCTCTTAAGTATAATGCTAGAAATACACTATGAATCATTACTAGTGGAATGTATAAACTATAAAATTTTAAAATTTATGTGAATGAATAATATCCAAGTTCATAACCCAGTATCCTACACTGTTGAAAACACAATATAGATGACCAGTTCTATTGCTATTTTAAAAATTATTATTATTCTTGAAGAATATGTTTCTCAAGCTGCCTGATGAAGGAAAAAACTTCCTTTGGCATAACAACCTCCTTCAAACAAAGATAAGTTACCTAAATTCTTTATTCAGGAAAATACTTGATAAACTGCTAGTGTTGTTATAACGACTAATTACTTCTGTAACATTATGGTTATATGAATTCTTTTTACCATGAGATAGTTTTCATGAGAATAAATTGTCCAGACAAGCATATCCACCATAGTTTATTTTTTAGGGAGCACTGTAGACATTCCATATCACCTGAGACCTTTATTATGAAAGCCACACATAAATACACAAAAAAAAAATCTCTAGTATAAGTCTTGTTCAAGGATTTTTTTTGTCCCCCTCTGTCAAATATCTCATGTGAAAGAATGATAATGGTTTCAATAAATAAAACAGTAAATTAAGATACAATGAAGGTATCTAAGTGAGTTATTCATTGCTGTGTATATATACACAGACACATCAGCATCTTTGTACCCTTCTTTGGGCATTTGAATGACAGCGGGTTAATCCTTTGAGTTTTTACTCCCTTGTAAACAGAACTGTTTCTTCTGTTTGTAAACAGACATTTTTTAAAGCAGCATGCAACTACTGAATGGAAATAAGCTAATCTACACGAGGAAGAACTACAGTGCCAGTTTTTATTTTAGGCAATAGGCTAGCAGACATTCTCCAGCCAGATATAAAAACCTTTTTATATATTAATCTAAATTCCATGCAAATAGTTAATGTAGTGCATGTTGTTAATAGCATATTCCTAATTGCTTCTTTATTAAAGGTGAGAAATGAGCTGTAATATGGATTTGTAGAATTTATTTCAAGTAAATCGGATACCATGTTCTTCTGCAAGAATATCTGTTGCCAAAGATGTAATTATTAAAAAACCAAGGTTTCATATGTTAAAGACAGAGAAAATATGAGTATTTACAATCACTTATGTTTAAAAGCACTAAGTTCTGTGTGCTTTATTTTATACTTCCATCAAAAACTGTACATTCTTTCCTTTAAACTTCTGCTTCTAGACATTTCACAGTGGCCTCAGGCTTAGTTTTACACTCTTCTACCTTATTTCCATTATTCTGTGTTTCCTTCTCAGGTGTTTGGTCATTTGATTTTGTCTCTTTGAGAGCAGTAGTTACAACTGTTTCTTTTTGCTGATTCTTGTTTAAAAATGGTAAGGTTTTCTTGTACCTTCAAAAAGAAAAAAAGATAGTAAAGCAGAAATACTGATATAGTTTGGTAGCATCACTCAAACAGCCAGAATTAAATTACCATACTCAAGCAGAAGTCTGTCAGAGGACAGTGGCATGCTATATCATGTGCTTTTTCCAGCAGTGTGCTTTCTAAAGAAATATTTTGGTATTTTTTTAAAAAACAGACAATGTATATTCAGGATTTGTGGTACACAATGACAAAGCTGTCTGGGCTAGGGTGTGAGAACTGCACACTTTTTAGTAGCATTTAATGATGCACTGTGTTGAAGGTCTTTAAGTTTGACAAATGAGTTCAACAATTTTTTTTTTTTTTTGAGCAAAATCATAGTGCAATACTAAAAACTTTCACCTTGAGTGTGACATAGAAAAAAAGGATAAAACTGGTTTATGTATGAACTGATGCACATTTCAATGTTGCTATTTTGACACACTTGGAAATGTTTCACCCTAGGCAGGATTGACCAGTTAAAAGCAGGCAATATTTTTTTGTGTTCCTTTTCTAAAGCAGGGAGTGGCAACAGCAACAAGAACCTTATCTGCATAAAAGCAGGGTTTAAGATTTTTTTAAATATTGTGCAACACTATTATGTTATCATCACTACTTCTCTGTTCTTTAGTATATATTTTAAATATTCAGTGACTGCACTCTAGGAGTTATGTCACTCCAAGAGAGAAAAAAAAAAAAAAAAAAAGGCAACTTACTTTTTGATATAACAGACTGCTAGAACAACAGAAATAATGAAGAAGATGATTGCCAGTACAAGAAGTGCAGTGGGGATACCTGGAGATAAAAGTGAGATAATCACAGGGGTTTTATTTATGTACTTAAAACTGAAGTCCTGAAGACTTAAGAGCAAAAATCTGGATTCCTCTAAAACCAGCCTCTTGTAAGAGTACATACACATGAACTGAAGAACAGAATAGTAGGAAGATCAAAAGCTGCGTTACTCCTGCTCATTTCTTTCAGGATAGCCTAAAACTGGTGTTTAGGCCATCCCTGACAGATATTTGTCTAATCTGCTCATTGGAGGATTTTTACAACTTGCTTGGAGAACATATTCTTGTTATTAATTATCCTTACAGTTAGCATGCCTTTCCTCATATTTGGTCTGTTCCTCCACTGCCCTGCATTAGGATTGCTTACTCACACCTCGTATCTCAAGAACAATTCTCCTTCAAACTTTCTTGGCTTCTTTTGGTTTTAAGAGCCTGGTGAATTTTCCATTACACTGAGAGTGTTTGCCAAGATTTTTTATGAATTTTTTAACCTTAAATCATATTAACCAGAAAGAACTTATACAATTTCACATTAAAATTTATCATAAAGTATAAAATCAGATCTTAGTTTTTCTTAAAAACGATTTTAAAATCCTCTGCCCTATAAGCCTTGTTCTGCAAAACCAAAACCCTCCTATTCTGCCTCCAGGTTCAGCTATGTCAAAATGGATGGTGGAGCAGCAAACAAAAATAGCAGTGAACAGTTTGACTACTGAATTCTACATAAATAGCTCTTTTCATTAAGTAACTACCACATAAAGCCTTTACCTCCAAAAACAACAGCATCATTCTTAAAGGCCAGGTGGGGAGTGTGCTGGGGAGAGTCAGTGGGGGAGTGCTCCTCTGGCACTGGTGTGGTGGGTGCCTCTGTTGGTAAGAGCGTTTCAGTCACGCACACCACACGAAATCTCTTTCTCAGGAATTGTTCTGCCTCAGTCACAGTCTCAGCAGACACTGCTGTGATGTTCTCAGTCAAATCAGAGGCTGAATATGAAGTTAAGTCCCTTGATGTTGTTGATAAAGGAAGTGTGGTTTTAGTTGGGTCTGGTTGACATGAATTAATCTGGACATCTGCAGCAGGGAAAAGAAATACATAAAAGTTGTGTTGGATGCCAGTTTTGTACTTACTGCACACACATTTGTTGAAATTGTTCCTCAGTCTTTCCCTTCTGGAAATTTTTATTTTTTTGTTCACAAAATTTTTACCCAAACCAGGCAAATATATCCTATTTCAGATCTGTGGTTACAACCTAGATTTTACAGCTTTTATCATTACTCACATAGTCACACACTCCTTTGAGCAACCATGGTACTCATTTTATGATTCCAAAGCAATGACTATATTCCTCATGAAAACTACTTAGAGTAATACTGCACATAAAACCCAACAATATAACCTCCCACAGAGCAGGGAGCAGCTTAACTGCAGATCCAATATTCAAAAATATTTCAGCTATATTATATATATGTTCAAAATATATGCATGTACTGTTGATACTTGGAAAATTAATTTGATTTCCTGTAAAATAATGTAGCCCATAAAAGTTTCAAATAAATCAGGCACCAGAGTGAGATAATAAAAATATTTGATTGTAAGTGGAGAGGAGAGAATGGGAAGTAAAAAACTTCAGGTTTGAAAAAAATAAGTAATTTCCAGAAATTAAGTCATTTAATAGAAGTAGATGTTGTCTATATAAAAATGTAGGTGCAAGTGAAGTTTTACATGGAATTGGAAGAGCTGAGCTCTGAATCTGGCTCCTGTGAAAATGTGAAAATTCTACTTTGCTAGTGAAATTCTGTATTATAAAGCTATAAACATTTCACTAAAGTAACAACCAGGTTAACACAAATAACAGGGAAAAGATGTATGTGCTGTTTTCCAAGTGAATCCCCATGGGGAGTCTGATGACGCAGTCACCTTTACAGAATGAAATGCCAAAGGGCAGGGGCTTGACACTTTTTCCACTATGGTTTTTCAAGAGCTTTTGGCAAGTTTTTTGGCACAAGAAAATTGACAAAATGAGCTTCTGACAAATATTTTGGAATGAAATGCAAAGAAATGCCTAGAACAGGCAACAGTTTGGAAGTTAAGATCAAGGACTGCAGAATGTGAAATATACATTAAATGGTTTTCTAACCATTGAGCAAGCCAAACTTTCTTCACACACTCTAACAGCATATATGTATTTATTTTCTTTTCATTAAAGCAAAACAAAGCAAATAATTTGGAGTTACTTGCTGCTTTTGTAGCATTACCCAATCTACCCAACACTTTCAATGCAGAATAACACATTTCATGCAGTGAATCACCGTGTGGCATAGGCCTTCTCACTACAGCTTTATCCTCAGTCTCCTTGGAGCCTCCACTGTTCACAGTCACCAGGCAGGATCCCAGGTCTTTGCATTTCCATCTTTCTCCTGCTTTCCAACCCTTGTTCACACAGTGTTCCTGAAAACTTTCAGGATTTAACATATCCTCTTGCTCTTGTTACCTAAAACTCATTGGCAAAGTCTAGGAACTGATTATAAAGAATGAAATGATCCTTTATTTGGTCTAATTATTGGGATATTTGTCATGTAATAACTATAGGGATGGGACACAACATCTCTAGTTACTTATTTTTAGTTAATACCACAGAAGCCATTAGGAAACAATATTGATCTGCTGTGCTGAGATCTAACTTATATCAAGTTCTACTGTTGGACTTCAGTGAGGGGAAGGGCAGGTCTTTTCACACCTAGGGTGATGCAAATTAAAAAGAGCTGTTGGATTTTACTGATTAGGAATCTAATTAATTTTATGGTCTCTTGGCAGTTCCAGCTTATAATTTAATTTGACTTAATGGATAGACCTCCCTTTATTAAAAAAAAAAATAAAATCCAATTTTCCTGAAGTACCCCACTCTTAGCCTTTTTGCAAGAGTAGACACACCACACACAGATACCCTGGTTAAAGATTCAATCACTCTCTTTTAAATTATCATGCCCAAATAATCAAAATATATTAAAAGTACTGTGTCAACATTAAGTAATGGTAAAAACCACTCTTCCTCAAGAGTTTTAATGGCAGCACCACATTATTAATTGGGATTAACTGAATTCACCTTTTGCATTTCTTGGAAGTTTCTGAGCTAAGAACAGCTTGACAATGTTTAAGACTGCAGAAAGGTCAACAAATTATAGGAAATTCTCACTTCTATGATTTTTTCATGCAGATTTAAAAATTCTAATATAATCCAAAACACACAGAAAATGCAGTTGTCATGCTTACATACCTGAGGAATTGAAGCAGTAGAGATTAAATTTTTTATCCTTGCCAGCATTCCATTTAACTATTCCAGTTTTTCCCTGACCACATTTCTGGTTTTTTGTTATCCGAGGAATAACAGCAAACCCCTCTTTCACCCATCCATAGCTACAAAAAAAAAAAGGATCAGTGCATTTAGTATGAGATTTGTCACCAGCCTCAGCTGTGTGTGGGTAGTGGGTCACTAACTGATGGCACATACTTGCATGTTTCAAAGCCATGTTTCAAAGCCTCTCCCACTTGTATTTCACTTGCTAACTCTAGGTTGAATTGATTACATCCATGACTTGCTTCTGAGAAATTCGCTTTCTGATCAAGATAAATTCCTATACCCTTGATCCTGCAAGGTGAATTAATGGAACCTGTAATTAAGCCATAAAATAGTCAAGGTTAGTATTTGAATATTAACATTTATTCCTCGTGAAGAATTTAAGATCAACTGAATTGAACATTTTTTTAAAGTTTCTAGCTGGAGGATAGCAGAAAACTAATTTCTAGCATAAAAGACATATTTTAAAAATAGAATGTATTTTTTAAACACTGTAGTCTGGGATTTCAAGTGGTTTGACTGTCATTAGACTGGATACAGCCCTTTTTCTTTCTTTTCTTTTTTAAAATTATTTAAAGCTAGCTGTTGCACCAAGGCATTGATACTGTTATTACACCCTTCTTATTGAGATGGTAAGGTATATAACAGCAAAGGAGTTACACATAATTTTTCATGAAATTAATATGCCAATAAGAAAATAAAAATATTTAATAATTTCTGATGTTCCTTATTCCTCCTAAACTCTTTTTTCCTTTTTTCCCCTTAGCTTTGCATGATGCTTCCATCCCTCAGCCACTGTCAAGTGGTCCATTTACTGTGTTTGACAGGGTGCAGGAAAAGAGGAGATAGGCCTGGTGAATGTAACACTTTTCCAGGCAGTTCATCCAGCTTTTTAAATAGCCACAGCTGGCACACTCTTTGTGACACCTGCACCAGCAAGTGCACAGCTCAGGTTACACCTGCTCTTCTTTCTCATCTCTGTTAAGGGAATGGAACAAAATTCAGGAGTTGGCACAAATAAGGAGAAAAGGTATTACTCTTTTGCCTCCATATTTTACTGGGAGCATTTACTGGGGAAAAAAAAGATTCTTTTGGAGTCACATGCAGTAATTGCCCTGTCAAATGAAACATTTCAGCATTTCATTGCAGACATGTCAGATAATCACCAGCCACAGGTGTTACTTCCCTGCTCAATGTGCTTGTCAGACTGTATTAACTAGGTGTGTACACTAATGTGTATTTCATAAAATCTGTGCTTCAGAATACAGGCAGTCCATAAACTCTCAAGGCAGGATGAAGTGATGCCTCCATATCCACCCCATGACTTCTTAACAACACAAATTAAACTGAATTTTGTGAATGAAAGCATAGAACTGGCAGCTAAGCTACTCTTGTGATGAGAAGGGGATAAAGGTGACTAAGCTTGTGTGGAGTGCTAAGAAACCAGACAGGCTTTTAGCTCCTGCTCCCTCTGGATGTGGTGGGGCTGGAAATGGCTTTTGGAAAAGGATGCCTCTCTGCTGTCCTTACATTTAGTTTAAGTATTTGGAAGAGCAATCTTTGAATCAGGTGGCTTTATTTCAGCAGAGAGGGAAAGCCACTGAACCCTTGAGGAGTCCCCTCAGACAAACTGTGGCTGCATCCAGCCCTGGGCTGAACATAAGTCAAGCCCAGACACATTGCAGGGGGATGCAGAGAAGTCCTGGTGTGCTGTTAGCAAGGACTTCAAGTCTACCTTCTTTAGTCTATTTTCCTACCTTCAGATTTCAGCCAACACAACTTTTGAAAAATGTAATGTTGAGAAAGGGAGTTTCTCAAAGATTAACTTCACAAATTTCAAATAAAGCTGAGCAGCTGACTGGGAGGAATTTAATGAAATCTTAGAAAATTACCTAGGTACTTGTGAACTGCTACACTCATTAGTCATTCAATTACAGGACAAATATTGTCACATGTGTATGGCAGGATAGATACACAGCATAATACAGAAAATCAGTGCCAGAAACTTAGGTTGCAAATTATAAGAAAAGTGACTCTAGGATATGGACCAAAGGTCTGTCTTAAAATTTGCTAAGCCTTTTAAAACAAAATCATTTAAAATAAAATGATTTATTGATACATTTTCTAAAAGTTATGAATTTCACACTGTGAGGAAGGAATCCAAAAAGAGAACAGTATCCTCTTCAAGTCTCTTCACAGCTCATTAAATCACCTCTGAACTCTGTTCTAAAGATGACTGAGTTTGTACAGAAGGCAGACTAATCCTTTAGAAGTACATTATCCTTTTTGGTCCACGAGCTGCACACAGCTGCACTTTAAGCTCTGCTCTATTCAGGTAACGTAGTACTGGCATATTCTGCTCAGTATTTTGGTCTTGGGTTAAAAATTTCGTTTACTGAAATAAATGAGAAGACCTAGACAGAAGAATCTCAGAGCAAGACAAAGTTGCCATAGGACAGGAAGAAAATTGTTCAGTCTCTATAAGCTGTGGATGTTGGCCTTGATGTGCATTAGCTCCCTTTTTGGTTTTTATTTTGGGGGGGAGCTGTTGTTTTTCTCTCTTTGCCTTGTGTCTAACTTTCACTCTGATTTATTAAAGTTCCCTTTGGCTGCTGGTGTCAGGGAGCAGCAAGCATGAGGCTGCTCCACAAGGAAGAGGACCAGGAGCAGAGGGTGACAGTCACAGTCCCACAGCACCTCAGCAGCAGCACAGTGGGGATGGTGGCAGGTTTCACTGCCACCCAGAGAGCAAGACAACGAGTCAGAAATCCAGAAAGTCCATTTGGGAACAGCAGGAGATGGTTCTACACATGCCTAAACACAGAGTCCATGTGTGAAGCCCAGGCAGCAAATCACTAGAGGAGGGAACAGGATATGCCCCAAAACAGCTCCAAGACATCTGGAGATCAGCCCTGAGCTCAGCTGGAGCTCTTGGAGCCATGAGGGTGCATGAGAAGGTGTCCCAAGGAAGGGAACTTTCTCAAGCTCTCCTTTTCCCCAGTGGAAATTGTGCAGTGTTGGTTTTGCTGGAGGACACTACTGTTGTTAGGTACTCCAGTCCTGTGGAATTTCAACAGGACTTGAGCATCTAATTCACTCACTCCAGAAGCCTTTCAGGAGCTGAGAAAATCAATTTTCTGCAATAACTGTATATGTTTTTAACATACATAGAACGAGCATTAAGTCCTTGAAAAACAACAAAGCATCTGGAGGCTTCTGGTGTGCATTGAGCTCCTGCAGATATCCCAGCAGCTACTGCAGTAAGGATGGATTCTGTCAAGTTAATAAGGGAATTTAAAAGAGAACTGGTGTCATGTTTTGCTCTGGTATTTAAAATGATACAAAATAAAGTTACATTTCAATAGATCTGAGCTTAATCCTAAATGCAATACCAGATCTTTAAAATAAGCAGTTCTCTGGCATTTAGATTCAAAGACTTTAGCATTTTCAGCAATTTAATTAGACCAACAATGAAAGTTTCCCTAGATGCCAGTTTTTGTTGCACTGTATTCTCAAAACCCTGTGGCTTCCTTTGCCAGAAACACATTTACACATGCTCCTTCCCCACATTTTTGTTTGTAAATCCAGCTACTTTTTTCAAGACTTTAAAAAGTGGAACTTTACATACCTGTTACAAAGTAATTTTGAGCCAGGAATGTCATAACCCAGATGAAAGACACTGCTGAGGTAACTCCAAGATAATTTGCCATTGCCGCCAGCTTGGAAAACTCAGAAAAGTTTTCCAAATTCAAGGAAATTCAAGGTAGTTTGTCTCCTGTGCTAAGGAAAGTTAAGGTATTGGATGCTGTCAGATGATGAGATGACTTCTGGAAAGCAACTTCAGCTGTCACTGCAGTGCTTCATAGAAAGAATGCCAGAGCCAGTGTGGTGGCTGTCCCACTGGCGGGCGAGGTCACGGAGCGGAAATCCCTCATCACCCTTTCCACTGGCTTTCATGTGGGATTGCTGGAAAATGTCACTGCTGCTGATTCACAAGCACGGCTGGGGAAGGGAGATAAGGCTGTTACACTGCTAAGTCAGTAAACACTTTGAAAGAAGGTTTTCTTTTGCTGTTTTTTCCTGTTTTACTGATGAACAGATCATTATTCACGTTGTCTATTCAACTGGTAAATAAAACAAATCTTCTATCGTATCACAATATACCACACAAGATTTTTCTTTTTTATTGGAACTGGAAGGGCATCCATTCCCCATTGTCCTATTTGTCTTGATGGAGTAGTTTTACTTTTTTTTCTCCTTAGAGTTCTGATGCAAAAGTATTTCCCATAACACAGAGGTAATATGAAACTTATTTTTCAGATATTTGCAGATACACTGCTGTAAATGGGATTCCTTTTGAGACCCTAGGTACAGAGGTTGCAGACAGTGCCATCACTGCTGCCATTTGTGACATTCCAACCAACAGTGATTCCCTTGGATTGATTCAAAACACAGATGGTCCTCACAGCTATAATTTTAAAACTTTCAAGAAGTCTTAGCAGATTTTTTTTTCAGAGGTTCCAATAAACACAGAGCAGGAATGGAGTTCAAGGGATGGGCTGATTCCTTTAGTGTCAGTCATGTCTGCTGTATCTGCGTTATTCCTGACAGATGTTTGTCTAACCTGTTCACAAAGATTTCCAGTGACAGATTCCTCACATTTCCTCTAATGCTCTTGTTCAGTGCCTCACTGTTCTTTACAGTTCAAAGGTGTTCCCGACACTAACTTGACTTAGCCATTCCCTGGTACAAACCTATCACTGCTTTTCCTGCTGGCAATGGACTTGGAAGATAGTTTACTCCCTCATGTTTTGCAACTATTTTATGTTTTTGAAGAGCTGTGCCTCTGCTTCCAGTTTTCTTACAGCTAAGAAACCCCTGCTGCCTCACTCTCTTGCTCCATGTAGTGCCTTGCCAATGCCAAGACTAATTAATAAATTGCTTTACCTGCTTTACAGTTCAGAATGGTGTCAGTCTTTCTATTTTTGCAATGGTATGATTTTTTACATCACATTCAGCTTGTGATTGAGCAAACTTTTCGACATCCAGTGTCTCCAGGCTGTTTTCAGAGTCCTAGAAACACAAGTGTAACAGTGTAAAGCTACCTCTTTAAACTGTGGTTTGCATTTAGAAAGTCCCCAGTCAATACATGAGATAGCATTAACTTTTAATGGGGCACAGGCACATCTCCTGCAGCAGCATGTAACAGGGCTATTAGATGGTGCTCTGTAGCACAGACAGAGCCTGAAGAGAATGCTGGGGGTCAGTGAGATCATGTCTCCATTAGCAATGATGAAATGAAAATTGCGTTGTGTTTGAGCTGTAGTTTGGAACTGAATTTGGTAAAACTCAATGAGATCTTTAGACAAGTTCTAGCTCCAATTCCTGTTCCCTCCCTTGTTGTGCTGTACTTACCTGCCTCAACAAAGCCATGGCAAAGTCAAATACTGTAGGCAGACTTCACTGTGACTTGAAGAAGGCTGTAAGAGGATTCACTGGCATTTACAAGGTAGAAGCAGAAGCTAATTATTAGTTATTCTGTAGCTCTCATGGACTATAGATTGTGGCTGTCAAATACTAAGAACATTAAACAAAATATTTCCATTGAAAATGCTTACCTTGAACTAAGTATTTCCCACCATGAAAACTAATAAATAGCTGGGTTTCTGATATTTTAAAATTGCATGTTACTTGTCCTGCCAGATCTTAACATTCTGTGCCGTGGCAAAGTTCCTTTAGTCAAACTCTTGATGTTTAGTAGGATTCTTAGCTGTAAAAATGAGATAAACACCTTTGCAACACCAAACAATATGAGCTCCTTCAGAAGGTCTTCCAGATTAGGAGAAGAACGGAATTTTAGAATGACGAAGCAAGACTGAAATAACTTCGGGTTTTGTGTGTTTCTTCCTTTTTATAGTTCAGCTGCTCCAAAACTGCGTGGAAGATCACTTATCTGGACTGTAGCAGTACAAAAGGTCTTTAACCTTTTGGTGTGTCTTCTTCATAATCAGTGTGGTAAAAAAAGCAGACCTATACTGAATGATTAATTAGTCTTTGACCTAAATACTTATTGTAACCTATATGAAAAATTTCCAACCTTTTATGTCAGCATGTTTTAAAATGCTGATGAGAATTGCTAAACAGAAAACTTTTGATAAGGCAGAACACATGTAACTTTTCTCTACAATCATTTCAAAAGGAACCTTGAAACCTGAACAACAGTAGAGGAAACAAAAAAAATTGTTCATGTAGAAAATACAAATATCAGGGTCTTTCCATGGAAACAGTAATTCCTTTCCAGGTTGTTGATGTCCCAGACTTTGTCCCTGGGAGGACCATCAGAGATTCAGAACTTGAGGATTGACTCCTACCCACTGTCAGGCAAGTCTGCTCCCCACCAGACCCAGGCTTCCCAGACCTCCCAAGTCCACAAAGCAAATAAAGACTCCTGACCTTTCAGCCAGAATCCTCGGGCTATAATTTCCCTTGTGGCTCCCATGTTCAGCCTCCTCCGGGACACATGGCCTCCCTCCGAAGCAGGAGTTAAACTCTTCCCAGGATATTCCAGCTTCCTCTCTCAGCTGGTTTCTAGGGCATGGCAGGGATGATCCTGCTTCCAAACACTTTCTCCATTGACACAGGAGTTTGTTCTCCTTTTCTGTACCATTTTCCTGAAGAACTGGAAGACTAAGAGCAAGATCCTTGGAACATGTAACAGTGTAGAGAAGGCAGGACTTATTTCATGAGGACACAGCCATCAATATGCAGACAGAGCATCCCAAAACTTTAAGGTAAAAACACTGAGGACTTTGAAACCACAATTTTATTTCAAAACTCAAGTATGTGATACTATACAGTACAATACCAGCACACTTGTGCAAAATCTTACAATATTACAAATTTAAATATGATACACAAAAATAGTGCCCTTTTGAAATTCCTTTTGCTAGAAACATTGCTGTGCAGAAGAAACCATAAATGTGTCTTGTTAAAGCAGAAAAATAAATATTGCACCTCAAGAAACTATTTCAGTGTTAACAGCATAAATAATAGGTCTGTTTCTTGTTATCTGATGTGATCTTTGAACACAGAAGAGGTTGTTCAGCTTTTTTTTTCCAGATAAAGCAAACTAATATCCAACAGATAAAACTATAGTTAGAATAGTTTTTGAGCTTAATCTAGTTTCCTATTAAACAAAAGGTGTTTTAATTAAATAACTGAAAAATATAGGCATAGCTATTTAGTGTGCTGTTAGTCATTGTGGTTTGTTATTTTTAGTGGACAGTTTGCTCAAAGTAGTAATAAAAAAGAACTTTTTTTTTTTAGTAAACTTTATCTTCATTTTTGCACCCTCATTAAAATCTCTTGCCTCTTTCAGTTCATTTGTGGCTAAATTATACTTACCCCAGACATGCAAGTAGTTCAGCTCAAATCAGTACAACTACTTATGGGAATTGTCCCTTTGCACTTATTCCACAAAAGCCAGCGTGCTGAATTTTAAGAGAGGATGGAGATCTCATTCACCCACTGACCAAAAAGACCTTTGCAAGTGCTTAACACTAATCAATTAGAGAGTCCTGTTGATATCAATAACTTTCCATGTGTATTTTAAATAAAGTTGTTGGACTCACAACAGTGCAGACGTAAATAAAAACAAATTAATTCAATTACAGGCACTGTTAATTATTTTTCTTCAGTGCAGCCCAACATTTCCACAATCACATAAATATGTGCCATAATTTTTGGCACAGAAAAATCTGAATATTTAGTTTTATTGCCTTATTAAATTACCAATGTTATTTGTAAAGAATATTAAGTTAAATAAGTTGATTTTAGTAAAGTAGTCAAGAAACAACTGACAAGTTTCTTCAAATACTGAAAGTACATGAAAGGTCACAGTAGTTCTTCACAGTCAGAAATTCTAACTGAACCACATTCCAAGTAATTTGCAAGAAACCTTCTCTTTATTCTTTACCAATTGCAATTTTAGACCAAATCACACTTCCCCGTTATCCTTTTTGAACTTCCTTAAGCACACTATTCCTCAATATATATACTTAAAATAAAAAAAAAAAACCCTTCTAATTGCTTATAGACTCCCTTCCCCACCCTCCCAAAAATGTGGTAGTGGTCTGCTTTTTCTTTTTTCTTCTCCCATATAAATATCTTCTAAGAAACACATGGCAAACAAAAATTCACCAGCAGGATATTTCTTATTAGTGCCAGGTATGTGAACTAAATTTTTGACTGAGTTAGAAACCTATTTTCTTTGACAGTTAGCTAAAAGTTCAGCGTTTCCACTAAAAGAAGACAGGACAATATTGACTGTATCAGAACTGAAATTACAGTACTTCATGACACTCTTATCCTTCTGATGGAAGACAGACCCATTTCTCAACCAGAAAATGCCAGGAGGATGCAGGACAGGAATGCAATCAAGGGTCACACTGGATTTGCCATTGTGGCTGTAGCTATGCAAAGACAAACATGGTTCACCTTCCCTCAGAAGTGGTGCTCAGCAGGTACAAATGGCACACCTCCACTGACACACATTTTGGTCTCAGCCCTAGGTGCTGGGTTTTGTACAGGTAATGGCTTCACCATCTTCAGATTGCTTGTCCAAAAATTTCAGGCTTTCACATTCTTGTGTAAGAACTCACAACTCCCAAATATGCAGAACTGGCAAAAAATCTGGGCAAAAGATGAGTTCAGCTTTGGAAGTGTATCAGATCAGTTTTGGTCTTGGCATCAGATTCTGAAAATGAACTGAAAACACACAGTGAGCTCGCCTGAGGCCTCACTGCTACCATAGCCTGATTCATGCAGGCACTGGTTGGGTTCTGGCTGCTCTCAGAGCTCTGTTCCTGCTGCAGATCTCAAAGAATGCCTATTCCAGTGTTAGCAGGAGGGCAGAGTCCACTTGATGTGGTCACCTCTATACAGAGGTTTGAAGAGCTTTTGTTTTCTTTTTCAATCAAGAATTGAAGATCGCTTCCCATGTCCAAGACTGCTGTGTTTTGGCCTTGGGTAGCACATGGACCCTTCCAGGCAGCTACCACTTTTGGCTGTAACCAGTACTTTGAGTGGCATGCATTCATTTTTGGAAACTTTTATATAGCAGAAGTTTCCAGACTTATTGGATGATATCAGCTGTGCCACCTAGACCCCATTTTAGGTTCTGTTGAATACCCCATTCAAAAAAATGTGGTGGTCTCATTCTCAAAACATATCATAAAACACATTTATGCACGTACCTAGCATTCCATTTAAATAATCATATAGATAATTCCTCTTATAAAATGACTTTAGCAGCAAGGCATTTGGTCTTAGAATATAATTATATTCTTCCACTGAAGTGCTTCTATTTCTACCCAATAGTCATGAATAAGGAAATTAATTAGCCTCTTAAACCCAAAGGACTTAAATGCAATTAGTACTTCAACAATCAACAGTAAATTCAGGAAATGCAAAGTAAAGCATTAACTGCAAATGTGGGTTTTATGATGATCTTCAAAATGTCAATGTCCTGTGCAAATCATTCTTTTAAATGTCTTGCAGGTTGATGATTACCGCCACAACCTTACCATGATTCAACACTACTTTATTTCTACGAGTCCTTTACAATAAGAGGACAGACAGGATTATCAATCAGATTGGCATTTTAGCAAGGAATGCTCACCATGGATCCCAAACCTGGTGGTGTAGAGTAACTCACTTGCCTAAGGGATCAGTGGAACAGCCACAGGGATGACTAAGCACTACCTTTAACAACGGTGCTCTACTACACAAACTTGCTCAGGGACCATAAGGGCGTGGCTGCTCCTCTGTTATTCCGTGCGTTGCTGCTGTCGGAATCCTGAGTTCCACCAGGAATACTGCTGGGCCGCAGAGCAGCTGGCCTTCCCTTCAGGTGCCTCTGACTTTTCATCACAGGAGTTGTAGGAATGGTAGATTCCCAACACCACAGCAAAAATAACTATTGCAGCCACCACAAGCCACACCACATTCCAGTGTTTGCACAGTTTGGGGTACAGGATATATAAATAATTAACGATGACTTCAAGTCTGCTGTAAAATGAAAAGAAAACTATTATATATTAATCATTTTTTTTTTAATCTTAAGCTTTTTAATTTGGAAGGTGCCATAGGTGGAGCACCATCTTTTTTCCTTGTACAAACACCTTGTCAAAGAAGAATCGAACTGTAAAGTTCTTCTATGGAGAGCTGTACACTCAGATATTCCAACTCCAACTATTCCATATGAGTAATACTTGTGAGACAGCTGGACATTGTAAACTTGACTCCTATTTCTCCCACCTGTCAGCTGGCAAATCTCAGGGCTTGGTATCATGCAAAATTCTGCACTGTTCATACCTTGATCAACTCAATTAAATGTTGGAATATGTGGTAAACATTTCATCCCAAGAGTGTCATGACTAATGAGAGGGCTGCTCTCTGAAGGCGGCTGAAATCTTGAATCAACAGATGTTTATAGCTATAATGGTTATGGAATGGAAATGAATTCTTCTGGATTAGGTAAGGATCCCTGCCTTAACCTGGGATTGGACATATCACTTGCTTTGGCCAGCATTCAATGCCTCTGGAACATACAGACAGAGAGCACTGGGTGCAGATGGATGCAGTGGCAGTCCAGTGACAGGAATGACACACGGCACCAGTTCGTGCTCCTGAATTACAGCCTTTATAAAGGCAGCACATATTCAGAGGGATACATTTTGGCATCTAAGGAACTTTTATGGACCATTCTTTTACCTCAAATGAGAACCAAACCCCAGCAAGATGAAGCATCTTGATGTCAACATACAGCTTTAACTGAAATATCAAAATCAAAAGTTTTGTGTTTTGCAGCTATCTTGTGTTAGAATATTACTTTCTGTGAAAATACTGTTATTTCAATATGCTTCCCCAGGAGGAAAACATGGCAAAAGGATAGGATAAAACGCTTGCTTGGGTGCCACAAGTAGAAAAAAAGTGGTCTCTCTTGTATGGAGATATTACACCACTGTCTTACCTGCTTTTCAGATTTTTTATCTCATCTTCATTTTCACTTTCTTCATGTTCCTCATGACTTTCTTTGGGCGTCTCTTCATCTTCTTCCTTCAGCTCCTGAAGTTCTTTGGTCTTCTTCAAGGCTTCCTGATATCTTTATCAGATAAAACATTTCTTTCTTAGTGTAGGATGTATAAGCATGATTTTATTTAATGAAAAATTAGCTTTATGTTTTGCTATATGTAATAAAACACAAGTAGAAGTATTGCAGCACTTGAACAAGAGTAAAAATTAGCTGAAGACCATGAGTAAGGCACACAGACAGCCTTACTCATGGTCTTCAGCTAATTTTTAATATAATCCTTGAACAGAGGATTATATTAGAGCTGATACCAAATTTATCATTTTGAACAAAA
>JAYDZK010000268.1:9809335-9898920 GCA_034509185.1 Euphonia xanthogaster | reverse complement strand
TGACATTTCCTTCTATCCTGTTTATTTTTCCCCAGAAAATGTTCTCCTTCATATATTGATCACTTAACAGTAAAATTATTCTCTTGCTTCTCTCCTAATATCCTAAGAACATGCATTTATTAGCTGAGTTTTCAATGGGAAATTTTATACAAAAATAATTCATCATAATAAACCATGGCCAACAAACACACCTGGTTCCTGAAGGAATTTACTCTGAGTACATAATAAATAAATTGCACGAACAGATGCTTTTCTTACAAGTAAAATAAACAAATAGATTCAGCTTCTCAGCAAAACCCTCGTTTAAATAACCCTATATTTTTAACAGAAAACTCCATAACTTTAATGCTATTGCCCCATCTTAGCTCATCTCTGAACAGTATGTCTTGCAGTTTTTCTCCAAAGCATTTGTATGGATTTATTATGTTCAGATTAGAGTTTCATTTAATTTAAGTTTAACAAAAAAAAAATTCAACATAGAGGCTGATGGCTCCAGGGATCCCAGATCATCACAGAACCTCTAAATTGCTACCACGTAAATTTCTGTACATTAATTAGATTATTTCTGTACATTAATTACATTTATTTCTGTTCAGTGGACTTTGGGCAACGAAGAACAGCAGTCCAGCTGTGTTCTGTGGTTTCTGGTTCAAATTTCTCTTCTACAGTGTCCAGCTATTTTCATTCTTTCTTTCCTGTGTGTTACTTCAGATTAAAAGGCAAATTGCCTCACCAATGTCCAGTGCCTGTGGATCAGCAGCCTGCCCTATTCAGCTCTTCCCAAAGGGATCATTCATGGAGGTAGATTGCAATATCCCCTTACACAATTGGAATTACTTCTGTCCATCCCCTTCAGGATAGAGTCAAAACAAGTAAAATCGTTGAAAAAGCTTTCATTCTACAGTAACTATTGGCTTGCCCCTATGCAAAAATAGTTTAGACAAAATCTGGTAACTTTAAAATGTGGGTTTGACTTACCAGGGATGGCATTGAAGGTATAGGTGAAGCTGTTGGTGACTGACCAGGAATGTTCAAGGAGTTAAATTTAGGAACAACTGCAACACTGACTCTCCTTCGAGGCATGTTCTGGGAGAAACAACAATTATTTTTTCTACCATACAAGACAGAGTGAAGAACAATTCTGTGGGTTAATTTGTGGGCCAAAGATGTAGGTCAGTGTCTCCTTTGGGAAAAGGAGAGTTGGGAACAAAAGTAAAATAAAGGTCATGGCTTTTCCCAGAAATTCATCTTGTACTGCCTGGTATGGCAAGTGCTTAATGTGAAATGAGGTGTGACACAGAGCTGCTGCTCTTTTCCCTCCATACTGAAAGCCCAGTGTAAGTCACACAACAGAAATGTTCTGAGTTCATATTGTCAGCTCTTATCATAGGCCTTTATCTTTGATGAAAGCAGATGCATAATGATGCTGGGGAAAGTGCCAGTGTCACAGTGACTGGAAATAATGAAGCCACACATGAAATTCTTGTCTTGCTATCTCCCTATTATGATATACTGCACCCACTATGATATATTAATTACATGTTAACATATTAATTAAATGTTAGATAGCAACATGCAACACTGATTATATTTCCCAAAGACTATAAAAATTCTTTGTTATGACAAACACATGCAAATTGTAACAATATATTCTAGTTCAAGTACAAATTATGTAAATTTTTGCTGTCATTTGGTAAGTACCCAAATGCTTCATCCTATAAAATCTATGTAAAATCTGTGCTTCCAGCTAAGTAAAAACATCAAAACACTTACAGCATCTAACAGCTTTGATTTAGTGCATATCCAAACACTTCTAAGATTCTGCTTTTTTGACAACTTTACAGGAAAGGAGTGAATACTTAAGAGTCACTCCATGATTCTGGTTCTAGACAAAACCAACCATATCTATTAATTAATGACAGTTTTATTTAATGTACTCCTGAAAAACTACTCTGGGAAGTCTGCAGCTACGGTAGGCAGTCCATTCTAGTGTTTGGATTCTTTTTCTCCTCCTCTTTATTATTTGTACTTGGCCCTGTTATATATAGTCTTTTTTTGAGACCTCTGCTTCAATCTATGGGGTTCTCATTCTGAAATCCCATCTTGCCCTCTGCATGCTCTGTGCTGTAATTCTTTACACCTAACACTCAGAGGTAGCAGGAATAAACTAAACCTAAAGAACTACAACCCAATCAAATAAAAATATGAAAATAAACAGTAGAGTGAGTATAATGAACCTGGTCACCAAATTTCATAATGGTCATACTGGGACTCATGCCTCCCAAATCACTGGTCGTTTTAGCAAGCTTTGTGATAGAGTTGATCTCCAACACTTGGAAGTTTTGCAGAAATAAATCACTAGAGTTTCTCATCAGGCACTACCAGTATTGCCCAAAGCCATACTAAATCATATATCCAAAATTGCAAAGCACATGCAATAAATTGCATAAACGATATCGAGAATTTACCAGCACTGTTTGAGCACAGCCTAAAGAACTGAGTAAATAGACAAAGAAATTTCACTACATAAAATGTTAGTTTTCTTTATATTGCAGAAATACCTTTCCAACAGTGAGAGACATGGATCTAGATGAACGAGGAACCCCATCTTCTGCACAGAACAAAGATAAAGAACAGTCTTAGACTATGTGAGTATCTCTAAATAATATTGATAGAGCCCTTGCTTATATTTCAAACTCAGATACAGTATATTTACACAGGGTCTGTAAGTGACCACATATTTATTGTCATACAGCATTGTCATACAGCTGTCTTCTCAATTACATGTGCACAAGAAATTTGAAATAATTGCAAATAACCTAATCAGTACTATTTTCACTGAATCAGGCAAAAATCCCACTATTTGCCTCCATATACAAGTTCGTGCAAAGGAAAATCTTCACATTTCAGTTTCCAGCAAAGGAAAGAAGAGGTTGTAAAACGAAAAAACTGTTTTTAATAACGAAATTTTGCTTCATCTGCATCCATCTACCTAAAAGGTAGTTGCATTAAAATTGTGCAGAGTACATGGATTTGCAAGAGGCCAAAAGAAAATATGATTGGATCTCATCAGAATATGGTAAGTGATAGTGATTTCAAATTACTGTACTGTAGCATTAAGTATGGCTCATATGAAACATCCTATTTCTGTAACTTTTGAAAATCTACTCCCGTAGATGCGAACTTCATGAACAGGTTTCACAATATTTGGTTTTAAATCATTAATAGCACCAACATCTCTCTGAATTAGAGGCAAGACAAATCCTTAAATTTTTATTTTTCTTTACCAGATGCACCATAGGTTCTGCTAGAATTCTGATTGGCAAGTTTCTTGAACTCCATTAGTTCAGCATGATCCTTTTCATATGTCCTTTTCAGATTTTCCACATACTGCATCATTACTTCTGTTGCCTTTGACATACGCTTCTCCTAAGGAAGAAAAGAAGGAAATATCCAGCTAACTTCTACACATCTCCAACAAATCATTTGCCTCCATATGTATGCTCCATGTCAGGGCTAAACCTGGAGCTGTTGTTCTAAAGGAAATATTGGTGGTTCCATGACTGAAAATTTCTAAGATAGTTAAAAGAAAATGCCAATTCATATGCATTTCACAGAATATAATACTTTATTTTGTCACATATTCAGACACCCTGCCTGGGTGCCTATCTGATTACTTATGTGGTATACCTCATTTGTGTTCAAATCCTCAAGGTCTTAGTCACTGGCATCACTCTGGTTACTTTAGAGGGCAGAGGGAACATTGTTAAACATGGGAGGGTATTGATGTGTTCTTATTTATACTTACTCTGTTCTCATACTCTTTGTAATTGACTGAGCTATTGCTAAAGGCAAGTGGCTGAATTAGATGAGTTTTTTGATCCAGAAAAGTTTTTTTTTATATATATTTTTATTATGTGCTGCACTGATTTGAAACTAGTTTCTTGTGATGCATCTGTAGCTTTGGATAAAGTATATGCTTCTGTTGTACAGATGTTAAATAGCTTAATGGGCACTCTTCTTCCATTGGAGTTCTATTTCCAGGCTGCAGGGGTGTGTTACCTGACACTACAACAGACGTTTTAATCTGTCAAATGGCAAATAAAACTCAGAGGGTGAACACAACCTCTAGCCCAGGCTGGCAAAGAGTGCACCTGTGGATCCAGAAGAGAGTTAAACACCGGGGTGCCCTCACCTGGCGAACGGCTCCGACCATCTCGGCGCGGCTCGAGAGCCTGGCAGCCAAACGCCGCAGCACTGCGATGTCCTCCAGGAGCTTCTGGTAGGCTTCCCTGTGCTCATAGTGGTGCCACAGGTGAGCTGAAGACTGAAGCAAAAATACAGCAGCTCTATCAGCAGGTTTTTAGTTCAAATGGAGTTGCCAGAGCCCCAAAATGGGGTAGAAATGTCCAGGCAAAACTCCTCATGGAGAGATTAGCTGCAGAGGGGTTCCAGCACTGCCACCACACCCAGCTCAGAGTGCTGCTGCCCTGGTGCTTCACTGCAAGCTGCAGGAACACAGTCTGAGCAGTTAGAGAGGGCTCAGCACGTTTGTGATACTTCCCTTCTGAAATCTATAGTGAAACATGCCCTGCTACCTGTGAACTCCACAAATGCCAAGGTCATTTCAGCTAGCACTTAAATGATTGCTGAGGGACAAAGGACATTTTAATTTTCTGGGCACAAGTATTAAGAAGGCCACATGTGTTCTTTCAGTTCCATGATACTTCATTTATTTGGAAAATAAGACATCGTCTAAAGAATTGCAATGCTACCTTGATAATAAATTGCAACCAAAATTTGACTGCAAGAACCAAAAACAAATAAGGGGATATGTATAGGAAAAATCATGCACAGAATTTCAGTTTCCTTTTCTTACTTGACAACTGTAACCTCCTTATTTTCTCCAAAACATTGGAAATTCATGTAGATCAGCTTTTTCTTGAAATTAGGTTTCTGAATAACACATCAATTATCATAAGACTGATTAAAAAAATCAGAGAGACTGGTAAAACTGTCACTGAGCCATAAAACATGTGCCTGTCCTACAGAAATGAAGATAACTTCTCAATGAGATTGGAACAACTCTAGGTCTAGTATGGTAGAGATTTTACAGAAGCCATCACTGCTTTTAATTGCTTCTTAGTTTATTCCATTGTCCAGAACAAAAGCTTCCATAGGGAGGGCAGTTTCCACTTTGTTATAAATCATGTAAAAAAGCCTGTAGAAGCCAGACTGTAGCGTGAGAACTGCTTAAAGGAAGAAAATCCTAATCACATCTGTCCCATGCAGGCAACATGAACTTTGGTGCCTAATTAGAGATTCTTGACAGAAATACATGGCAAATCTAACAGACATTTCAGTCTGAAAACCCTGAGATTTAATAGGCTGTTTCTGCTTGCTCTTTACACAGGGAACAGAGGGAAGAGCAGCAAAATACTCTCAACATTTTTATTTTTAACAGAAACAACAATGTGAAAATGGAGATTTGGAATTCCAGAAGAAAAGATGTGATCACGATCTTTCTTTAATTGTATATTTTCTTACCTGATGATATTCTTGATAAAATAAATGGGAGAATCATATGTTCTCCTCACTATTCTCATAAGAATGGCAGCACCTCCTTGCAGTAATGCACACTGGGTCTAAGGCCATTTCATTTATCAGCCTGGTGTGTAACCATCCCTCCCTTTATGCACAAAGACATGCACAGCACTTCAGTTGACACATTGTAGCAATTTTTTGTCCTTCCAGTTAGAAAACCTAGAGAAAGCTGGCAGGAAGGACTCAAAAGTACTGCTGTAAAGGAACATCAGGGACAGCTGGAATGAAAGTGTACTCAGGCCCAAAACCTGAGCCTGAGATTGTACCTATTTCTTAAGTATTCCTTGCTGTTTCCTTTCACACAGCATGCCTTCTAGTGTCTGCAGTTAAGAGGCTTTTCAAGTTACAGATCTCAGAATGGAGGTTTCAAATAATTGTGCTATCTTTCATATCTGGACACTTCAAATTTACTGCTAAAGGTCTTGCTCAGGAGAGCATGGATCAGTGCTCCAACTGCAGTTCTGAATGCCCTTAGCTATGTCACAGGCTTATTTCAAGAACTGAACAGCAAATTCCTAGTATTTATTCCTGAAATCTACTAGACTAGGGAAGCATCCCCTAGGCATTTCCAGCAATGCAGGCCCATTCTGGCAGAATATGGCCTCTCTCAGAGTAGCAGGCAGTTCATGGCAAGAAGTCTGAGCAGCAGAAAATGAAGTTTTGGGGCTGAATTCACAAGTCAAACACATTTGTGATGTTTGTGCACTTTCAGGTACACTACAGTTCAGGAAAAGAATTCTCACTGTTTTCTTACCGTAATGGCTGCTTTAAAGTTTTCCAGTTCCTTCTCAGCATTCTCTTCAGTAAGATTTCTCTCTCTCTCTGCCTGCTGAATTCTAGATTCCAATGTATAACTATCATTTCTAAAGGCCAAGGAGAGTTGTACAAATACATTCTGTTTGGATTTAAAAAGGCATTTTCCAGTAAGTCTCTCGGTAATATAATTTTCAATAACAACTTATGAATAAGGCATGTGTTTAACAGACTTTGCTGCTTAAATAAGTATTGCAACAGAAAATTGAAAGTATTTTTAAATTTGTTTTCTTTGAAAAATCACTTCTATTTGTTTCCACTGAAATAGGAATAATAAATGTGTTGCTGCCTCTTTTCCTGGATGTTTTTCTGGGAGCTCTGTAGGGCAGAGACAAAATGAAGGAAGCAGCCTACCAGAAGCACCAGAATCACAATGGGTCTGTTTTCTAGCTGGACTTCCTCCAAGGGTCCCCAAGGTTTTTAAACAGATAGTCTGTGCAGAGGAAGTCCAGGGATGAGCTCACCATGAGCATTGTTTTACCAAAGGGATAAACACCTACCCCTGAAGCCAGTAAAAGATTAAGTGCTAACATTTTTATTCTCTTGCACCCTGATTTTAAAGATTATTTCTTTCTTTACCAGAGTTTACTAATTTTTTAGGATTAATACTTTGCAAAGCACAAGGCACCAACAGCTCCAGTAGATTGCAGTGTTGTAAAAAAAGATCTTTTTCTTGACTGGTATGTGATTTAAAAAATACAAGAAACAAATGCTACAAGCTAGAGAGAGACCTGCAAACAAAATTATTGGCTTGAACTGAGAAAGCAAAAATCATGTAAACTAACAGCAGGATATTATTAAAAAATTCCCCAAAGCTCAATTAGCTAGTTAAAATGCAATTTAACTTGCTGAGTCTATTGTCTTATTTAATCTCGTTTTTTTTACTACTTTAGAATATTAAAACTATTTCCAAAGTGAATTCATATTTTATTATGAACTGAACAAATGTTTTGCTTATTCCTACTCTGTTGTTTTACAATTTCTATTGCTCATATTTCTCAAAACTTATCTTGATGGAGTTCAATGTGCTTTGTTATTGTTTGTTTTTTTAAATGAGAACTATAATAATGGGGGAAAATCACCCCATTATCTCATTCTAATAACCACACTTTGACTTAAAATAATCACTTAAAATTGGAACATGACTAAAATAATAGCATACTTACCTCAACTTCTTTTTCCGTGAGTGGTGGGGAGCTAGAAATAAAAATTTAAAAATTCTCATTTTAATGAGCTTTTTCTCTAAAAAAAAAAGTAATTCTAATACTTAATTGAACAACAAAATTATGTTTGAGTTTTCAGAGTTTCCCACTACTTTTCTGTATTGATTACAATCAAGCAACGGTCTCTCAGAAGTTCTTCACCTCATTCATTCATTTATATAAAATAATATATATACCATAATAATATATAATTATATAATGTATGTAACAATTCCTTCACCATAAATGTTAAATATTTATTTCACCTGCACAGAGAATCCTTATTGACAGTTCAGAAAGCTGAAGGCTCTGGTGTTTTTAGTACATAACCACGTGGCTGAATGGAGGAATCATTTTTGGCTGAATGAGTTTGGGATTGTTTTAATGTCTCAGAAAGTCCAAATCCATGAATTCACAAGTGAGTCCTTCAACTATGTTTGCAAAATCAACTCAGTTTCCCTAAAAAATTGTCACCTGCAGAAAAACTGTAGAACTCTTACATGCCCAAATTCTACCATTGGAAAGCATCATCTGGCCTGATTATTTTTATGGGGGTGAGAAATAATATTTTCAATATGAGTACATATCTGCAGCAGCAGTCCTGGAAACTAGGAGTGGAAAAATCTGTATAAAAATCTACTTGTAGCATGCAATTAAGGTTTAAGACTTTCTATGTAGAACTCTCAAACTAATTTTAAAAGTTGGCCAGTTACTGGAAGCTGGTGCATTCCCCAGAATTCTTCAGTAAATCTGTGTTGCACATTTTAAGATGCAACAATTTATCTCCTTATGAATGGAGGGAAGGGAAGTTGGCTGGAGACCATTAGTGTGCCTTCTCCTGGATCATATGTTTCCACTCCTAATGAGCTTTTACCTTCCTGGAAGCGATTTGTGCACTCGCAGTTTTCGCAGCAATACATCAGGAATACTGGGCATGACATCGGAGCTGCTCTTTGTCTCTTCCTCTTCAGTGGGGGAAGGGAGAGGTGAAGGGCCTAAAGACATTTTCAGATTAAGAAAAATTATGTTACTTGAAAAGTCACACATTTGTTTCTGGACTATTTTAGCTGAGATTTTGCAATGGAATACTGTCATTTTCTAAGGCTTTAAAGGCCACCTGCCAAGATGAAGTGTATTGTAATGAACCATACTACAGATTTTATACACTATTTATTATAAATTACATCAGGTACCTGTTTGCACTGTATGTCGATTGAAACAGGATATAAAGGTTATACTTACATTCTCTGATTCTGTCACTTTCATAAGGACCAAAACATGACTAATATTTTTTTTATAATTCATGTTACTTAGCTTCTGTATTTTCATTTTATTTAATTTCACATATATTAGTTCCCTTATCTCCTTCTGTCTTAGCAGAATTTCATGAAGGGCTCTCCTGTAGGAAAGGCAGATTCCCCAGCCTGAATCCCAGACCTAGGAAGGAATCTTTGAACAGTTCTCCTGCTCATAAGTTTAACAGAAGGGTTCTTAGACTTGCCATGTAATTAGTGTGTAAATCTGGAGAGCATTAACATGAAAGATGGAACAGAAGGGGAGATTCTTTCCAGCTACATTTTAGTTCTTTGCATTTGCTTTATATTAAAAAAATCCAGTATTTACTTCAGAACAGTCACATGTATCCCCATAAAATCCAGCCTGACACCACAGTGCCTGCAGAATGAATGCAATCCACTTATCTAGTGCAGATGCAGAGTTGTGTTTACTCGGATGGTGACAGTAACTTGTCATTGATAAAAACCATGATGGAGACAGTACATTGGATTCATAACAGCAATAATGAAGCATCTGACTATTTCCTATTGTTTAAACAAAATCACCATTCCAGTTGGAAAGGGGGCTTCTATGACAATGTAAGGAAGTAGGTCTCCCTAACAAATGAACTAAGAATTTGACCCCTTGCTTGTTTTCTCCACTGAGGACAAGGAGTTGACCCTTAATGTTCTGGCTACCATTTAGAAAACTTACTGGACTAGAAAAAGCTTGTGATACTCGTGAGATTCATGTTGAGAAGCTGGATAAAAAAATGCTTATCTTATTCACAATGTTTTCCTTGAGACTTCCAAACCTGCCAAAATTACGTAGCAGGCTGGTAAAATGGCAACTATTTTATAGTTTCAAACAGAGCCTGCTAAATAATTTCTGGGAAATTATACATTAATAGAGTGACAGGAATAATATCATCATATCTTAGAATTCAAAGATATAATCACTAAATATAGAGGACAAGAAGCCTTTTTCATCTTTTTTCTTTCACACTGAAAATGAGTCCATTTCCAGACATAACATGAAATCTAGTATCTTAACCATCTCTAAGTGTAACTGGAACTTTAAGGCTCATGAGCTAGTCCCAGTGCAAATGCATGAATTAGCAAAATGTACAGTATTAAAAAAATTGAAATTTTCTTTGGATTAAACCTTGGACAACCAATTTCAGCTCCTTTCATAATAACCATCTTCAGTTCAGTTAATGTCACACTGAACAAGTTCTGAATTAATTACTTCCAAACAAATACATAGTTTTGGGTTAGATATCTTAGGTTGATATATTTGGTTTAAATATTTTAGCTAAGCACTACTGCTATTTAATTCTTCCACATGTTGAATTATCCTTTGGTTCATATCTTTGCTCTTTATTCTCAATCTTTTTAGATGCAGCTACAGGCATAAAATCTTTTTTGCTTGTGTTAGATTGGAGCAAACATTTGGTGTCAGATTTCTTTTTCCTTATTTATGTAGAGTTTTAAGCCTTTTCCTTAAAGAACCCTTGTCCTTTATTTTTCCTTAAAAATCACAGAAATTGAGGTTAAAAAATCCCACTTATTGTAAGGCATATTTCTCCAATCCTTCAAACACCTTTATGACTCTTTTCTGTCCTACATCTTCTCATTCACATTGACACGGAAATGTGAACCCGAAGTGAAAATGCTGTTTCAATACTTGCCACACATATACTAAAATAATAATTAAAAAACAGGAATAAAGCATCCCATCTCTTACTTATACTCCCAGGAATCATATTCACCCTTATGACCATAATACCTTGCAGAAGTTGCAGCCATTTAATCCATCACTGCTGAAATGTTTTTACAGAAAGTTACTGAAACTTCAGTCCTACAGCTATTAGGTACAAGCCAGACTTCATTCCACATGTGCATCTTTTCCCTTGGTTATAATATTACCTACAGTATCTTCTTGGTTCAAATCATCCAGAAATTGAGATACTTTCCACTGTTGGTCTCTCTTGTTCATCATTTATTACTGTTCTCCATGACTGCTTCAACCATTATTGCAACTGAAGATTTTAAGGCTTTTTCTCCTCACCCCCACATAATAGTCAGTTATAAAAATCAGTATATAGCAAACATTCCTTCCATTTTTTATGATACTGCACCTTTTTCCTGTTCCACTGCTTCACTAAGTTCAGGAAGTTTAAGCCCAACTAAATTTTGATTTCTCATCAAAATATGCTCCTGTGAAAAGAAACAATAATATTTCTAAGTAACTAAACTACAAATCTCAATTTAAATGTTCCTGCCACATGATCAGTAAATAAAACATTTACTTTAGTTAATAAATATAATAGAGATATTTGCCTTACATTACAGTCAGATGCTACATAACTGGATACTCATAAATTCACACACACTCTAGAATATTACATATTTCAATTTTCATACAGGCACAATTTAGAAAAATTCCTGGTCATGCAAACAAAGATTCATGAAATGTGCCCCTCATTCAAGTAGGTATGTAGAGTTTCGGTGAGTGAGAGCTTTAGTAACTGACAATGAAAAAAGCAATTTTGATATAGCCACAGTAATTACTAAGTATCCTAGATAACAGGAGAAATGCAGAAAATCCTACATATGAGACTTTGCCACTTTGACTTTATTAAGGCCAGAGCTTGGGATGCTTCATTGTTACTGTGTTCTGCCTATATTCCCTACAGGTAGGGGAAAATGCACTCTCAAGGATTAAACCTTGTTGTCTTATTTCTCCTTTTATCATCTCCTCATTTTCTTTCATATTCTCACATGTTTAAATTCACAAACACCTGCTTTTGTTTATGAGTAGACAATTCCTACTGGAGACAGAGCTCAAATCTTGCCTAACTGGAATTATAGATCATGTTGCAAAATTTTTTAATTCTCTTATTTGTGCTTAGCAGCTTCTAGGTCATTCAAAATTATAGAATTAAAGAATTATAGAATGGCTTGGGTTGAAAGGGACCTTGAAAATCATCTGGTTACAAACCCCCTGCCATGGGCAGAGACACCTTCCACAATCCCAGGCTGCTCCAAGCCCCATCCAGCCTGGCCTTGGACACTGCCAGGGATGGGGCAGCCACAGCTGCTCTGGACAGCCTGTGCCAGTGCCTCACAAACCTCACAGGGAAGAATTTCTCCTCTAATTGTATGGCCCAAGGGTCCCTATAATCAAAACTTCCAGTACATACACACTAAGAATGCGTGTGTTATATCAACAGGAAGAGATGAATAATGAAGCTGCCATTCCCAAACAATACAATGGGAATTAATTAACCAAAGTGCAGAATTGAGGTCCTCACCTGTCAGCCTTATATTCATCTTAAAATATTAACTACTGGGGATGAAGGAAAATATCCTTATTAGGCTGTTCAGGAAAGTACCTGCTGCTTTTTTTTTTTCTTTCAGAAGTCATTATTAGCAATAGAGACGTGTTCACTGCTTTCTTTTGGTGGTTTATCATTTCATGAAACTTCTGCTTTTTTCCCTAGGATTTAATTACTTACCATTTAGGAATTTATTTAACAACAGATGATTCGTTTAGAGGCTGACAGATTTGCAGCAGGTTATAATTAGGAAGTGTAAAGTCTGGACATGCTCTACCTGCCCTTGCTGTCAGAGATGCCCAGTTCTACAGCTCTGAACACTTTGAGACATTTTCTGAGACAGTTCAATAATCAACTAATCATTACAAACCCATGTCCTGTCCTCTGAGATCTTGCAAATGTGAACATGCAAGAGGAGCACATGCATATGTACAACAGTGCACTCGATGCATACCTGAAGAGAACTAAGAAATACAGTAATTCCATGGAATTTACTTACAGGTTACAATTTAGTAAAGTTGCAAAGGAAAAGCATGATACAATTCTGTATTGTTTAGGCTAAAACTGTTTCCCATTTCATCACTGTATGTTTCTTGAAGTGATAAAAATAATACTAAACACGTTGAAAGTTTAGTAGGGTATGAAAATTACTTTTTATAACTGGATACAGCTGATGACAGGACTTACCTCTCTGAGCTTTGTCAGCTTCTGCATTCGAACAGGCTGAACTTGGATTTGAAGATCTTTGAATGCTTTTAACTGATTGCTGGATTTATTACCAGGAAAGCTTTTATCTTCCTCAGATGGTAATTTTAAAGGGGTTTTCTCTTTCTGTCCAGGCTCCAAGCTATCCCAGGACACAGCCCGTAAGAGAGGAGGACGCAGTCCACACAGTTTAAATTCTGGCTTACATGGGACTTTATGGTCCCTCATTTCTGGAACAGGGATTTTTAGCTTTGAGTCCATATTTCCTATTCCTGGTCCTGGTAGATGGGTTCTTAAAGGAACATCATTTTCTTTCCCTTTCTTGAGGAATGATTTTCCAAGTTCATTTTCACAAACATTCATGCAAGTATTAAGAGACATTCTGCCACCATCACCAGCTGAAGGGGAGAATTTAGGTAAAGTATCCATATGTTTACGTGGATCAAAGTTTTCCTTTTGGTCTGAGAGCTTCTCTTTGGAGTTCTCAAAGCCAGCAGAACGAGGAACCAACCTTCCCTGAGAAATCTTTCTTTGATCATTCTGCCTTCGATCAATTAATCCTTTTGCAGCATTCTGAAAGTACAGGGACACACATGAAACAGAGAATCAAGTCCAGATTCCTCTTTTCCCCTGCCCAAGGACAGATTTTCATTGTAAAAAGCCATTTCCTTTTCAGTGACATTTACTTTTGAATATGGGCTGTTGACAAAAGAAATAATTTTTTTAAGGCACTTAAAGAATATTGAATTTGGAATCTCCTCTCTGAGCTTTTGAGTTAACCTCTCCCATTCCAGAGTCTATCACATCAATCCTCCTAAAGCCAAGCTCCTCAGCATGTTAATGTCATGGAAAGTCTAAACCACTGACAAACACCAAAATGGCTACAGTAGACATTTTTACTTTGAAGTTATTTAGTATATTGATTTTAATTGAGCAGGGTGTATGACAGGATGAAGATATCAAGTGGTAAGCCCACTGTCCTACACTTCTTTTGCAGGTGCTCCATAATTTCTTAAAGCATGGTCATTTTCTTTTCACCCAGTGAACAATCTTTTAGTATTTTTAGTCCCATCTGTAAATCATATGTGTGCTAAGACAAACCAGCAGACTTTGTTCAGCTCTCAATATGAAACACTTACCTCTGCAGTTTGCCTGTCATCCTCTCTCACAATTCTGTTATTCTAGCAAAAAAAATTGAAAAAAACTGCTTAAAAGGTTCTGTTTCACACCTATGCTACAGACATTAGATATAGATATTAATGGCTGAACTTTGAATCTCATAATTTTTACATTGCTTGTTGTATTTATTTATGAAATAACTTCAGGGATTAACTTTTTCATAGATTAGGGTTATATTGCATCATTATCTATTTTCAACACTTAACAGATCTTCATGATCTTTCAGGTCTTGTTAGTTCATAGATTTCTGTCTTCAGACTAAATATTTCTTTATCCCTTGCTGTACAGAGAGAGTACCAATAATCCAATTTTGGTCTCTAAAATGGTATTCCAAACCCACAATTTTTATCAGGGACTAAAAGGGCAGCATATAATAATAGAGTACTGTAATAACCAGGTTATTGCACAAACTATTCAGCCCTTACCTGCCCTGGAGATACTGACTCAATACTAGTGGTTGTCCATGCATCAGACCCTGAAAGATACACATATAATTAGGGCATATCCTGATATTTTGCTCAAAATTTTTACTACTATAGCATTACCAAACCCATATGTGCACAGTTTCCAATAATACATAAAGGACAAAAACTCCAATGTCAAAAATACTATTAAAATGGGGAAAAAAAAATCTAACACATAACAAGTTAAACATCATTAAAGCTTCTCAAAACTCTGTATTGACAAAATTTAGAAAATAGAACATGTGAACTTGCAACACCACAGGAATAAAAATATAATAAAAATATGTATATGCAAAAATAGATTTTGTATGCATTCAGAGCTTTATCATATTCAGGACTAGATGCTTAAATCTACTCTTCTCAAGAAATACTAAACAAATACTTTTTTGGTGATCTTTTATAAGTTAAAGTTTGAGCCTGCAAATGATTGGATTTGATGACCTTAGAAGTCTTTTTCTCCCTTAATGATTCATGATCATTTTACCTGATGGAAGTGGAAGGCAGAGAGTTTCTCTGAGATGCTATGGGTGAAACTTTAGGATTAAGAGTAGGGGAAACTGCTTCATTTGCACAAAGACAAACAAAATGAAAAGGTGATTTTACTATCTAGGCTTGCACCTTCTGTATTTTCAGAATTCAGATGAGATTAAAACACCAATATCATAGTCATGTGTTTGTCCAGAACCTGACAAGTCATTTTAATTGCCAAGTTGTACTTGGCAATTAGGAGTTTAGAGCATGTTTCATGTCTTATACTTGTCAAAAACTGATAAATTTCTATTGATACAGGGAATACTTGTTCTCCTCAGTCTTCTGATACTGTAAGCACTGAGGGGAGACAGCACAAGAGAAGATTCATGAGGAATTTAGGAAAAAAAAGAGGTGATATATAGTTGTGGGGGTTCTTTTCCCTCCAGAGAGTGTCAGGCCAATTGTAAGAAAGAATTTTGTTTGAAATTGCATTTCAAAGCAAAATGAAAGTCCTATTTCATGGTAAAATGGCATTTTGTTCCAGTTTTAAAACACTTCAAATAAAAGGAAAAATAATTTCAATTGACATTGTAGAACAAAACATTTTATTCTGCTGTTTTTAAAGGAGGTTCTGGTCTATTTACCTTAGTTTATGGGTATGCTCAGAATAAGAGCCAGTGTAATTGTGTCTGGAGGGGATGTTTTTTCAGCAGGATGAATTCTAGTCACTAGAATTTCATTTAAACAACAATTTGTGACCATTTTTCACTTTTCAATAGAAATATTTCATGCCTTCTTGTTACACTGTTTGCAGTGTAACTTTACCCTGACACATCGGGGTACATGGATGGGTCATTTCTGCTTTATGTGGAACCTTGTGGAGGACATGAGGGATTCTGGCCTTCAAATTAACCAAGTATATGGCAACAGCAGCAATGTGCAGATTACAGGAGATGTTTGCCTTTAGAGATGTTTGAAGGAGCACATAAAATCTGGCTTCCAGGATCTGCCCCTACCTGTGGGTGACTCTGAGAGGCTGCTTCTTGACTTTCTGCCTCTGCGTGTTAGGAACCTCTCACTCACTTTCTTTGCTTCTTCTAACAATTCAAGATTCTTCTTTTTGTCTTCCTCTGATATTTTGACATCTGGTAGTGGATCATTCACCAGATCAATCACATGACCACTGTTGTCTGTGTAGAAAATGTCAGAATTAGAGCTGGGCCTTCCATTTCCAGGTATATTGTGGCATGTGAGAGTAACAAGTTCAAAACAAACCTGTAAATTTCACCTATAAAGTCAGCTTTGAGCTTGTATGGAAAAAAAAATTGCTCATTTCTCATGTCATTACAATCTCAAGTTTAGAGCAAGTCCTCAAAACCACAGGTAATCCACTAAGATTAATTCACTGTGATCAAAAATTTTCTGAATATGTGAAGCTGGCTTTTCCAGCTGTGTCTCCAATGCAGTTCTTCTCATTTCTAAAAAAAAGCACCATCTCAACTAACAGTAATGGCATTTCTGTTGTAGACTGAGTTTCTTCATTGAATTTTCATGTTCAGTTTTTCAAGGCTAAGAACCCACAAAAGCCAGCAAAGATTTATGCACAGTAGTTTTAACAATTAATTTAACACTTCATTAATCCATGGCATTTAAATTGGTTGAAAACACTCAACTTTGAGCACCAATTTTCACAATGCTGCATCATAGGCTGGAGAAAAGAAGGCAGGCAGTTGTCAGAAAGGCCCTTTCCGTGTGAGTCAGTATAAATTGCTTTTATGAGCATCTAAAGAACAGCTTGGATGAGGGGGAGGAAAGTTATCAGGTAATATGAGAAAAATATTTTAAAAATTGACAAAAGCCATTACAGAACCATCAGTTTTCAGAAAAGCTAAGGATGTAAGAAAGCAGCAAAAAGTCGAGGGTTTTTGTTTGTGGGCGTGGAGTTGTTTCACTATTGCTTTTTGATTGATTTTTTGAGTGGGAGGGAGAAGTCCTCTGGCTTTAATTTCCTTAAATTTAGTTCAATTTTCAAGGATGTCAAAAACCATACTTACAGATTGAATATTCTAAAGCAATCTTTTCTCAGTGAAATATCTGTTTTGGTTGAAACTCAGATTCGTGTGTTGGAAGTTTGAGAGACAGACCTGCCATGATACTTTCCCTGTGCCAACTAAAGAGAAGCTCAAGAGTAACAAAATCAGTATTTGCATTCTACAAGAAATAAAGCATGCATGTGTTGAGCCTTCTAAAGATGTTAAGCTATTGCACCAATTATCAACTTTCTGAAAGTAACAATGTGTGTATTCCCCTAAATTGGTCTGCATGCAGCCCACGTACAAACTCATGATCACAAACCAACATCGCAGCAGTATTCCCTGTGCATGCATTACACAGTGTGCACAGAGAAAAAGACTGTGGTCAATACAGTCAGGCTCTCTCTATAGGTTTCCATTGCATGTCACATTTTCTGAGAATACATCCTAGCTGCAATAAATAATCACTTCTTACCAACAGAAGTCAGTGAACTTGTTGAATTCCTGGTGGCACGGTTAGAATGTCTCCTATGAGGGCTCCGAGGCCTAGAGAGAAAAGTGAACAAAAAAAAAAAAAAGGAGTATGGCATCAAAAAGAGGTCCTAATTACCTATTAAAGTTTAATAGTAAAAAGAAAGCCCCTTGATTAAAAATGAAGACAAAACACATTTAATGCAGTTCCTTTCACCTCCCAACAGCTGGAAAATGTGGAAAGAAGGAAAACTGCAGAAATCAATATGACAAAGGAGTTCTAAAATTTGCTATTAATCTCATCCACTGTGAACCTGATTTCTCAGAAAAAAACCCTCTACATTTCTTTAGATTTTACCATGAATTAAAAGTCATGTAAGACTGATATATAGCAAAAAACCTCCACAAAACTAAAAGCAAACAAACAAAAAAAAACCCACCCAAAAAACCAACCACCAACAAAAATACCCAAAAACTTAGTCTTTCTGAATTGTTACTGCTTCTTAAACTAAATTTTAGGACTAAATTAATTCCTTAGGCATTGATACTTCCATAGGATCTTTCTAAACTGCAAACCAGGCAAAAGTCTCAAGCAACTGCAGAAATGTAAATACTGATCCTGAAAATAATTCTGCCTTTAAAGTGCTGCATATAAATTTTGACTCTAAACTAATTTTGAAGTTTGGAGTACCATACTTTTAAAAATACAAACAAATTATAGATTTACAAAATATATTTTTGGTAGGTTTTCTCCCCATATTTTAAGTTTAGTGGCAGGTCAATAAATTAAAAAGCCCAGGTCAGGAAGCATGCTGTATCAGAGCAAACATAATAACCCTAATTCAACTGAAGACTGAATTGAAGTTTTCAGCTTCAAACAGGATTACTGCTTCTCTTCAATGACTTACTTTCACATATGCTTAACCTCGAGCTGGTATTCTTGTCCCATCTATGTGAACAGGCCCAAAACTGCAAACTAGATATTTAAGTTGTCCAACTCAGTGAGTGGGGTTGCCAGGCTCAGTATTCTGTGTAACTCTACTCTTTTAGTCTCAATTCTATTCCTGTTCTTCCACCCTGCATCCCAAACACCATTCTCAAAATGCAAAGGCAATATGACCAAATCACAGCATTAATATTTTCACACAACATATTGTTCAGAGCAATGTTTTAGAAACACAGCCCCTGAAATTTATGGATGGATTGGTAATGTATTATACAGTACCTGTTAACCAGATTTTTATCAATTTCTACATCTGGAGTGACAGCATTCTCTGGAAGAACAATAGAAGGTGTGCTGCATGTTGTGCCTTCAACAGTTGTGTCCTGAATGGTGTGTGACAAATATAAAAATGTAGTTAAACAGAAATTCAAACCAGTGAACATTGACTCTCTGTGTGGAAAACAATGTGTATTTCTCAATTTACCTAAAAAAGAAAAAGGAATTGAAATAAGGTATAATTTGCTGTAATTTGACAAAAGAAATGTGAATTAGAGGCCTATACTTAAATTACTCAAAAGACATGATGGAGACCTGGAATATCTGTTTTCTTTAAAAAAATTTAATGCATGCAAGCTGAATTCAATAAGCATGGAGCTAATGAGAAAGCTTTAAAAAGGCAGACAGACTGGTTTTACACACAGAAAATCATTCCTCTAGTGAAGTACGTGTCCAAGAGTTTGGTGAATTTATGAGCTGGATGCAAGAGTGAAAAGCAGCTCTGTATAACAGGGCTAAATTAGGCACACAAACCCTCCAAATGATAGTAATGTACAATGAAAGCTTGAATAAACACAGTATTAAGTGTACACATGATACCCAAAACCCTAGAAAATAATTTAAAGTTATTGTGTTAAGAGCTCCACATGGTTTTCCCTCAAATTACTTGGAAACATATTTTTTAAATATGTAATTTAAATATTTAATAAAATAAAATATAACTTTTAAGTGCTAAAAGAAACTGGCAAGCTAGTACTGAATATTAATATGTGCTTGCCTGCTTAAATGTGAGACCTTGCCTTGAGAACTTAATCTCACACTTTCTGCATAATTATACCATTCAGCTGAAGAAAAGGAATCCATTTCCAGTGAGATATCACAAGTGAAGATCCATCAAGTTGGCATAAATTAATGTGGATGTCCCATATGTGGTAAGAAAATTATTACTTCTACCCCAAGCACTGCATTCAGATTAAAACCAGAAAACAGCTGAAGGGAAAGCTTCCCAGCAGTGGCAGTGGACTGCTGTCAAGTGATTTGTAAAATTTAAAGAATCATTTGTAAATTCTCAAATCCTAATTGCTTCTGCTAAGCACTGATATATATGAGAGGTTTGTTTTACTGTGTTATTTGGAGTCTACAATTTTCTTGAAACTACATCCTGAAGCTTCACCAGAAATTTGTAAGGCAGGTAAGAAAAAGCTGTTGCAAGAGCACTAATTTAGGCATTAACAGAATGAAGCATGTAATAAGTCACAGTTTAGCAAGTCAGGTTCAGACTCTGGAAGTGTTTCAGGCCAGGCTGGGTGGAGCTCTGAGCTACCTGGTCTAGTGGAAGGTATCCCTGTCCATAACAGGGCAGCTGGAGCTGGATGGCCTTAAAGGTCCCTTCCATCCCAAGCTATTCTATTCCATAAGGAAGCTGACTCTTACTTGACTGCTCATTTCTGTCATTTACCATAGAACTCCTTGCAACATCTCTCCCAGTGCTGCATTTTACTCTTGTTGAAACCATGTATTTTCTGATCAAGTCAAAGGATTCTAGAAGTACTTGGAAAATAGGATAATATGAAATACATAGCATAACACTTCTACCTCTCAAAGGCAATGAAATATGCCTTGATTTGGACATCCGAGTTACGATTCTTGATTCTACCGTAAATAGTATATTTTTTTACTAAAATAAATTTTTTAAAAGCAGCTCCACACTTCCATACTCATAATTCTCCCATGAATTTCCTTGGCAAGTTTACTTTGTCAGTCACAGGAGAGCAGGATGGGGAACATACCAAGAAAACACTGTGAAGATTTAAATTTAGGAAAAATATCCTTGTAATTCTGAAAATGTTAGAATCCCAAAGCATATGTGATCCAAATGTACAAGTGACATTTTATGGCAATAGCTTGAAAGCAATTTCTAGTAATATCCTTGAAAATGTTAAGAAGTAACAATGCATTTTTTCAATGACAAAACTCAGGTGACTCCCCTGTTTGTAGGACAAAGCAGCTGAATGCACATGCACAGTGTTTATGCTAATCTCAGGACTGCCAGAAAGCAAAAACTTCTGAATGATGTAACAACAGCCTCAAAGTCACTCAAGCCCATTTTAGGACTCTAAAAACAGCTCATTAAAAAAGAAAAAAAAAAAAGAAAAAAAAAGAGAAAGCTTGCAGTCAAGGCTAGTTCAGGTCAGGAAGAAAACATTAATCCTGGTCAGCAGCTATAGGAGTTCAGCATGTACACATATGAAACCTCATGGCCCCTGTTGCCCAAACCTGCATTGTCCAGGAGAGGGGCAGGAATAGCCAGAGCAGGAAGCTCTTTGCAGGGCCACCTGGCTCCAATCAAAAGGAGTTAGAGACTGAGGAGTGCTCAGGCTGCTCTACACAGGCCTTGGGAGAGAAGCTTTTACAGGAAGCTTAAGCTGCCTCACGACAGTGCAGTGTTGTACAACTGCACAGAGATGTCACAGAAGATTTCCATCACCTTCTTATTTGTGTGCCTTTAAGTCTGCTCCCTTGGGTGCTTCCAGACCCATCTGCTCCTCAACTATTCCCAACAGTTGCCTCATCTCCTACTACCAGTCATTCCCTGCTACTCAAGTCTTTGCTTCCTTTTTGTCCAAAGCCCTCCCCGCCAAAAAATAGGGTAAAACTGATACCACCTCTGTGGCTCAGGTGGGAACTGTTCCACAAGGATGACCAGGAGCCATCCAGACTTGCAGAGAGGCAAGTGGAAGGCTGAGAGGGTGGCACAGGCAATTTGGTCCCTAACAGAACAGCCACAAAGATCAGGGATGGGAGTAGAACCTCCAGACATTCAGCTGTTAAGTTCCACCAGGCCCTCACTAAGCATACAGAGAATGTGCTTTTGAAATGTTTATAATCCAGACAGATTCAGATGATTTTTACATTAATGGGATGGTGAGGGGCAAAGGAATACAAAGATACTCTGCTGAAAGACCTAACATGCCAGGCAGTCAGGTGACAGAGCTTTACTGTATAACACCTCAATTCTTTAAAGCATGGGGGGGAAAAAAAAACAAAACAACAAAAAAAAGGGGAAACAGAAAACTCTCTGCAGCTTGGCCATATTCTTAGATATTAATTAAAAATCTAAACTGAACTTCTGAAAAACACAGGCTGCATTAAGAAATACTGAAATGAAAACCCACATTTGTTTTCTCAAAATTAATTTGCGACATAGAACCCAGGTCTTCCCACCATGCAAAAGCATGATGATACTTGAAGCATGCAGAAAGCTACATGTGGTGTAAGGTTCATTTTCTTTTTGTCAGAACTGTTTTGCAATCATTTGGGCATGCAGGGAAAAGGTGTGGAAGAATCTCCCGAAAGTGAACAAGGAAGGTGATAGACACCAGACAGCATTCTAGATGAGATGAAATTCCTGACTTGGAAAATTTTGTTGAATGGCAGAAAACAAATTCACCAGCTTTTACCTCCTTCTGATGCCCTCTCCTTGCTTGCAAGCCCTTATCTCACAATAAGCTGTTTACTTAAAGTGACTTACAGTCATGCTGTAGAACTTGACCTGCAGCAAGAGCCAAGAGTGACAACAGCTATGAACAAGACCAAATTTTCACAACATTGGCTAGTGGCAAACCTTAAGTAGGCTTATGAGCAGTGTGTTGGTTAAAATCACTCCACTGCAATTTTGTGCCTGAAAATTATCACTTATCTAAAATGAAGCATTTTGCACAGTGGCCTGATTCATGAACTATCACATTACTACAGTTCATTTAAGACCTGTGTCTAAAAGGCCTGGAAAATGTATTAAAAATTTAATGCTTTTATATTAGGAGGCTGGAAATTTTCATTTCTCCCACTTGACAAGCACATTCAGAATTAGAATCACTGATGTCTCCTAGGTTTTCATATTTTTCATCCCTGGGTATGTTTTATACAGCAAGTCTTTTGTACTAAAATACTTTTCACATAGGTGAGTTTAAAAAGCCCTAATAAAATCTTCAGCTAATAGATGTTATCAGATGGCAGTCTTGACAAACTTGTATCCAACTGGCGTGTTTATCTTAAGGCAGGAAATTAACACTCAGCACCATGTGCAGCTTAGATGGAGGGCAGGACAAATCAGCGCAGAGCTCACTGCTGACAGTATTTTCCAACAATGTTAAAGTAGCGGATGTTTTCACCTAAAGTCAGGAATGCAGTGTCCCCAAACCCAATGACAGTGTCACATCTTTAACTGAAGATGTGCCAGACTATAAAGCCTCTCTTTCTTTACACCAGTTTGCATAAAAATTAATGATTTGGATAACCCGTGATTTCTTAATCACAGTAAGGTGCTTGACTTCAGCTAAGCTAACAACTGGAAAAAAAAAATCCAGCCCCAGTTTATTGAAGTTTGAAGCTACTTTTTATCTGTATGGATTACTGAAAATAGGGAAGACCCATCTGTTACTGATTTTTCATATTTATCTGGAATGAAAACGTGTCAAGACATGTAGATGCCACACAAATTCGAAGCAAACTGATTAAATGCCTGAGGAACACTCACCTGCCTCTGTCTAGTTCCAGTGTATGATCATCTACTGCTGTGGCAAATAAAGCACTGAGAAAGATTGCAAACCAAAAAAGCCCATTTCCATCTTTCACACACACATGAGTTGCATAACATCCTCTATATCTGTAAAAGCAACACTAGTTGTTGAACTGCAAGCCTAAGTTCTGTTCTCAAAGTTTAAAGTTTCCTTTAATAACATCACAAAGGTCATTTTTGGACAGCTTTGATATATGTCTGTGTTCTGAACCATTTATAAGACTCCAGTTCAAAATGATAAACAACTACTTGAGCAATTTAAGTTCCCATCCCTTAGGCTACAAAATATTTGAGGAACTCAAAGGATTTCAACTGAAGGATCATTCATAGCTTCATCAATTAAGCAAAACACCCTAATACAGAGCAACAAATAGATTTGATTTTACAAACTTCTAAATCTACACAAACATGTTTCAGCCTCAGGCTTCCAGCAAGTGTCAGAAAACACCTTTGTAAGTAAGAGAGCTTACTTTGGCTGGAGGAGAGCTGTTGTGCTGGGCCTCTTTTGCTTGTCCCTTGTCTTCAGGTAAGGTTGGCATGGTGGGCAGCGTGAAGCACGTGGAGCTGCAAGGTTGACTAAGAGGACCATGCACTGCTGGCAGTATCTGTTTCAAGTTAGCCTGAAGGCATAAGCTCTGGGAGGCCTCGTGATCTGCAGGCTGGGTTAGATGCCAAAAATACAAATCAAATCCATTTAAAACTCTATGCTCAAAAGCTGAGATCACTTTACAATAATAAATAGTATTAAGTTTAAATTAAAAATGCTATCTTGTGTTTTAGTAACTAAAGCTTTCAAGGTCAAGTATAACTTAGCAAATGCATTCAAAACAGACAACCTTCTGTTCTTGTTGCTATTTCCATCTCTTTCCTCCATTTTACAATTTTTATTTTGTCACTATGATGTGACTAAACTGCCTTTTCTAAATATCCTCTAAGAAGCAAACAGCATTCTGCTATCATATCCTGGATATCACAGAACAGCAGAATGGTTCAGGTTGGAAGGGACCACAGGGGTCATCTGGTCCAACCTCCCTGCTCAAGCTGGCTCATCCCAGAGCTCATGGAACAGAATTGCATCCAGAAAGTTCTTGAATATCTCCAGTGAGGGAGATTCCACAGCCTCTCTGGACAAACTGTTCCAGTGCACAATCATCTGCACAGAAGACGTTTTTCCTCATGTTCACATGGAACTTCCTGTGCATCAATTTCTGCCTTTGCCTCTTGTCCTATTGCTCAGCACCACCAAGCAGAGTCTGGATCCATCCTCTGACACCTCCCTTCTGATACTGACAGACATTGCTAGGGTCCCTTCTCAGTCATCTCTTCCATAATATGTCTTTTAGTAACTAATAGCCTTAATGCTACCGAGCATGATCTCAGATCTCAGAGGACCAAAACTGGAACCCTAGAGGGTGGCACTTCTCCTTTGAGCAAGGTGAATTGTGAAAAGACTTGGTGTACCTCTGCACAAGACAACAAGGTGCAAGACACTTTTGAAGCAAAACAGCAGGAATTCCCAAAGAGGGGGAAGAAAAAAAAAAATCACTGCCTATTAGGTGAGAAAATTCTCATAATTAGTATCAAGGGGAGGCAATGCATTCACAAGGGTAACATCAGCATGAAAGCCTGTACCAAAGTCTGAGGATCAGCAGTGCAAAGCACAAATCAGTCCTTGGAGCAGCAGTGGATGGGTTGCAATACTTACTGTGACACCTGCCCAGGAATCAGGGAGCTGTCCTCATCAGTAGGTCGGTGTCCTCAGGAATGCATCACTGCACTCCCTGGCGGTGCCTGCAGGTCACACACACACAGCTGAGGCCACCTGGTGCACACACTGTGTCTCCACTAGGAACTGCTGACTACTGCATTGGAAATTAACCTACTACAGTTTTCCCTTCCACTTCAGGGGTGGACAAAGAAATGTATTCAGGAACACACTGGTTTATTGAGGTTGCCAACTGCATTTGTCAAAATACATCTGTTGCTTAAAATAAAAGCAAAAAGAGGCAAAACCATTCACAAGAAACACTGAAGCAGTCTCAGTAGTGAGAAGTGCCTCACCTCAGCTCTCACAGAAAAAAAAACTGTGTTGTTAAACCTACAGAATGTGTGAAAACTTTGGACTACAGAAGCAGCTAAGACCCATGCTTTTATTATGTTCCTTTCACATTATGTTGGGAACTTAATTTTCTCTTTCACTAGAAGAGGAATACAAGGCCATCTCACAGGATAATGCAGAATGAATAAATTGTAAAAATGATCCTACACAAGTATTGGTGTGTTCAGGAAAAAGTAATTATATCACTGCAGTTTCTCAATAACAGCTCTGAAAAAGATGCAGCACATGTGACATCATTATGGAGACCAAGACACAGACTCTTTTTGAACATTGGGCATAAAGATTTCTCACAGCAGTACATGCTGTAGGGACACCATGTTTCAAGCTTTTCTAGACATGTAGCTGTTACAGGTGATTTTCTAACTCTACAAAAGTAAGTGGCAGTTCATGTTTGTATCACGATTTTATCCAACTCTGACTTCAAACAAGAGTAGAGGAAACTTTCTATGAATGAAATCTTTAAAAATGGCTATTAAGGCAAAAGAATTAAAGTCCCTATTAGGATAGAAAACACATATTTATGATTATGTGTATTTGAATAAACCCACAGATTAGCTACTGAATGTCTGTGTCTTTCAACAATTAAGTTTTTTGTATCAAACCCAGTCACCAACTATTAGCAACACATGAAGCTGAGATAGAAACAAGGTAGCTAAAAAAAAGTGACGCAGATTTGCTTTTCATCTCTGTAACAAAATCCTGGCATCCTGCACAATTTCTGAGTTTGCAAGAACCCAAATTCAAATTGGAAAAAAAAAAGGAGAGAGAGAAAAAATATATAAATCTGGCTATTTATCTAATCCCTCTTAGTATTTCCCTTATGAATTTATTATGATTCTGATACATTCAACTCAATGCTGGGCCTGAAAAATCAGGAATGTTTCAAGTCATGGCCAAAGCATGCTTGCAGTCCTACATGGAATTGTGGAAGCTATTGCACCAAAATGGTTTATTCCCAGTCTAAACTGAGTTCTTAGTACATACTAAACTTAATGCAACTTATCTTGAAACAAGAAAGAGCTATTAAGCACATCAAGTTTCAGTTAATTTTTCAGATTAAAAAAAAAAAAAAAAACAACCAAAAACTTTAAAAGAAAAAGAAATAAATCAGCAGGCTTGTCTAAGAATAGAATGGGACGAATCCCAAGCTGTGTTGTCCTAGAGATGCAGCACAGAAAGTACAGCCAAGGGAAAACAGAGGGTAGAAAGATGAATTTGTGCCACCTTAACATCCCCCAGATTTGGAGTGGACTGAGTTCAGGCTGTCTCCAACACAATTAGAACCCTACTCTGATTTCCTTACAGAGATATCTTGCAAATAGGAATAAGCTTCAAATCTCTGTGCTGATCAGTAGGAAAATTTCTTCTTCTGACTTTCCATTTTTTCCTAGTACCACTCCAGAAAACCCCAGTGCTGAGGACTATATTGGAGCAGTGAAAGCTTACACAATTTTTCATCTTCTTAGGCTTCCTGAATCAAACACCATCTTAGCACACCTTAACTGCATTGCTGCAGTTCACTACACTGCCAAAATGAGGGGTACTGCATTTTGGTATTTCAGTATAAGGATGCAGTTCAATTAATAAACTACATTATTTAGAACTCCAAAATTATTAATTTTCAGTCTAAAAGCTTAATTTTAACCTGTGCAGTGTTCTTAAAGGCAGTAACCCATATTTTTTAAAGACTATGATGCTAACCCAGCACAAACATCACATATTGTAAATGCAAGTGGATATACCATGTTCTGCAAGGACTTTTGCCATTTTCGAATCAGTTACTGCCTCCTATACTAGGTGGGAAAAGCAAAGGTTCAGAAAAGATGGAAACTTAAATATTAGGGAATAAATGTTCTTCCACCACTGCTGAAGTGACCTTATGCCCCTTTAGTTGGGCAATGAAAACAGCCCCAGTAAGTGTCACATGGAGTCAAAATGCACAGAAACAGGGGGCTTTTTTTCTCTTGTAGAGAACCTCTACAAGAATTAGAGGAGCTTATCTGCTTCTCAAAAATGTAGATAGAAGATAAGGAAATGTCCTTGAAAATTTATGTCACTGGAAGGTACTTTTTTTTTCAGCAGAGCATTAGGGCAGAGTGCAGCTTTGGAGCTTACAGAAATTCACACCTCTAGTTACAAAACCAGCTGACAGCTCTACTGAACCCTGAGCTAGAGTGTGTAGAGCTTGCCTAGCCTGCTTCTAAGCCTGGCTCACCTGCCAGCTGAGCAGCCTTTGGAATCATGCTAGCATTAGCTTTGCCAGTTTTGCCTCCTTTCCACAAGAACAAACATGTTTCAGTCAAAGAAGGAAACGATGTTAACAACACGTGCAATTCAGTGGGGGACCAACTGAAACATCTGCAACTATTGGCCCTGAAGACACTGAAAAGAGAGATTTTAAATACACCTGTACTTTAAAAAACATTGAAGTGCATGAACACATACTAGCATCCTAGGCACAGAGATAATGTCAAGATCCTCTTATTTTTAATTTTTTTTCTTCATTGATCAAGATCTGTCTGGCCTGTCTCTATCTTATCAAAAAATGTAATTAGATTATTCCAGTGTTTTATCAAAATAAATTATCTCCCCCAAAACTTCATTCTTTCAGAAATCACAAAAGCTTCAAAATTATTTTTTAAAATTAAATACTTATAGAGATTAACTCACATGTCACAGGCAGAGTGGATGTGGGTGAAGATGTACAATTTCAGTATGCACGAGCCTTGTGCACCTACAAAATGAGTAAAAAACACAAATTACCTACCCAATTCACCAGATTCTGCTCATTCCCACACTAAGAGGAGACAATCTAAAGAAAAAAAAGTAAGCAATAAGAGAGAGGATGGAGTGCTTTTAACATTTTGGTCTGTTATTATAAACTTACTGCTTAAAATAGTTCAGAAAAAAATTATACCCTGAGCTCAAATTTGTAGTCAGATACAGATCAGTGAATGCAGAGAACTTTCTTTTACCACTGTGTAGGCTTAGAGTACAATCTCCAGGAAATGGAGATCTGGGAGCTCTATTCCATAAAAGGGAAAAGTATTTAGAGGCCCTTGGCTTTCAGTGTGTTCTCTCTGCAACTTATTTTACCATAGCAGAGAAAGTTAAGTATAATCAGTTAACTTTCCCTGGCTGAGTCATGGCTGAGTCCATGTCAGCAAGGGCTCAGAGAAAGGTGCTTTACTCCATCCCCACTGATAGCTGGGCACCTGACCCCAAATGCTCTGTCACATCTTAATGAGGGGACACAAAAAAAGAGCAGAAATAACCACTTAAGAAAGCATTTCATTAATATTTCTTGACCTCACGCTTCCTGTGGTCAAGTCTCATTTGTCAAAACAGGAGCAGCCTGCTCATGGTGCAGCAGCTGAACTGCAAAATTCTGAGTGGCTTTCTGTAAATTTTTCTTTGTTGTCCTGTAAAGTGGTTGTAAAACATCACCAAATGAAAAAGGTACCATTTTGCTCTCCTTTTTGTATAGCTGTAAAAATACATGGAATTCAAGTAACATTTTGAATTAGGTTTTGCAGCTTTGAAGTACTTAAGACCCAGTAAACTTCCTTCAAACAGAGTCTGAGCAAAACAGGGTGTTCTTCTTATGTTTGTACCAAAAAAGTGTTTTCAAACACAAAGCATGATTATAGCTTAAGATACACAGTTTGTTGGCATACATTAACTATCCCCTAAAATTTTAAAGACCCAAAACCACAACAAAACAAAACAAACAAACCCCCTAAAAACAAATGCAGAATATCCTAATAGAAACACTTTGAAATTTTGCATTAGGACTCCAAGATCTTTGTATAATAGGAACATTCACTTGGAAAAGGAAAAAGAACCCCACGACTGAAGCTGACTCATGTACATTCTTGCCCTTTGTGACAAAAGCTCCTACATGGAAACTGGAAGACATTTTCTTTATTGTCTGCAGCACAGGAAAAAATTGACTAGTAGTTTCCTACTGCATCTCAGTTTTATGAAAAAAGAGTGGTTTTTCATGTTAAATACTCAAGTTTGCAAAATATTAAGATCCTGCTTCAGCCAATTTACCAAACCACAGAGCCATAGCCCCAGGACAAAACTAAGGCACCTCTGTGATAACCTCAATGAGTTCCAGACACACTAACATCCATACAACTGCTCAAGGCAAGACCTGCAAGACAAAGTAGTGTCTCCATTTTTAGGATACAGAACAATTCCACTGAGGCATGCAGTGTATATGCAACCACTGTGTGAATTCAAAGGATCTGTTCCCATTCTGAGATTAATTCCTGAGTACTGAGATTCCTGAGTGACTTCAATAATAATTCTTGACAATCGGAACACTTCCAGTTGCAGCCTCAGAGACAAGGGTTAAATGTGAATAATTCTGTCACAAAAATATTTTAAAGGAAGAAACTAGCAAAATCTGAAGGAAAATAGTTTCTAAAAAACTCCCCTCAAACTCAGTGGTTACAGACTTCCTTGGAACTACAAGCTACATATGTAGGACAGGTAAATAATTACAGAGCAGCAAGACAGGAAAGAATCTCCTTTTCTGCTTCCTGTTTTCCTCATATCTCAGGAACACATAAAACTGGATGCTTTTCAATAATCTGCTTGAATGAGAGAAAGGAAAAGTTAGGTCAGGCAGAAAGTAAAATGTTTTGATGCATGTCCAGCCTGACATGAATCCTGGGAGAATATCTCCAATAATGGGTAGTTGTGACACTGTTGAGACTGAAGACCAAAAGGTTTGGGGGTGAAAGGTGATGCTGTTCCATTATCAACAAGACCAAGTCCTACAACAAGGCATTTGGTTTGATTATGTATCCAAAATTTACATCACAATTTAAGGAATTCTGAAAATTAATTCCAAAAGGGTTTGTGGAAAATTTATTCTGGGAGTTCTGCACTTAACTCCTAGAGGATCCATTCTGGTCCCAGCTTTAGCTTCTCCTTGATACATTAAGAGAAAAAGCAATTGGACCTATTTCACTCACAGGCAATCATTTTAACATAACTAAATGGAAATTTAAGACTTACTAAAAGATCATAACTGCATTCAAAAATAGCACTTTTCTTTCTGTAAAATGTCAGCTTCATTTGTTTTAGCAATGTTTTTACAGTTTCTGTTTTGTTAGCAGTCAGTGTTTAGATTTATCTTGCAGCAAAGCATCTTTGGAGTGGCTTACAATGACTTTTTTTTTGTCTTGCAAGAATTCTAGGCTGAATTTTATGCTGCAGATAATCAGCAAACAGATGAATCATGTACATATTTTAGAAACACTGAGGAGCAGTAGTTCACTGGCTTTTTAGAGTAGTAGACCCAGATTTCAAAAGAGGTATTTCTTTTAAGGAAAGCCTATTTTAGACAGCCTAAAAATTTCCCAATTCCAATTTTATTTTTTTTAGGGCTAGTAGGAGTCAATGTTGCATGAATCAAACTTTTATAAATTACAGAGGTTTGGATACAAATTTTTTATTTTCAGGGTTTTTTTTTATCTAGCACTAAAAAGAATATAAGGAAATGAGGTCACAAGCTGCACAACCTCCCTGTGAAAACAAATGGTTTTAAGAATTGTATACAAGTTCAGAAAAAACCTCCATGTTCTGGTTCACCTGTAGTTTTTATTCATTCTGGGGCTTTTCTTTGAACAAATATTCTTGAGACAGAACTCCAAAACGGTAATTTTATCTGGTTAAGACTGTACCTAAGATACTGGACTCAGCTCTCTGATGAGAAGCATGTCTTACTGACCTAATTTTTATTTTTTCCCATCAGTAGGCTTTCAGTTGGAAAAGCAAGAAGACAACAAAAGGCACGGCTCAGACAGGTGGCCTCTAGGAAACCAGTTGGGATGAATTTTGGAGTACTTTAAAATAAAATAAAATAAAAATACATAGTGAAAAAGATGATATATGTGATATTAAGGAAGAATGAATCCCTGATTTATTCAGTATTATGCATAAGTTAAAGAATTCAGCCAACAGTAGCAAATCTGATGATCAGAAGATTGTCAGATCTCAATGCATAGTTGCTATATTTCTTAACTTGGAGGTTATTTTTTTTAGACTTTAAGGAAATGTAGTTAAAAGGAAGAATGTGAATATAGAATGGGAGGACATTTGGCATGGAGAATAAGGATTTCTAAGCAGAAGGAACAGCATATAAGAAAGTGTGAAGGTAAGAGTGGGAGAACAGTACACTTGGTGTCATTCAAAGGGCAGCTCAAAACAAACCCAGAGCTAAGAAGTACCTGGAAAAAAGTATTGTAACATAAAGACAGTGAACTTAAAGCAGGATAAATAAAAAAAAAGTTGGAATGATATGTGAATAAAAAGTGTTGCTCTCTTCCTCCTCCTAGACAACTTCCTATTTAGAAGCAGAATTGTTTAGGAGGCAGTGCCAGTCTTGTTGTGTGGTGCTGAAGGACCCCTCTGATGGAGGACCTGTGCACTGATTAATCTCCCAACAGAAATTGCACCATTCAGAATACCAGGAGATGATAATACCACTCAACATGCTTTTGCCTAAATGAGCATCATGTACTCAGTCACACAGAATCACTGGGTTTCTTTCTTCTATTCCTTCTCACAGATTTGGAGAAACCTAGATATGTTTCTGCTGTCTGGACTACATGTATTATACATCACATTCTAGTTACACATTTATTTTTGTCTATAGTGTAGGCAGAGTTGGGAGATTGAGTTGATATTTTCTCAATTTGCCACTTGACTATATTCTTAGTAAATGTAAAAAGAGAACAAATACATTTGTGTAGAGGGGAGACAGATAAGATTAGGGGAAAAAAAAAAAATCTGTGTTCCTTGGTGTCAATTCATCCTTTTTTTAAGAAAAACCATAAGGTTTATAGATAGAGTAAAATGTTTGAAAGCAATTTCTGCATAGAAACATTCTATAAATTATTCTGCTTTGCAGGGCATCAGGATATCAACTTTGCATAATTTGGAAAAACTACTACCAACGGCCTGACTTAGAAACATAAATAAGTTGAAGGCAATTAGGGCAGAACACTATTGCTTAGTGACCCAAGAGTCTTGTTGCTAGTCAAGCAAAAAATTTTCCAAATGAAGAAATCAAACTAAATTCTTTCTTTCCCAATCAGAAAGGGTAATCCCAGAGGGCAAACTCGGTTGAACAAACCAACAATAAATAGCTTGCTTTGGGATTTAGAATGCAATCGTGGGCTTTCAAGCAGGGAGATTATACTTGGCTTTGTATCTTGCACAGATAAATGGCAAAGCAGCAAAACAAGTGTTTTATTCCCATTTTATCCTTCCTGGACACAACCAGATTGACATTTGCTTACTTTAGTGATACATGGACACCTATTTTTGCACTGCAAAAATGAATGCATGCCAAAAGAGCATGAAGGTGTTTCACTTGCTTTTTATGAGAAAGGAATTATGGATCCTAGTCCACTGAATGTTTTTTCAAGTACTGCTGTACATCAGGACAGGAATATCTTCACTATCAACTTATTCAAATAAACAGCTATTGTGCAGATTTTGACTGCTTACCTTTCTTCTACAGACCTGGTAGTTCACTCATCCAGGCTGCAATGTCCCAGCTTGGATCTAGGGATGCTGTATATTAGGTCACAAGAATTGTTGCTTTTGCTAGGAACAGTCCAATTTTGTTCCTAGAGTACACATGAAACCTGCAGGTATAGCTGTCTGTGGAAAAACAAAGCTCATCATATCACCTCTTCCTTCCTGCCAGCATACAATACAGAAGGGTGAAAAAGCAGTTACATTTTGTAATGCCACATTCTAAGCTTTTTTCCGAGAAACAGACAATTTTGAGGGCAGCAGCAACACTCATTTCTCTTATCAATATCTACCTCTAAAAACAGGTATAACAACAGCAGCAACAACAAAAGCAACAACAATATTAGCAGATTAATAATTCAAAGGATGATTGTTCCATTTTAGTATTCTCCAAAGAGGTGGGGTGAGGAAGGAAGTCCTCAGTGTCTCATTCAGGTGTGATGTCAAGGCAAAATTGGAGCCAAAAGCTCCTTCTTTCTCAAAAGATTTATTAATGCAGTACAAGATTCTGCAAACACACTTTGTAGAAGTTCTTATGCCTGTATTGCTGAATCATTTACAAATTTCTGACTGATGTGTTATTTCTTGCTACTGACTGTATGCTTCTGGGACATTATAAATACCCTGACAAGAACCCTTCAGATGTAGTCACACAGTGTTATTTTCACACTATGAAGTTCCTACAGTAAGCATTCCCAAACTGATGCAGTTTTTCATTTAAATTTAATTTTTAGAAGGTGTGATAGGAAGAGGCAGCAAATTTACAGCACAATTCAACTTATGTACTATGTAAAGACAGGCTTTCAGTAGCTTGGATGAAGCCTGATCTTGGTTGGTTTTTTTGGTTTCTTTTTTTTTTAACTGGTATTTAAAAGCTAAGACCCACAATATTCAGAGACAAAAAGATCACCTTGTTACTGATGCATTTAGCAAAGATATTCTAAGTGCATTTTACTGGCCAAGTTAGCAATGAATTGGATTGGATGACCCTCCAATGAGGCACATGCTGAATCAGCAACAAATTCCTCAGAGCCCCTCTTTTGCTAATTGGGCTAATTGAGGCAGTTATTTTTTCAAGGTGAAACCAACACAACATACTGATTTAATAATTTGATGGCTGCAAAGGTGTTGCATTAGACAGGATGATGTAGCAATTGAGACAGAGGTGAAATAAATCCTCCAAAATTCACACATCATACAGAAACAAGCTGTTAGCACAGAGACTGTTCCATCAGGTGTGCTCATGACATGGCTGTTCTTATATCTCCCACAGTAAAATATTAATTTGCATTCTTTAAAAAGTTATTTTATAATACAGACCCAGCACTGAGTTAAACTTCAGTCATAAATAACATCTGGTGAGTTTTGTGAGATGAACTCTTTTGCAAGCAGCCTTTACATAGCAGATAAATTGAATTGTGCTGTAAATATGCTGCCTCTTCCGATCACAACTTCTAAAAATTAAATTTAGATGAACAAGTACATCAGTTTGGGAATGCTTGCTGTAAGAACTTCATAGTGTGAAAATAACACTGTGTCCAAACTCCCAGTGCAAACAAAGCCTTGAAATGAAAAGACTGAGGACAGCTGAGTTCTGACTGAAATTTTTAGTAGAGCAGTACATCATATTAACATTACAACTGACTACACAGATGCTTTATCTGATTACTGAAAAGTAATGCTCTGCCTACTGTCCCTGGTTTGAAAATACCAATATCCCAGGTGGTACTTGCAAGGCTCTCTCAGGTGATCTCTGGCTGCATCTCTGACTTGAGAAGTCTCATGGTTCTCTCCTGCTCTTAGATCCCCAAATCAGTTACTTGGCCTGAACTATATGTGGCCAGAAGGAGACTTGCCAGTGGCTGCAATCAAGAACCCATGGCCAAAATCATATGGTAAATAATTTGCCCTTTTTTGTCCTTATTTGAAATCCAGATGCAGTAGCTTCGGGAAAATTTAACCTGAGGTCTTTATTTTAATAAAATAAAGGGAAGAAAGCACACTGCTTCATCTCTTCAGAAAGAACAGATTTGCTGACTTGCAGAAAGGACGGTCTGGAAAATGAAAGTAGGCAGTTGTTTGTGAGAAAAGAGAAGCAAGTCCCCATTTCCTGTGCTCTTGAAGTTCTGCATGCCATCAGAATCCAAAATGAGGGACAAGAGATTATTGCTAGTACCAAAAAAACCCAAACAAACCACCCCAAACCAGCTCCAGAGCTGCCTTTCCACAACATCATACAAAGTCTCTAGAATCTCAAGATTGGGAGCACATGGCAATGCTAAACAGAAAAAAAATGCTAAAAGCAATACAATCTTTTATTTTTCAGGTGTTCTTAAAAGCAAAGAAGTCAATGCTCTCTTACACCATCCACTTCAAGAGCACCTGAACCATTCTGTTTCTCTTCCAGGTGTAAACAGCAAGGACCTAAAGGAGAATTTAACCATCTGCTTGTAGTGTCCTCACTTTAAGGACACACTGGTATTCTGCAAATGGACCAGACTGAAGTCAGCATTTCCAAATGTGAAACAGCAAAGCTAACCTTTGATTTAAGTGAATGAAGTACATAATTCCTCTTACTTATAAACTCTTCTCAGCAGGAAGAAAATGAGGCCTATTTTGGCTGCTTGTTAAAATTCTAGATTCAGGATCTTTACAATTTGCACTCTAATTGGAAAATTATCCTTATTGCCTTGCATCTCCTAGAAAACATGGTAAGAAAAATAACTTCTCATTTTCTTTCAGAAGGTCACCAGATACCACACCCTGAGAACACATTGTTTACTAACCTTATTTCTGCCATTTTCAGTTACTGTTTTTCAAAACCTAGGACTAGGAAAGTTAATAATAAAAATCAAAACTATCAGAAAAAGAAAGGAATTTTTATGCATTGACTGGCACATACTGTACCAAACCCCCACATTTTTCTGGGCAATAAGACAGTTCAGAAAAAAGTTTTAAGGAAAACAACAGCTCTGCTCTTCTGGAAAAGCACAAGCCAAATGTAGCAAAATGTTCCTCATGTCCTTTGTCAAAATCTTTCCCTGATAAAATTATTTAGCCAACACCATTCCATTCCTGATTATACCCAGGAGCTGATCCAAAAAATAATGTACCAGCTTTATGCACAATCTCATCTCATCAACATCTAAAAAAACCCCACACTCATTTGGAATGGTTTCATCAATGTTGTGCACAGGGAGGCCCTAGGAAAGAGATGAGCTTAAACCAGAGAACTACTTCTGCAGGGAACGAGAATTCTACACTTTGGGAGCTGCATTTCATATACTAGTTTGGACATTTTTACCTCAAAACCTAAAATGAAAAGAGGGGATGTGAGAAGGGCATAAAAAGGAACAGAGTTATTCATATTCTATGAGGCTTTAAAAAAACTCCAGGACATGCCATGGGTCAAGATTTGCCACAGAAATATCAGACCTACTGCAATTGTCTGGTTTTTCCAGGGTACTCCAATCTGCAGTAAGAGCAGTGAGTAAGGCATGAAATTGCATTTCAGTCCCTCAGTTCACAACCAGCAAATGTCTGAGTTTGTACAACACCTCCTGTTCCATTGCAGCTGCTGACAGTTTGGTATCTCCTGGGAGAGGAGCAAGGAGAAAAAGCAAGAAAGAAGCAGCAACCACATCTTGATTCCGAGCTAAATTGACCCAAATTCATGTTTCTTAGTCCTGTTTTAGTTTTATTGCACTGTATAAGCTATGCTAGAACTCAGTATTGCTCTTGTCATTACTCTACTAAGAAATTGTCATGTGTATCTAATTATGCTAATTTTACAACTTTATATATGATGAATCAAAATGACATTCAGTTTTTGCCTACTTATAAACAATAAGTATACAATAAGCATGTAGTGACAAACATTAAGATTTATTACTTAACTTTCTTTTCTTTATGTGAAATAAAGTAAACAAGGTTGCATTAAAGTAATGGAACCCATTATTTTAAGTTTAAAACAGTTGTAGAGAATCATGGAGTGAAAAAGATTCAGTGATTCTAATATATTATGGAATAAAAAATACAAAACCAGGTAAATTATTTGGAAAATATCTCTTAAAAGAAGATATAGGAACTCACTGTAATTTTAACAATACCCTAAATCTACATAGATAAGACTAATCTTAACAGAAGAAATGCTGAAATACCAATGCATCCCAAGTTTTACTGTTAATCAAAGTTTCAGAGGTTTAGAGTGCCTCTGGACAACATTCTGGCAAATGCCAAGAAAAAAAAGCTGTGCTTTATCTACCTGAGGTAATGGAAGGCAAATAAAAATACTTAGAGACTGAGATAAAGGCAGACAATGAAGGATGCTCATTCTTTCCAAACATTTCCTTCAATATTTTGATGTTGACCTTGAACTGCTTTGTTATTCTGTCCAAATAAAACAAACTTCTGATTTGAGAACTGATTTCTTTATAACTTTATTATCACTTAAGACTTTCATCCTAGTTCCTAACTTTTAGATAATAACTGTTCTAGATAAGAAAATGTAATATTTTATTTCTAAATAGATCCAGATACAAGAATGATAAGTTAATACAGGATTGCCCAGCAGTCTAAACTTTGCTATTTCAGTAAATTCCTTTACAGAAATCAACAGGCATTTTAATACCAGCAACATGTATTTTTCAGGGTGAGGTTTTGACAAAATTTCCTATCAAGCATCTTAAGGAAACTGCTCCCACAGGACAATAGAGAAATACCTCCTGTAACTGAAGGAAGAAAAAGGACAGAAGCTGGTCTGTGTGCTGTAGACATTACACTTCCATGGCTGCTGAGGTTTTCAACGTAGTCCTGAAGAAACTGGAAAAGTGGGTCTGTAAAGATGATTAAAGATGAGATGGGAAAATCAGAACCGAAGACAGCCAAGGTAGTTTATGCAGTATTGAGCACCTGAATAACAAAATGTCAGGTGAAAAAGGCAAGTAGATGCACATGACAAAAAAAAAAAAAAACAAATATAAAAAACACTTAGTCGTCTTTAACTCTTAGTTAACTAAGAGTCTGTCATTACATTTTACAAGTCAGGAAAGAGCTCAGAGTAATTTTGAATAGTTCTCTGAAAATAGCATTCAGCAGCAGCCAAAAAGGCAAAAATGTCAAGAATAGGAAAGAGCTGGAAACAGCATAGAATATGAGACCAAATCCTTAAAACAGTTCTAGTCACATCTCAAAATACCCAAAAAACCAAACACCACCCCCCCAAAAGAACAACAACTAACCCCCAAAAACATAAAACCAAATGGTTCATATAAGAAAAACTGGTCAGTAATTGCAAATGGTTTCCATGCAAAAAAGACACTTCTGGATAGAAACAAGTTACAAAGTGATGAATAGACTGAAGAGGGTGGCCTATTAATGTTTTGCCCTGCCCTCAGTCCCTCACAGTACATATGGATAAGAATGCCAAAAGCAGTTACTAGGCAATTGTTTGAGTAGAAAAGAAGTTCCTTCACAACAGTATAAAAATAAATAATTGAATTTATTACCACAGGAAGTTGAAAAATAATTGCAGCACAGAAGTCAGTTCAAACAGAAATCAGATGCATGTAGAGGAGATGTACAGTAGTAATTCTGTACAGCCCCTGGACCTGGAAAGGCCAGAGCTGCAGACGTTGAGAACAGTGAGTGTTAAAGAAGGGTTCAGCTTTTGGAGTAGCAGGAACATGATCCCTGTGTGGGATGAGATGAATGGTTTGCAAGACCTGGATGTGCAGCCCTTATGTTCAGTGGTGAAAGCAGCTTCAATTTCTGAAACTGATTGTGAGAAAGTAAACAAAGGAAAAGTGCCTTTTTCTTCACCATGTGTAATTGGCAATGCTGAAGAAATGGATGGACGGAACAACAGGCAGGAGAAAGCAATGGGAGAAAAGGACTTTTTCTTTCATTTTTCTGGTTAATACAAAGAGTACATGCTACGACCACAGCCAGGACTAAGACCCAGGATGATAATGTGCTGGATTCCTCAGCAGCTTCCATGAAGAAGTAAACATATCTCAGCCTGAAGAATGTCTGGCATCTCCCTGCTTTGTCACGTTTTAGATTCTTGCAGATGAGCAATCTTCAGATGTTTTTAAGAGGCTATTTGGGTGGCAGGTCACTGAAAGTGTTTTCAGTTCTTGAGATGTATCATAAAGAAAGAATTGAATTTCACAGGAGAAATGACAGTAAACCAGCACTTTCCAAACGTTGCAGTCTTACACACACAGGCACATTTGTTTGCACACACACACTAAAGGACATCCCCCATTTTATGGCTCTGTGAAGAAAATCCTATGTGTCTTCAATGCCTTTAAACAGAAGACATAGGTGCAAACCAGTATGGAAACTTCCAGAAAATCAAGAAGCTGAGACTGGGGTGAAGGCTTACACAGCTCTCAATTACAAAGTATGGCTGTTCTCCACCTTTTTCCTACTTATTATCACTGAATCCCAGAACTGCCCAGGCTGGAAGGGACCTTGAAAGATTGACCTGCCCAATCCATTGTGGGAAAGGGAGCCTGGATGAGATTATGGAGCATCCTCTCTAACTGTGTCTCGAAAACTTCCAGCAATGGGGACACTACCACATCTCTGGGGAGGTTTTTGCAGTGAGAACAATCATTCACTGGAACAATGTCTCTTTTTTATATTGAGATGACACCTCTCCCTGTCACATATGTTCAGCTGTACAATGCTGCCTACAGTCCTGGTCCAAAAGCCTCACATGTGTCTGAGTCACATTAGAATAATCTCAGCTCAAATCAATGGTACAAACTGGGGAAATGTCTTAAGATGCTCTTGCACTTCCTGCTGCTTTTCTCTTAGAGAATATACAGCAGTAGGAATAATTTCATTTTCTAGGATAGAGGCTTGAAATACCTCTTCTCTTCCTCTAATATTTCTTACTAGTTCAGCCAGTATAAACATCAGGTTTTAGCAGGTTAAGAAATGTAAAAAACAAAAATATAAGCTTGGTCTATGATACAGTGGATGGCCTTCCCCCCTGAGATATTGAAAACTTGGAAAAGGCCACATGACTTTACAACTCTAAAAGTTATTTCACATTCTAACTATTATTTCCCTTGTGTACCAGTAAACTCAATCTATAATAAATTCCACAATAAGGTTGCTTTAACAAAGAGATAATATACATAATTCTAAGTTTTCATTCACTATGGCTACATACTCCATCATAGATGCACAAGATCAAAACTAACTACATTTAATTCTTGTCTAGAAAATTTTGTGAGAAACCTACTTTTTTTTTTTCCACAAAGCACAATCAAAGCTTCTACTTTCTACTTTGAAGAGACAAACTGTACATTTTGTGTGCCTGTAAATCTGAAGGTTTTCCCTGTGCTGTTTTGCTGCAACACAATTATGCCTTCAATTTGGCAGGTCACACCTTGTCCTCTCTTTATGGCTTGCAGGACAGGACTAAGCAGGGAAAGCTCCCTAATATCAAATCCTGGGAGTACAGGCAAGTAAAGGAACATGACAAACAGTTCTTCCAACACCCAAAAGCCAAATTTTCACCTCAGCATCCTATTGTAAATCAAAGGCGACTGCGACGAAGGGGAGAGACTCACTCCATGATCAGAAGGCTGATGAATTACTGTATTCTACTGCACTATGTACATTTCATCTAGACTGAATCTGCCAGGCACTCACTCTTGTTCTCAACTGCACACAACTGCACTCATCTCTCATTCTCTCGTCACTGTCCCGTGACAGTCCCACACACACACACTTCTTGGCCCTGATAGGCCAAGGGAACAACACATCCTCACTTTGGGTAAACAATCCCCATATTGCATCTACTTTAGCACAACACAGGCACAGCAAGCGAGATAAGAATTGTGCTTTCCTTCTTCTCTGCTTGTCTCACGGCTTCTCTCTGTTCAGAGGGCATGTGAATACAACAGCATCCCTCTTCCCCTTGAAGGTCTCAAGCTCAGTTTTACCTTAGGTATTGTGATTTGATAAGCATTATGAAACTTTATCTAGTTTGCTTGTGTCTCTATCAATTCAGTTAAACTGAACACCACCTTTGCATTAGTCCTATTACAGTTATTAGAGTTGATATAAAGAAATGAAAACTTGATAAGCTGAGGAAGCAATTGTTGTCTCACAGACAATGCAGATATCTGCTTTTACTTGTCAGCGGAAATTGCTATTTTCATTGAAAGCTTGATCAGCTGGGATATGGCTGGATACAGTTGCTAAATGCTGATCTAAGATCTCTTTCAAGTGTTCCTACCAAAACCAGTAACACCAACATTGATGTTCGCTGTGAGGAAGGATCAAGAGAAGAGCCTTGACCCATTTCATTCTGTTCATCATTTTCACTACTCTATTATGAATAATACCACTTGCCTTCAACATATTGACAGGCATAAGAATATGTAGGAGGGGAACCATCATGAGGACTCACTTTAGCCTAAGGCCATTTGTCTCCTGAATTTTTCTCTTATTTGGGTTTTTTTTTCTTGTTTTTGAATCAATTTAAGTTCCTGTCCTAAAATCAGGAATTTAATTTAGGCTCTCTGAATTGCATTCTGCAGGAACTTTTTGCTTCTCAGATGACTACAGAGAAGCCCAGGGAGACAAGCTTTGTTATGTTAAAATTAAGGTTTTTTTATATAATGGCCTTTCCTGAAGTGACTGACTTCAGATTACCTTCCATAAAATTTTCTTGGGTCAGTGGAAGGAATAGTAAGCTAAAGAGAGACAGTTTCTATCCTTCTCTTAATTATATTGGCTAAGAATTTATGTTCTTAAGAATTAAAACCTTAATTCCCTTTATTAATGTTCTATCCAAATCCTAGGCTGCAGTAATTAGGAAATCATCTTCCCAATATTTTTCCTCACAGATTCAAAAGAAATGAGAGAAACAGAAAGCCAGAACTTAGAACTAAAGTTTATAGGCTTTCTAGAAATATTTAATGTGTGTTCCACTCATCTTTCACATCTTCCCTTCATTTCTTCTTTATACCCAACAACTGACTAGAAACAAGTAACAATTGCCAAGCTAGCTTAACAAAATATATAATGTCTATACCGATGCAAAAAAATAACTTAAATCTATCTAAATATAAATTAATACCAATGATACTGTTTGATCTCTGCAAATAAGAGGATATCAAATTGTGTTGAACATGTTTCTAAGGCATGTAAATATTTTTTTCCAACACAAACTCTTTTGTTGTTGTGTTTCTTAGTTAGAACAATGTTTATTTGAATTTCCATGGCACTTCAAGACAACCTACAAATTCATTTTCTAACTGTTCCCTCCAAGTGTTATGTTTTTAAGCTTGTTGAAAACAAAAAAGTATATTTTTACAGAACAAAGAGGATAAAGTTACTAACTGAACATGCCATTTATGTAATTTTGTTAATAGAAATACTTAAATTTAAAGTCAGAGCCAGCTATGATTATTTTCTAAAATTCAACTTCATCAAGTTAAATCCAAAATAATTTTCTGAAAAAACAATGGAATTTAGATTATTAAAAAACAGGACAACTGCAGTACTTACCATAACAATTTGCCAACCTGTGTGAATGGCACCACACTTTTCTATCATACACAGAAAAAAATCCAATTCTAAATATGTGTTAAGTGTACTTTTGAACTGAGGTGAAGCAAAAAGCAAATTTGAATCACAGAGCTTGTTTGAATTACAATCAGTTCCTTCACTGAACATACTGCAGAGCTTCATGAATATTCAACTACAGAGTTACCAATTACACTACATCAGTGCTTTTGGCATTAAAAATTTAATTTTCTTCATCTTTTTTAAGCAGGGTGGAGTAATGGAATTTTATTTAGTTCACTCATTAGGTTCATACTCTGTCTTCATTTTTATTTCTTCAACTACACCAATCCAAAAGTCAGGCATTTATAAGTCACAACTTTTCTAGTCAGGTTACTCTGCTAAGACAGGCAGTAGTTACTTGTTCAATTTACTCTCACAAAACTGCCCAGCTGCAGCCCTTACTGTGATGGTTAATATTCCTGAGGAAGGTCTGAATATTGAAAACATGCTGAATATTCTTTGCACTGGTAAATTATTTAACCTTATTAACTGACTAGAACATTAAATTTCACCCACTCAAATCATTATTCCATAGCACAAATGCAGCAGAAAATAATGGAACTGTGTGCTTAAGAAAGTGAGGGATACAACAGTTCAGTCCTGACCTCTTCAAGGGATTTGGTTCTTCACTGTATAATGACACATTTTTCACTATGTCCTACAAATATTCTGGGAAAGGTGATTTTTTAATTTTTTTTTTCATTTTAAGAACCTCAGAGCATTCAAAACACTGTGAATGTAATACTTCAGCACTTTCCAATAACACTTGCCAATAGAGCAAAGATTTACTACTGTGAAGAAGAAATTATCACTCCCCAGAGCACTGAAGTGAAAGTGGCCACTGGTCTTGCTTCTTCACCTGAATTGTTTATCAGGTGCTGGCACTGTGGAATAAATACTACTTCAGGCTAGGTCCAAATGATTCAATTCACTGTAGTAAAACTCATTGTGTCACCTAAAAGCAGTTGTCTCATTTCTTGCTCTGCTGAACTAAACCTCACTTTTGTCACATACCTGAAGCACATTGCACTTCCAGTCACCAAGAATGCACACTTACATCCTGAGTTTTATCAACAGCCATCTAGGTGAAGCATTCAGTTCAGTGGGATAATGCTTGATAGTTATGAGAAAAAAATATAACCTTTTGGATATTAGTTAGGCAATCCAACAATGATTTTTGTCTTCTAGGAACATTTTTTTTGGGTTTCATATCTTCTTATCTGTGACCCCAGCCTTAATTTTTACTGATCAGTTTAATTAAAATTGTTTATAAAGCAGCATTTAATTAAAAAAAAAAAACAGCAAATGGGTAACATATATGTTAATCAAGAAAAAAAAAATTGAAATATGTTAAAAATTGTCAGAATAACAACTGACCTGTGCAGCTCTCATGTGTACAGGGCTCCTTACTCACTACACTGGATGAGACCCACAAATGAGAAATTAGCCCAACTGCTTTAAACTACAGAAGTAAAATTTAAAATGCAAGCAGAAAGCTTATTACCTACCAGAGGAACTTAAGGTCTGGAATTCTCATAGTCAGCATAATGCCTTGCAGCACAGGTGAAGAAAGGATAATGAATATTCAGCAGGCTGATAGCTGGAATGCTGTAAGCAGGAGCTTCCAGTTTTAAAAATAGAGAAACAAATTCAATACTAGATAGAAAAGGGTGGGATTTTTAGTTTGTTCAAGCAAAAGGAACAACTCCTTCCAAGCAGATGATCAAGCAAAGAAAGAAAACAGGATGCTACCACAGGTTAATTTCTTTCAAATAATCACAGAATAACAAACCAGTGAGTAACAGAAACAAAGTGTGCAGTCAGTTTGCTTAAGAGCAAATGAGACCTCACTCTGCCATTTGTCACTGAAGTTTACTTCAACAAAAAGGATCTCCAGAAACTTCTGAAGTGAGCTGAAGGAAGACAGAAGGGGAGCTCTTTAACAGGATCCCTATATCTCATGTTGCGAGCATCTGTTTAGTGTTGCTGGTTTTCCCAATGTTATTTTTAAAAAGAAGAACAAAAACACTCCTTATCCATAAACCAAATATCTGCATAACTCTGAATAATCTTTAGAGAAAGAGACCAGTATCTTTCTATATATTAAAAAACTAAACAGACCCCTAAACGTATGACAGGTGATTTAAAGGGCACCTAAAGTAGCGAGTCCAAGTGAGCAGCGTTCATGATGTGGAACTCCTGGAGTTCCATCAGCCTTAGAGCTTGCCTGGTGACCTTGAACATGCACAAAAGGACATAACTGGCGGAGAAACCACTTCAAATGTGAGGAATTTTTCAGGTAACAGATTCCTGAGCCCCAACTGCCTTCTTTAAATGACCAGAAAGCAGATAAGGGCTGCTGTCTCTGGGTATTGCTTTATTCTCCCTGGCTCAGCTTCAAAACATCTGTTGCATAAGGAAAGCCTAATTAGAATGGCTGCCTCTACCCAGATAGCTGACATTTACTTGCCATGGGAAGAACCTGTCCACTAACAACATTCCCATGAACCTGACTGACATGCCTAAAGAGCAGGCTGAGCAGAGTCTATAGCCTGTTCCCAAAGACTGCAGAAACCTCAGACCTTTTCTTTTTAGGCACTGCAGCCCTGATGGAAAAATCTGCAAAATAGATGAGGGTGTCTGTTACAAACTAACAGTGCTCTGCGCCACTTTGGAAAGCAGACAAACATATGGACTGCCACCAACTATTAGAATTTGGTGTGAAATCCCAGGAGTTATCAGCCTGCAGCTTTCATGATCTGTTTCACAGGCATCTACAAAATTTTTCCAAAATACAGATAGCAGTGCACAAACAGGCCATTCAGTAACCTATGTCTCCTAACATTAAAAAATAGGTGCTTTCTAAGCAGCTGAGCTATCAAAACCTGTTCTTCGGGTATTTTATTTTGATGACTTTGTGTCTTAACTCCCTCACAGCAAGCTTACATGTCTCCTTGTCTCCTACCAGTCTGGAGAGCCAAGAGACAGCATTTGCTGTGCCTGGTTTTAAGCTTCACGCATGCCAGGTTGCCAGCTGGCAGATCAAACAGAATCAGTGATAATTTCAGCTCACGGTGGAGCCTTTCCTCATAGCAGCACAAAGCTGGGTCTCTCCTCTCTTACCACACCACTGATTTTCACTTATAGGAGTTTAATACTTTTGCAATCCTCTCCTGCCAAATTCAACAAGTCGGACAAGTTCAAAGGGTACTGGGAGGGAATGAAGGGAGGGCAGGGAAGAAGGGGGAAAGATAGTTGGCTGACAGCCAGAATAAAAGCATAACTTTTAGTCCAAGGAAAACAATATCAAAAATAGACTTTGGAAAGAATAAATGCATAGCTAACACTTAAAGAAGGCTAGTGGACAACATATAAAGAGAAACATGTCTCTAAACAATAGCCATGTAATACTTTTTCTCTGGAAAAAAGCTTATGTAGCTAATGTTATGTGCTCAGGTCTCCCTCTTCCTCCTGCACTGCCATAAGCTTGTGATGAGTTTCAAGCTAAGCTGATGCAGGAACTGGCAGATATCAAGAAGTTTGTATTTGCATGGCAGATGCAAGTTCAGATGTACAGCATCTGAAACAGAGACTATAAAGAATAGCTTAGAAATGCAGAATAAACTGTCATAACTGTGTTGAGGGTGCTATAGACAGTTCTCAGGGAAATCAGGTTTCTTTGTTAAAAGTATTTGACAGTGTCATGAAAAATAGAAGCTGTAGTTTTTAAGTTTCACACATCTCCTCTGCTGTCCTCTCCCCTTCTCCAGTCAGGTTATTCATGTGACCACATATTCTCAACAGTAATAGTTCCAGTATTGCAAATATAGTGCAGATGTGCTGGTTTTATAGGCACACAACAGTCTGCAGCCACAGAAGCACCTCCCAAGCTTGACATAACAGGATAACCTTTGGAATTTTAATTACACAGGACTTTAATAAACAAGTATCAATAAATATTTGGATCTAACATATGGACTCCCCTATTAGATTTGTAAAAAAAACCCAAAACCAAGCAACAACCAACAAACCAAACCCACAATCAGCACTGTTGACCTCCTCATTTAAGGATAAACCCAGGTTGTTGTACAGTACTCCATGTGGAACAGTTGGAAAGTAAACAAAGAATCCCCACAGAGGCTGAGAAAGATACATGCTTCCACACTCACTGGAGTTTGCGCAGCTGTAAAGCTACAAATTGTCACATTTTTCAACACTTAAAAGCAAAACAAACATTACAATTAAATCCCAAAGATGCTCAAGATTCATTATAGAAAAATGCTGTACTGAGATTGCAAATACAAGCTAGTAGAAACGAGAGGGGTGCAACTACATATGCAACATTGCAACCCTTATTTTGAGAAAAACTGTGATCTGTTACATGGCAGTAGTTTATCCCGTGTTTTTAGAAAAAGTAAAAAGCCCAAATGTACTTAGAGATGCTGCAGAATTTAAGTGGGCCTTCAAACTACAGAGTATCATAGTTACCTCTAAGAATCACTTCATCAACATGTTTATAACACCCTTGAAAAGGAGCATTAAACAATAACTAAGAAATGAAACCAAAATTTAAAATATGTATTTCTACCACTGATACACTCTTGATATAAGACCTCTCAACTGGACTTCTAAGAGTATATTAAAGAAAATACTTGAAATAATTATTTGACTGTTGTGAATTACCATACGCAAATTAACCTGCACGCTGTTCTGCAGTTTGAGCCAATCTCATTTGAATCTTGAGGATTCTTCAAGCTAATTGGAATAAAGAGAACCAGTTATTTTGCTTTCAAATAAGACTTCAATTTCTCCAAGTCTTTCCTCTAGCATTCCTCAGGAGATAAGAGAACGAGGCATAGAAATGTCTCAGGAAACAATTCAATTCCATAACCAAACTTAGAGTTGCCAAAATAACATGCCTTCGTCTGCTTGCTGTGTTTTATGAAGGAAGTTGAATTTCCTGCTCTCTTTGAGAAGCAACTGAATGTTCGAGGCTTTGAGCCCCACAGAGATTCTAAAGATTCCATTAGCTACTATTTAACTTCTTTTCTTTTGGATAGCAGGGTGCCCATAACTGCCTCAGGAATAAGGATATTTCATACTGACCACTGGGATGTTACAGGGAGAAAAATCTACACAGGCTGATGCAGTCTGTAGGCTGATTTTCACACTTGCTGTCATGGCAATGAAGGAATTCGGAGAAAGGTCAACATTTTCAGCAGCTTATCTTGCAGAGAAAAGGGAACTTTGTCCAAATATTCAACATACAAGTCATGAAGAAGCAACTGAATTCAGTAGGGACCCAACTGTCCATTTCATCCAGCCAGTTTGGGATTCACATATTTTGGGACACATTTTGTCCATTGGACACATTTTGCTCTCGGATGACACCACAGGGCACCTGGAACTATGGGGCAATTCTGCTCTCCAATACAATGAGCACCTCTGTCACAGTCTCAGTCCCACAATCTCCCTGTCCAGGAAAGGGCTGGTAATGCACTGTGGCAATTTGTACATCATTTCTGATATTTTTATTGCTATAGCAACTGAGTGTAGGCATTTAAACATAGCAACAGACTTTTTATAGCACTTGCTTGGATGTCAAAAAGGCACGTTGTTTTATTTTCCAAGCAGATGCTCAGAAGATAAGTACACAGGATGATTGTACAGTACCCACCTTCAAAAGGAAGAAAAAACCTCCCAGCTTCACAACTTCTGAATCATATAAGCTGACAGATGAGTGTAAGATACATTGTGAGTTGTGAGATTTTTGTCGTGAGTTTAAGAGACTTTGTTCTGAGAAAACATATCACCAACTATTACCTAAGAATAACATTAGGTGAAAAACCTGGTGGATCTGTGCCCATTTTGTAAAAAGCTGTACAAGAAATTTACCAAGTCCTGCTCTGAAGGGAAAAATGTCCATCAATTCTGATCTTTGCCTGTTAAGCAACAGAAAAAGGGAAATTGTCTTCATATTAAGTGGAGCCAGATTCTCTGGAGTGATCAAAGTCCACTGAGACAGACCCATAGGTCACGTACATGGGCAAAGCTCCACACAAACCAAACAGGAATGGCAATTTACAAGAAGAGTCTGATTTGCTAGATGGTTTAAGGAAATACAACTCATCATTTTCATAATAAGAATCACAGAATAACTAGGGCTGGGAGGGACCTCTGGAGATCATCCAGTCCAGCCTCCCTGCCAAAGAAGAGTCACCTAGAGCAGTGACACAGGAACACATTGAGGTGGGTTTTGAATGTACCCAGAGAGACTCCACCATCTCCCTGGACATCATGTCCCAGTGCTCCGACACCCTCAGTGTAAAGAAGTTGTTCCTCATGTTGAGATGGAACTTCCTGTGGTTTGTTTATGGCCATTGCTCCTCATCCTGTCACTGGACACCACTGAAAAGTGTCTGGCATCATCCTCTTAGCCCATCTTTGAGGTATTTATAAGCATTAATGAGGTCCCTCTCAGCCTTCTCTCACCTAACCAGGCTCAGCTCCTGCAGCCTCTCCTCACTGGGGAGATGCTCCAGACCCCTCATCCCCTTTGTGGCCTCTGCTGGATCCTCTCCACTCTCTCCTTGTCTCTCTCGTCCAGAGGAGCCCAGAGCTGGACCCAGCACTGCAGGTGTGGCTGAGTAGAGGGACAGGATCACCTCTCTCAACCTGCTGGCCACACTCTTCCCAATGTAGCCCAGGCTAATTTTCTTGTGTGCAGTATTTTTCCTCTGGGTCCTTAGTTTTAGTATCATTTCTAAAGTAAAAATCATCACTTGACATTTCATGTAATTTCTGAACACATTACTAGACAGGGAAATACCAAACAGCAACAGGACAGATTTCCATGGGGATCTTTAGGTATTATTCACCCCTCTGTTACACACCAGCTCTGTAGAGAGTGAGATGCCTGATGTCTGCCATTTTACTAAGAAAAACACTTAATCTGTTAAACAGAAAATGTCAAAGTCTTACAAAAAAATTGAATCCAACAGGAAATATCAAGAGCTCCTTATGAGGGTACAAGGTTGTTAATACTCTAGTGGCTCTATTCCATTAGCACATAATATAAGAGGTTTGGAAGGGACATTTTAATGCCGTGTTTAATGCAGAAGATATTTCAAACAGATCCCAAAAGCTCAACATGGAGACAAAAACACTGAGGTTCTAGAATATATCCCACACATTCTTTCTCCCTGTCCCTTAAAGATATTTTTACTTAATGCACTGAGTAGCTTTCAAGCCTTCCTAACCCTGCTTCAGGTTCCTAAGATACTTGGGAATTCTGATAAATCTGCTTTGGTTTCGACAGTCTGCTCCACTGACTATTGCACTTCCTAAAACCAGCTTTTGGAGCAATGCTGATAATTTTATCTAACCAAGGATAGGAATAAGTTCTTAACTGCAACAGCTCTTGGGGAAGTCCAGATGGGCACCACTATACTGGCATAAGGGAACGAGGCACAATATGTAGGCCTACTTCCAAGACTTTTCCAGTCTGAGGTGATGTGCAGAACATCAGACTGATTTAGCACCTCCTCCTGGGACAAACTCCACCCTCCACTGCAACTATGCCCCAGTCAAGAAATTCTATTTTCACAAGCCCAGAGGTCAGTGCCTTTCCTTCACTATTTATAAAGAAACATATGGGAAATTCAGCAGCTAAAATTGGGGAGCAATTTGCATACACTGTCAAATGATTTCCCTTCCTCTCCACAAGCTCCCCTTCAGCTTAATTTTTTTAATTTTTCTGTTCAGCAGTTACAGCACAAGTTTGGAAGTTTGAATAGGAAACATTAATTGATATATGAGACCTTACTATATTCTACTACCTTCTAAAAGAGACTGGAGAAACTGGGAGAACATTTAAAAGTGAAATCGAGGATTTTTCTTGTCCAAAATTTCAGAAAAAGCTATCATTTTACTGATTTTGTAATTTGTTAGTACAAATCAAGTCCAAAATAAGATGGATGAAATAGACCTTCTCCTCCTCAGATGGCCCTGAGAGAGTCTTTACCTTTGTGGTGCTCACTAAGTGCCTCCTCTGGCAACACTGAAGTCAATGGAAACTTTGCTGACAATTTCAAAAGCAAGAGTCAGAGCCAAATTCCCCATGTATAACTTCAGCCTTACAAAACATTTTGCAGAATTATATAAACAGCAATAATTTTACTCAGAAGGCAAGTCTGTAGCCCAAAGCAATTTTTGTACTTGCCCCAGTTGCCCAGAATTTCTATCACACGTCCGTTTTCAGGATGCAAAACATTACAGTGGGTAAGAAAACAATGTGCAGCTCCAACATAAAAAGCTTTCCCCACCACTGTTTGTTATACCAACTTTTCAATCCCTTTGCTCTTTGCAGAAACCTCAGTAACAAATCCAGTGGGCTGTATTTTATAGCCCTGAGATTGTCCAAAGAGAGCTGCAATCACCAGGCATATTTACACATAAATTAGGGGACAGCAGTGACTTTAAAGTATGTATGTGCATCACAACAAAACACAACAGAATATGCTTTAGCTGGGGAAAAGACTTCCAGGTTTACACCTTCACTTGACATATGTTAGCTGGCAGGTTTGCATGCTTCCCTCCCTGCTCCTCTCCCAGCAATGCCTGTTAGCATAGGAAAGATCATATTCTACAGCCCTTACTTGTCCAAATCCACAGATCTCTAGAGATACCTAAAAGACTACAGGTTCCAGATTACTGGTGATACCTAAAGATTTTGTGTTTCGCACATTTTAAGGATAAGTGAAAGTTTTAGCACATGGTAAGGCATTTTTTATTTCAGCTACGAAATGGAGGTGAGTGTGTGATGTTTGTTGTTCATTTTGTTGTTTCAATCTTTTAGATATTTAATACATTTTGCAATTCCTAAGTAAAATTTAATTCTCAAATTGTTTTTTGAGATTGTAAAATTGATGATAGACACACTGAAATTAACCTAAAGGAATGGAAATATAAAGGAAAAAAACCATTACATCTACCTACTTAGATTAGAGGATTAAATCCAGGGATGCTATTAGACCTGAAGCTCTCCGTCAAAACCTGAGGTTACACATCCACTTGCTCTAAATAACAAATCCCTGTCTCCTTTTCAGAATCCTTGGGATCTACTTTCCAGGGAGGGAAAGGGAGTTATTTCAAAGCACTACAAAAAGTCACAGTCTTAGCTCTCCAAAAGAGCTCTACATATGTACATAAGCAGTAATTCACATCTTGAGTCACTAGTTTAGAAGCTTACAGAGATCCATCACCCACTCAGATTTCCTTTCTGTCAGTGATACTGAGATCCAAAACATCTCTTTGACCCACTTTTCAAAGGAAGCACAGGCAGAGAGCACATCACAAGGAAATTCTTCTCCTTAGTTTACAGGAAGGCTGCAAGTTAGGACAGCAAAAAGATGCATCTCTGCCCACAAATCCCCCAGACCTTTAAATAGCCCACGAACCTTGAAATAGCAAGGAAGGGGATTCCACTCACAAGCCATTTTATCCTTCTTTTTCCTGGACTTAGACACTTGTCTAAGAACAGCAAATAGATGAGGAAGGAGAGCTCCATGTGAGGAACATACACATACAATCCTTGAAAGGAAAAGCTTTCACATCTGTCTCTCCCAGGTCCAACTCCCTATACCTTGCTGTACTGTGTCCTAAATAACTTTTTAAAAAATTATTTGGCACCAAACCATCCTTAAGAGCTGTCAGGAAACAGACTGATTGAAAGGAGAGTAGAAGCAGCTGGGGCTAAACATTGGAGTTATGAATCTGGTTGCTAGATAATTCTTAATTTCCAATGTTTTGCTCCCAGACAAATAGGACTATAGTTATTAAAACTGACATATAAAAAGATAGGAGGTAGGGAGGCATACAGGTTTCATGCTCACAGACAATTTAGAATTTAATCCAGAAGAATGTGAAGCAGATTAATTTCTAAAAGTCAAATACAATGAAAATCCTAGGTACTTATCAGAGCTGATGTTAACACAATATTCATCACGCACAAATAAGCAACTTGTACTTTTTATGTTAAATTACACTTTTGTCATCACAATACCTTTAAAGTAGATAAATTTACACATAGGTACTTCATTACATATTCTAAGTTACAAAATAAAAAAGAATTGTGTGAGACAAGAACAATAGTTGTTGAAGGGCTATATCATGTATTAGAAATATATACTTGGTTCAGACTTGGAGGAGTTAGACACTGATTAGTTATCCCAATGTTCACACATTGTTAAAAATAAGTTATGGAAACCTAAACACCTTCTAGAATACTATTTAAACTTATAAATCCTTGCAGAAGTTGAAGGGTTGCATAAAACACCACAAGTAAAGTAACACATGCAAGATGAACAAATCAGAACAAGGGTCTTTGGAGCCCCGAAAGACCAGAACGCTGTATAAATGAGGAGCCTCAGTATTCAGCATTTCATATATTGGATTCTTATTTTCCACTGTTCTAATAAACTTAGATTTCTGAGTTGCATCATTAGATTATTAGGCTCCAAGTGTGGTATAACCGCTGATTTGGGATATTACTGTTGATGTAAAGCATGAAGGTCTGCAAGAAGTTTAACCTAAATGTACTAAGCTGTTCACTAATGATAGTCCAGAGAAAAATAAAACTATTACAAGTTTAGCAGTAAGATCTGAAATGCTTTAACAAGTAAAATTCATTTATCACAGCCTCTTGAAGCTGGATGAAGAAAACTTTCACAAAAGTGTACACAACACCCACCACATGAAACATAGATACAGTAACTATCAGCACTAACAAGAACACTGTCTACACTCAGAACTCTAAATCCACCCAATATCTGTATGGAAGAAACTAAAAACTATGCTCTAGTCACTCTGCAGAGATGGAAATTCACTACTGATTGCAGAGAATTTTTCACCAGGTGAAGCCATGCTACGCAGATTTGAAAAATCAACTCACTAACACAAGTTGCTAGTAATGAGAGTTAGTAACAGAAACCTAAGTCCCCAATTTCAGCTATCACTTCCTTGCACTGACCTCATTCTTTCATGTTGTTTACATTCTGCTGTCTAAAGCAAAAGAAGACCTTAATATACACATTAGTAAGACAAAAATGTGTTTTAATTTATCAAGGAAATTAAATACACTTTAATGCAGGATACCTACCAAATAGCACAGATAAAACCAAAAACCAAAATACCAGCAAAAGCAAATAATGAGATTTTTCTGTCCCAAAGGAAACATGTTTTAACACTTGAAGATATTTGTTTTTTTCTTTACAGCATTCTAATTAAATACAACTTTTTGGTATTAATTTACATCTAACAGGACTAAACTCAAACAGAGACTCTGGAAATGCCTTTTTAAAAGCTATGCTCCAGACAAGTAGATAATCCACCAACATGAACCACTCCAGCACTGTTAAAAGCACGAGGGAAGGAAAGTCATACAATTTTAAAAAATAAAAAGAGCAAGCTGTGACTGATCTCTTTCTCTATAACATGGATTGCTCCTAAGACTCCCTCTTGGTTAGTACAATACAGATGACAGCATCTGTGAATCAGGTTACCTTGAATTACTGACTACATACCTTTATTATTCAAGTCTCAGTATAATTAACACAGCTTTTCCTTTTTCTTTCTTGTATAGTCCCAAACAGTTTGTAAGCAGAGTGAGGTTGCATTGACTACACCCAGTTTTTAAGCAGTTAAAATCTGACAAAGAGGTAAAATTTTAAAGGGTGGAGGAGAAGAGGTAAAGAACCAGCTCCTCAGCATCACAAGAACAAGGTACTGTACCTTTAAGGAGGAAAAATGGTTCCGTTCTGTTTCAGGCTGAAAAAGAGCTTATTCCTGGTTATAGAGATTACTTACCTAAAACTTCAGTTATTCCTCTCTTTCCCCTTGGGCCAGCCCCTCTTTCACTCTTGGGAGCTTTTACCATTTAAGGTCAATGTTACATCTGGCTCTAGTAACTAAAGCTGAAGCAATTTTTAACTCAGAGATCCAACAGGCTGCCTAACATTAGAATGAGAGTTTAAAGTAATTCTTCAGGAAGCTTTTCTTGCCTCAGAGAATTACAGAATTAAGGCTCTCCTATTCTGGCATAAGTACTCTGGGTACAACATGATGCAGACATCCCATTAGCATTCTTCAAGTTCAGTGCATATAAGCTCTACTTACTCATTTCTGATTAAAACGGGCAAGTAGGAAGAACAGATGAAGCAGTTTTACATCATGTTATGCTAACCCTTAGAATTTTTTACTGACACTGATGCTACTATTTTTCATTCCTTTCCTCCTCCCTTTGTTTGGTCAGAAGGAGCCTAAACTAGAGAGCAAATAGAAGGCATGTGAACTTTTAAAGAACGCTGGCTTTGGTCCAGTCATGGGCTCTGCTCGCCGCTTGCAGAGTAGGAATAATTCCCAATGAAGTCCACAGAATTTGCTTGTATCCCATGAGAGAATGTAGCTACAAATGAGGCTTGAAGAGAGAAAAGAAACCAAAAACCTTCACCACAGTACATTCAGGTACCTACAGAGCAATCATGCGAATGTGATTCAGATCTCTCAGCTCTAAAACTGACAGAGATTTTACTTCAGCCCTTCAGCTATTTACTTATGAGTATTACAATTATTTAGACTATTTACTTATGAGTATTACAATTACATCCACAGATCCTAACTAAGGGCTCTCTAATGCCAGGTGCTGGGAAACTATTAAATGTAAAAAAGCCAAACCCTGTCCAAAAATCCTTTCACAACTGAAGCAAAGACAAGAGAAAAAAAGGTGGGTAATGTTAAAACAAACAAACAAAAACAAAAAAAAACAAACAGCAGCAGATTGCATTTAAAATTATTGGATAGTAAGTTGTAAGTTTTGAAGGGATATAATTAGGGCTGTTTTAAGAGAAAGCAGCGAACAATACTAAATTTCTGCCTTTTGACAGTAGCTGATAAGAGCAGTAAGGCAGAAACAAATCAGACAAAGGAAAGTAAGCATTTGATTATTTAACTTGGAGAGCACCATAGCGGACTGGTGCATGGCTTGCAGGAGAAACTGGCAAAGATGAGTTGATGGCAACAAAGCACATAAAATTAGAAGCTGAGCACCCCCTTTGTGCCATGTTTCAGCTGGCACATCATGTTTCAGCTGGCACTACAAAGTCTATTATTCTACACTTCAGACATTCTTAGTTCCAAAAATCAACATAGTGAAACAAGGCTCTGAAAAACTTCTGTACCATCAGTGCTTAAGCTTGTTCCCCACGTACAGGGAGCAGATCGGTTTTTCCAGTACCTTCTCAGGTATTGATGTCCTTTGTCCATATACACTACTTGACATCATTACTGACTCTGACAAGGCATTTTAACACACCTCCATCCATCTTTTTCATTACTACTTCATTACCCACTAACTCAAGTTCTGAAATAGCCTCTTGTGACTCAGCATGGTTTCAGTCTTCCATCTAGCTATCTGCAGTCACAGAATTTTTACTATCATCTGCAACTCATCATTTTTCAGTTTTATTATCTCAGAATTTCTAGGCCACAAGTGTCAAATGCTTCATTTGTCTACAACAGAAGTTGTGTTTCTGTTAAATCTGCTTTCATCCCTTTCAGAGCAATGCTTTGAACCCAGTTTGGGCAAGAACAAGTTGTTTACTGTCCTACAGTTTTATCGTCCTCTGGGAAATAAAACTTTTTGCTGAAGTTGCTTGTTCATTGGTCGAACATCCTTCAACAACCGTTGGCCAAATTTAGCCCAAATTTCTTAAAGTAATTGAGGCCTCACAATATTTTCAAGTTCCCAGGGAGTTAGTGAAACACCAGTGCCTATAAAGCAGATTCAAGCAACTGCCCCTGCTATGGGGAAAACCTATAGCAGCAGAGTTTGTTTTGTTTGGCCCCTCCACTTGCAGCACACAAACATGACCCCTGCTGTCTAGGTAGGATTTAGGGGATGCAGAAGGATCCTGGAGGTACTCACAAGAGAAAGAAAACAAAGCTTCCATCAATCTTCTGCTCCTGAAACTGCTTTGTATATTCTATTCTATAGCTTTGGCAGATCCTTTGCCCAGAGATTTGTTTAATGTGAATGATTTCAGGCCAAGCAGAGGTGAAAGCTGCAAGCTAAAATCGAAATTATCAAATGACAAAATATTAGCAGCTAAAATTTAATTATTTCAAGTAGATTGTTAAAATTCTATAAAGAAGGCATAGTAATATGTACCATATAAAAAGAGTCATTTGTTTGCTTGGTTTTTAAGATCTGCTGATATCTGCTGCTTTTTTAAAAAACATTCTAATACAGATGGCTTGGTAACTCCCCCATAACGCAACATGTTTATGTTGCCAGTATTCCACTATTGTATACCCCTGGGAGAACATGAAATTATTTTTTATAAGTATCTGAAGTATTTCAGAGTAGCTAGATGCAGTTCTCTGCAGTTCCATATGGCTTGGTGGTTATAGGATTGTGTGCCCCCATTCCACCAGTTACCTTCCTATTTCCCTGATTTTCACAGCTCTGGGACCCATGACAAAGCAGCAGTGCAGGAGTAGCAAATTTAACACAGCAATGTTAAGTTTCCTGGGTTGGGCTCCTCAAGTTGTAAGATTTTTATTTATGCCTTTTAGGAGGTGAAAAGCAGCACTAAAATCCTTGTCATACTGAATCAACGGAGAGTTCTGCCTCTCAGGCTGAAGTAGAGGTAAGATCTGCACAGGGACTGCATTTTTGGAGGACAACCATTTTCAAGCACAAGCTTTGTCTAGCAACAGCAGAAAAGTGATCTTGCCACAATCTTTGTTTTTTTCTCATTTTGGCTTTAATTGGGCAATATGGGAGACGAGAACTTTAGCTCAAATGGCATATTTGTGTAGAAATAGATGTAAGTATCTTCATTTGAGCTTTTGAGAATTCTCATCTTTTTAAAGATTTTCTTTATTATTATTGTTACTGCTATATTTGAAGATTTCATGCTTCAGGACTTAAAGATAGTTTGCATAAAAATGTTCTTTATGATCCTTCCTGAGCATCTGTAATAGCCATCTGTAATGGCAAGTCACAATTTCATGCTCTATTTTTCTTTCCAGCAACTAAAGTATAAAGATTATTCACCAGACAGGCTAAAAGTTTGCAGCAGAAGTGATAACATTTGCACTTAAAACTGGAGTTCTAGGACATGAGTTTTCATGCTCCATTTTAAAAGCATCTCAAAGGTGTTTTTATCAGTTAAAACTTCACTTGCATCACACTTAGAATGCATCTCTGTCCACCTCCCAAATAACAATGTGCATTGACAATTCTGTTTATTGAATCATTCTCATAATCTTATTTCTCAACTGTATGGAAAAACTAGTCAGCTGAGTTAAAGTTTATGCCAAATTTTTCCTGTCCTTTTGTTTTCTGGCACAGAACATTTTTCCAAATTTAAATATTTAGTCCTGCATCAGATTTGTGTTTTCAATTGCTTTTCTGGCCTGTACATTGCTACCATCACAGCGCACACAAAAATGAAGTCACCTTCTCTTATCTGATGGCACCCATCATGCAAAAAATTGCATACTTATGTATGCAATTCTTATCTGCCAGCTTCATCCAGACAGGAGGAAAAAACCAAAAATAATAACAATTCTTCTAACTTAGTATATTAAACAAAAAAAAAAATCCAAGGCAAAAACATGCAATAAAATTTTCCCATCTGGGACTCATTCTGCTGAATATTAAACCCCAAATGCAACCCAGAAAAACTGAACTAAAATGTGTGCTGGTTCAAAAGGGTGGTATTATTCAGTATCACTTTTCCAGCCAGCTATGCTAGATCATTTATGCAAAATGGAACAAACTATTAACTTTTAGTAATGTTTATGCAGCAACTAATCTAGATGAGTCTTCTGAAAGACAGGAAATTTGCTTCCAATTTTCTCCAGCAAAAAAGCAGCTTTTCACATGAATCAGAAATGCTAAATTAAAAGAATATGCAGTTGCAGAGCCTGTAGGAGGTAAGGACAGGTTTGCTAGAGCCCAGTCATCTTAAAGAAAACATCTCTATAGACAACAATGGAAAATCAAGTTTGCTTTGATGCCATGATTGAGGTAGAGATGGTCCTGTAAACCAGCCCAAGTTAGATGGAAAGATTTGAGACTTTAGGACAATGACTCAAAGCACCTGCAAAACCCCTCCTCATCAGGCCGCAAGTCTTTTTATTTACAAAAAACTAACATTTTTCTCAGTCCCAAAATAGCCAGCTAATAATCCCTATATGAGAAACAGGCAGGGGCCAAGAAACAAAATGTCAATCTGTTTTCCAGTTTTCATTGCCAGATGATCAATAAAACAATCCAAACTGACAAACACAGTTTCAATGCCCAGAGTCCTTCTGGACAAATGTTAGTCAAAGTATTTACACCAATCATTATATTTTCTTTTCCCATATTCCCTCCTTCCTTTAAGAAAGTGGTTTTAAAAATGGACTTCCAATAAAGCACCATATTAAGATGTTTATAATGACTTATGGGAAAGCAAAACAGTATCAGAAATTTAAACCTTTGTGGGCAAGGAAGTTACTCTGTTTCCATGCCCTTAAAGTGTAGCCTACCAAGAAGAGAAATATAGCAAATATTTTTAGCACACAGAGAATCTTCCAAGGTCATGGATATATTTCACTTAATCTAATTAAGTGTTTTCCGGGGTTGAGCTTTAATTTCTGTTAATAGCAATTGAAACCTTAGCATGCCTACAAGCAATACATTAAACACATGATTGTCCTGTGTTTTGTGATTGTCCTGTGTTCTAGGGAAAATCCTTTTGGGAAGATGGTACAATTAATAAAAAAAAAAAAGCTGATGGGTTTTGGGGTTTTTCTGGGTGGGAGGAATGAAATAAAAAAGGAAAGTTTATCAATCAAAGAAAATCTTCCAGAAGATTTGACAAAGTCATAGTCATTGCATAATTAATCATGTATAGAGAGCTTCTCCCATCAGAGCTCATTTTCTGTTTTGATTTTGGGGGTGGTGGCAGTGAGGGGTTAAAGTGTGTTCTACAATACCAGGATTCCAGGTTAGCAATTACTATGATTAAGCTGCATCTCACCTCAGTTGTGGGAAATAAGAACGAAATGAAGAATTAGGAGAATACCAAAGGATTACAGGCTTCTCATGGCACATGGCTGTACAGACATATAATAGCAGGCTCTGGTAATCTGAAGTACAAGTGATGGAGACTGGTACTGCACACCAATCTAGGCCAAACTGGTAAATGTTATACTTCTTCCTGAATTCAGACTTCCTGCCACATTCCAGTCTAGTGCAAGAGAAATAAAATATTGCGATAGGATACTTAAGATTTGCAGGAAAAGGATGCAAGACAACATTTTTTTTAAGGATTTAAGATGACATTCCCTTGCTGAATTAATCATTAAAAATTGCTAATCTCATGTGAAACTTGATACCAGCATATCCCCTACCCATACTGATCCAGAATGTTTGCACCTAATTAACAGCTCTAGATTTTAAGAATTATTTGCAGGTTGAAGTTTATACTTACCACATGGTAATATTAAACTTCTGAGGAAGCAATGTGGGAAGATTTTATTAGGTACACTGTAAGTGACTTTCATTCCTACAGCAAAAAGTAAAGATAAGCATAAATCCTGGTCAGAGCCTAATTTTGATTAGGCTCTTGCTTTCAATACTGCAATTTTACACTGTCATTTGTTCTAAAGTTTCCCAAAACATAGACAGAAAAGTTAGTCCACTTTTACCAGCAGAATTTTAGAGGAAGGTTTTAACATACATTTCTGTTGATTGGATTACTGCTGCTGCCAGACTGTTGCAGTGTTCATTAGATGGTTTGTGTTTTTGTACTTTTCCTTAGACAATATTAAGGTAGTGCATTTAAAAAAGGGGAGGAAATAGTATCAGTAGGAATGTCTGTCATTTTCCATTGTAACACTGCACCTTTGCAGTTTCAGATATTTGAGATATGACACAAATTTGATCATTTGGGTCAAACTGACTGGCTTCAAAACTTTTTTTTTCAGCCAGCATGTTTCAACTGTTTCCAAAATAGAAGGGGGGCAAAATTTGTTATATATACACTATATATGTAAGAACAGTTTTAGAAAATTTTAAAGAAGCTACTTGATTTTCTATAGAAAAGGGACTGAATTTGGGACTGCAACCATAGTTTTTGCTTGTCTCTTTGGATGTATACAATTTCTAATTTTTTAAAAAGTCTCAAATAACACATTTCTACTGAGCACGTCTGCAGTTTCAGAAAACAACAGGAATTGATTATGCATAGTCAGTATCACCATATGCATATAGCTAAATGTTTGTCTGCCTTGAACCTTTGCAAAGCTGGGATTAATCGTGATTTATTTTCTATTTTTGCAGCTTCACATAGAAGTAGCTGTTGGTGCTTCATTCTTTACCTATGTTTAACAGGATGCATTGCAGTGGAAATTTTTTGTCAGATAGCCCTTAATGCACATTGCATTTCTGCCATGCCTCCAGAAGTGCCTAAAATACAGTTTCATGATTTCCTGGAAAAATATACCATTATCAATGAGAGACTCTAAAGTTACATTTTCTTTACCTGCTCCCTCCACAACCCCGTTTTCATCCTTCCCTTTGAATTAGATTGTGTCTTTTTCACCTCTGATCTAAAGCCTAAAACCTCCTCTCTACATTTGTTCCTATACTTCAGTCTGATCATATTTTCCTGGTGGGTGTTTATTAACAAAAAGCCAGTGACCTATTTTTCTGTATGTTCTCTTCCTAAGATCCTCCTCAAGGTGAATGTCCTAGTTCTAAAAGACATAAGTGTTTTGTCCAAAAACGTCAGCAAAATTAGGGATGTTTTGTTGGCTTTAATTGTAAGCAATATTTTCTATTTTTCATAGACTTATTCACAGAATTTAAAAAGCAAATACTTATTTATTCTTTCAAAGGAAATGTTAAGCTTAACAGCAGTCTTACACAAAGAAATTTAACACTAAAAGATCTCTTAAGTAGATACTTTAACCTACATATATCTATATATATACATTTATATAAAAATCAGTGTCACATTGTGATACATGGAACTGTCACAAAATGAGACTGACATACCATTACTAGAAAATGTATATTCCAAGATGAATCAAGTCCTACTGCAACAAGGCAAGGAAACGCTCATTGGTTCTGTGTTGTAATCACCAGAGCAAGTGATTCTGCTTTTTGAGATCGTGTTTGCTTCATTTGAAACACAGACTCTCCACCCACAACAGCTTCAGACCTTTCATTTACCTACTACTCCATAACAGAAAAAAACCACTAAGACCATCCAGGACAAAACCAAAACAACTCAAATATTATTTAGACATAAAAAATATGTGAGAATGCAGTAACTGATGAGATATGAGGTTCCTGGAACTGAGAGAGTTTATCTAAAGGTTATTAACTGACTCTGAATCCAGTCACTCCATATTCTGATGCTGCCACTGTAGTGAAGTTTAGCAAGAGAAGAAATTGACAGTATGATTTCTAACTGCAGCATCTCAGAGTGCCATGATATCCTGCTCTGCCTGGCTGTTACACAGTAAGGCAGCAAAGTTAACAGGCGCCCCAGTTCCCTGCAGGTCCCAGGATGGCAGGGAGTTCACATTCCCTCTTTCTTCCTCCAGTGGGGTTGGAACAGAGTGGAAACAGCTGTTCTACTTTTGCATGAGAGATCAAACATGCAGGTTGAAAGTCCCTCCACTTTTTACCTTCTATCCCCCAGATGCTCATCAGAACATCCGGGCTTTTGTCAGAGGGACAAGAACATCTGGCAGCAGCTCAGCCCCTAAGGCTGAAGGCTGCCTCCTTCCACCCTGAATGGGATTCACACACAAGCATGTGCTCAGAGCCCCTCAGCAGTGAACAATAAGGAACAAAAACAGAGCATAGACAAAAATACCTGCTCCATTCCTCCACACAGTGATGGACATGAAAGCAAAGGAGATTTCCCCAGACTGATGTTTTCCCTAGAACAAGTTGCATAGCTTTTACCAGGGGAAGGAAGAAAACTATTCAGTATTGCTTCATCATGCTCTCTTGACTGACAACATTGGTTGCATTTGCAGGGGATTGCTTCAGTTAGGAATAAGGACTGCCAGCATTCCTTGTCCCTGGAAATGCTTCCACAGCTTCTGAGTTAATCACATGACTTCACAGTGGTTTAGGTGCTGTCTCTACTTTTCACCAAAGCCATTAATGTTTCCTAGCTGCCTGCATCCTGTTCAAAATCAACTTGTCAATCAAATCTCATGACTTCTGGTTTCCCTTCCCTCTGAAGCCTGGCTAGGGTACAATGCAATTGCATTATTCTTTCAGGGGAACCTGCTGATTTTTTTGTTAAAAACAGCCACCAAGGTAACAATCCCTTCCTGGGAATTCTTAGTCCTCTCGGAAAATCATGCAGTTGCAATTTTGAGTAAAAGCAATTATCCTTTTTTAAACTGGGGTCCAGAGACCCCCAAGAAAAAGCTGCTCAGCCAGCACATTGAAATCTAAGTGCTGCTTGTTCACTCTGGCATTTGATCCCTCTTTGGCAAAATGCACAGTTGGGTAATACTTTCTGATATGCTTTTTAAAAACTTGCTTTTTATCCTATTTTGATGCCTCTTAAAAAAAACACCAAACTACTATGCTCATTCTGCTTTATTCAAAGACACATTCTTTATGTTTCCATTTCTTACACTTACTTGTTTCTTTTCCAGTTTTAGTCTCTAAAAACTAGCAGGGCTGCTCAGCCTTGTACCCTTGAATCTATTCTAGATCGTTGTATCTTCTTTTCAACTCCTCAAAGCCTGATTATATCAAAATGTTTTTTGGTATTTGTTTATACAGCTATCCCTGTTTTACTTTCTTTGCAAAAGAAATAGGGAATGCTGTGTCTGGCAAATACATTTTTCCCAATAGATTCAAATGTATTTCTATTTGGACATTTTGTAGCCCAAAACACATTTTAAAAACCCCTTTAAATTAGGTTTCTCTTTTCACACATGGTTTCTTGCAGTGACTGAGTTTACATCCAACAGAAACAAAGTTCTGAAAACCCTCAGTTAAAAGCAAATAATTGGGAAATATCAGCATGAATTGGGAGTGATTCAGCCAACAGGACAACTAAATACAGAGAAGCTACTTCAGCTGGAGTAGAGAATATGCACAACTTTGACATCAGGAAATTACAAAAAGTTAAGATGCAAAATCTTATTATCAGTTCATCACCTTAAAAATTTAGACAGTCAAATCTTAAATAAGGATGTGCAAATGCCATACAACTTCACAAGCTACAGAATTCACTAAACAGATGCGGCTAAGTCAACACTCAGAATAACTTCACTCTTTGCCTTTGATAAGGATGTAGATAAAGCTTATCTTAAAGCTTAAATATAAATTTAAGCTTTCTATCCAAAGCCTGCTGCCCTTCACAGGAAAGAAGCTCACCATCAAAAGAGGTAATAAACAGTTGTTTACACAAGTGGCTTGGTGATTAAACTGTTAAATGACCTGACATCCAGGAGGGGACAAGAAAAATTGTGCAAAAGTCACTGTACCAATTTGAATTTTACATGTCAAATTCTATCAGCATTCCTTTGACTTGTGGCACTAAACCAACAGGAATCCAGCTAGAGTGATGTTATATTTTTCAACGTGTGCACACATGCAAATTCAGTGGAAGTCAATAGAATAGGTAATAATTTTGGGAATTTCTTATGTATATATGCATATTAAGAGTTTGTACAATAGCATCACTCTGAAAATTGCTCGATCCATAGAACAAGGGGGCTTTTCCTGCTAATAGAGGAGATATATTCACCAAGCTAGGAACAATCGAAAAGGCTGAAATTTGAAACTGCTCTGACTATAAAAATAAAGTATTAAGCATATTGGCCAGATTTAGCAAGAGCTGCTAACATTTGCCTTCTTAGGGATGGTGCTTGGGAATCATCCTTAAAGGGGGAAAAAGGAGATGGAGTGTTTTGGGAAGAAGTCATGAGTCATGACTGAGTCCACAGAAACAAAGATGAGACTGGCATAATCTTTACAAAGCTGGAAAAGGAAAACAATAAGAAATAGGCAACGTGAGGAGCAAAAACCTAGTCAGGATAAATTGTACTAAGCTGGATGAACATCATGGTTTAGAAGACAAAAATGACATTCATGAACATCCTTCAGCCCCCAGTCTGTTTCAGGCAAAAAAGACAGAGAAAGCAAGATTTTTTTCTGATTTTGTTGAAACTGTGTATTTTTTATGCCATTAAATAAAGCTTCATGTCATTTTAAGACTCTCTGAAAACTATAGTTTCTTTTAGTCTATCATTTTTGCAAGACTTGAACCATAGCCTTAAGACACGGAATGTATGGAGTAACGTGAGGAATCTCTTAGTCAGTTGCTTGTCCCCAAACAAGACAAACCCCCAGACATTTAGGATGTTTCCTAAACAGCTGGGATTTAGATTTCCACTACTGTGAAGCAGCAGCAGAGGAAAAATGCCAGAGCCAAAGGAGGAAAGCATGTCAGTGCATACCAAAATCCTTGGAAGCTGACTGCATGCAAGCCCTGTGGGCTCAGGAGCCCAACAAAGCCTGAGCAAGAAGAGTGTGATCACATTTATGGAAGAATTTGAGAGCACAGCTATGTTTAAAGTCTTATAAGCATTAAGTTGTGAGGCACCTCAGCCAAGTATCTATTGTTTGCTAAAACATACGCGGAATTCCAGTTGATTTCTCAGGCCAAGAAATGAAAAAATAAATAAATTTCAGCATAATTAAAATCCACCTATGCTCGCATTATAGAAAAACAAAATTATTCCCTTACCAGATCAGTACCATGTAAACATGAGAATAAAACAGAAGCATTATTTGAAAAGTTCCAGGATTTCCTCAAATGAAGCTTAGGATTATTTTCCTTCTAGGAGTGACTTAATAGTTATCTGACATTTTATTATCCAATTTTTAACACTTCAGTCAGTAATCTAATGATGCCTCTGGACAAAATACAATTCTATATCAGGTGTGGTTACCACAGACCACCTTGTGCCCCTCCTCAGTATGATAAAATTGCCCTGCCTTTTGTGTACACCTTAATTTGCCTGGACACATTGGTAACATATGTTATTATTATGGGTAAATTTCATTATATGATGGGTGACTAGGACATTACCCAGCTGCAGAGAAATAAAAATTGTAAGATTTTACTTATAGCTTTCATGTTTGGCCCCTCTACTTATCTAGACCAACCTATAATCCACAGCATTCCATATGCTGTGCTCTTCTGAGATTTGTCAGGAACACTGTTCTTATAAGTTAATTAGGATGTGGCAAAACAAGTACTTTTTTAAAAGTTCTTTTTATGCTAAACAACTTTTTAAAAATGTGTGGATAAAATCCTCAGTAAAACTGAATTGTAATCAGACAGGAAACTGGGAGCTGTCACCAAAGCTAATAGGTTACTTCTTCGCCAAATCAACTTTAGAGCAATTCTTCTGACTGTTAGGAGAATTTAACTCTTGCAAGTCACAAGAACAAAGAGTGGGGAAAAAGGGTTGTTTGCAAATCCATGGTAGAATGAAAACTGCAAAGGAGGAACATTAAGCAAACGTTGTTCCCAGGAAAGGACCCGAAGTTATCAGGAAGTGTGATATGCTCATACAAGCTAAATATTTAACAAACAGGATTTCAGAATGTTTTGTTAATGAAGCATTTAAGGAAAGGAAAAAAAAAAAAGCCAAAAAAACCCAAAAAGCCTTCAGCAATGTGAGAATTAATTATAAGGCAGGAAGAAATCTAAAATCACTGAAATCAGACCCAAATGTGTAGCCCCTAAATGAAATATTTTCTGCCCTGAAGATTCATTTTATGTCCTTTCCGATCATTCGGAGATGATTAAAGAACCCACACTTGTTCTACATTCAATATATGCAATTGTAAGAAAGGGAAGGAAGAATAAAAATGGTTCTTTCTAAAACCTGATTTTTCCCTATAAACTCAAAAGTCATTATCTAACTTTTTTTGAAGTCCTCCTCTGAACTGTGCAGTCCTAATGCTCTACAACAAACAGAGCTAAGCCATCTTTAAGGGAGATATTGAAGACAGTCCAGGCATTACAATAACTTAATTAGCTCTATGCTGCCTTTGCTGGGCTAGTGCAGCCTTAGTACTGATATGTCACACTCCAGCCTATGGTGAGCAGGGGCCTTTTTTTATGTACCCTTGCAAGGCAAGGCATCTGAGTGAGCAGCCTGAATTACCCTACTTCAAATGTTAGTCCTTTTATAATCCTGTATTAGCCTATAAAAGCGAGATTGGTAAAGCAGTATGTTCAGTTGATCTAAACATGTGGATTTATCCAAGTATAAAACCAGAAATTAAATGAAAATATCTGTCTCAAATTCAATCTCTTACCTTGCTGAGGTATCTCTTGTTTCTTTCATCTAAGATGGATTCTTCACATCCAGAGTAACTTCTCTATTCATGTTGAGGAGCAGAGATAATGCAACACTTCACATATGACTATTAAACAGGATTTTTGAATTGCATGAGAAATTTTCAGATAGGAAAACTTTGCAAAAATGTTTTCATCCTCTGTACGAGCAAGAATATAGCATCTGCATGTCTTCTATATAACTCAGGCAACAATATCCTGGCAACCACATTCCAATGGAACAAATCCAGGTAATTAAAATGACTCTATCTAGCATCCATCTCTTTTCATCATCCCACTTGATAGGCCAGACTTACTCATATGGGAAGTGATGGTCAAAAACCTGCTAGATGCAGTGAAGTGAGATGATGTCTGTCTCTAAACCACAGTCTTTAATTTTGTTTGCCATTGTTCATTTAGCTTCTCTTTCACAGCACTATCCTCCTGATAACTTCAAAAAGGAACTCTACTGTTTTGTATGCTATACTTTGTAGACATCTGCATAGCTGGGTGGATGTCATTAATACTTCACTAATAACCCTGTCAAGCTTTGTAATTTCTGTAAAAAGGCTAAAAGGATTAAATTCACTGCACCAATAAAACCATTCAATGCACTACCATCCTCATCATGTCCACTCACTCATTTTGCTAGATTCCTAATACCGTAAGTAAAAACTTTGGCTTCCACTCTTCTGCAACTGCACAGCCTAATCCCCCTGTAGAAGCCACACTTGTACTAAATCAGACTAAGCATGAGTTAGCAATGAAGAGCTTCTGAATTCCCTTTTTTTCCAGTGGTCATGTGAGCAACTGCTCTGAACTGTATATTGGTGTCTGAAGATTTCAGCAGTCACACCATTCCTCTGAAAGGGAAAATGAGGCAGGATGCTACTCTGCAGCAAAGTACAAATGAATGACTGGTGATCCAGATCATATCTTGGTCAAAACAGACCTCAAAGTGACTGTTGTACAAAGCAAAAAAAAAAATTTAAAAAAAAAAAAAAAAAGGACATTACATTTCGTGTTTTGTGTGCAAAAATTTAATGTATCTACATTCAGACTCATTATCTCCAAGATTCAATCCTCAGCCTTAGATACCACACAATGACCTTCCAGTGCCTGGAAGAGATGTTAACAGAGAGAGATGAGATGAAACAGGCTTTAAGGTGACAGGCACAACAGCGCTGGAAACCTACATAAATACTTTATGTTTCCTCGCACTGTATCACCCCACACTTACCCTCAATTCCCACAGCCTAACATGCTATAATTACCTCATTCTCTTCCTGAATTCTACCAACTTCAGTAGCAGAGAGGAAATTTCTGTTCTCACTGTTTGTATCTAGGATTGCTGGTCCTTCCACAATGATCCATTTAAGCAAAGTCAAATGCCCCTGGGAAGTTCTTCAGAAAGTAAGAGGAAAAAACTAAATCCCTCTTTTAAGTAGGTTGGCTCCTCATTCCCTTTCCCAAGCTTACCTTCCCAGCCATAACTATCTAATTAATAGTGGTTTAAATGCACAAGGTGAAGCAGATTTTATTCCCTTAACTATATTTCGCCTTGTTAAGACATGGGCTCAACACTACAGGTCTTGCATAGGAATAAATTTGGCTTTCAAATATGTACAAATAGGAGCCCTGCAAATACACAAATATGCACAACGCTGATTTTTCTTATGGAATCACAGACAAAGCATATCTTTGGAACACTCTGTCCACACACTTATTCTCTTTTCCTTTTCAAAATTCACCTTGTATTTCACCTTGCCAAGAAAGCAAAAATATTTTCCCCTGCTTGATTACATGCTCAATCAGTACCAGCTCACATTCTACTGCCCAATTACTGTGCTGAAACTTAAGATACAAAATTAGGAAAACCTGATAGCATTTTCCACACTTACAGCAGAAGAGAGAAGCCCATAAACACACCCCTCCTGATGTCCAAATGGACAAAATACAACATGTGAACAGAAACAAGATACATTGCTATTAGCTTCTGCACAGAGGATGCCCTTTTAGTATTTGGAAAGGGGAAGAATATTTTCATTATTAATTATGAAGTAGAACAGCTTTTGCTACAGATTCAGAATAGCATACACACCATTTCATCTCTGTAAATACAAGGATTACTTGAAATGGCTGGGATGTCTCATCTAAAGAGACTACAGTGGCCTAGCAGAAAGGAATAGATGGAAGCTAAATGATTGCTTTTACACTTTTACAAGGCAGCTTTTAATTCAGCTTTTAAATTACTTCCAGATTTCTTTTATTTTCAATTAAGCTGAATGAGGGTAGGTTTAGATTAGATATTAGGAAGGAATGTTTTACTATAAGGGCAATGAGGCATGTAGAGGTTGCCCAGAGACACTGGGGACTCCCCACTCCGATACCCAAGGCCAGCCTGGATTGGGATCTGTGTTACACAGTCTAGTGGGAGATGTCCCTGGCCACAGCAAGGAACTGGGACTAGATCTTTAATGTCCCTTCCAACCCAAAGCATTCTGTGATTCTGGGAGCTCTGTTCCTGAGGCTACTAACACATATAATAGAGCCTGCATTGAAATGTTAAAAAAATTAGTTAATAAAGCCATACTAAATATGAGTGTGTAGCACAAGGTTATGTTGAGTATGCATAAAATATTTAAATTCTTTAACTACATAATTAACTACACTCCAGCCCCTGCAGTACAAAAATAATGAGCATTGCTTAATGAACTTTCCAACTCCTATTGAAATAGCAACAATAAGGGAGCATAAACTTCCAGTCTGAGAATGATTAGTTTTCTTCAGCTTTCAAAAACCAGGCAAAAGCCAGTGAAAAGTATTTCAGCTGTCAAACTCAGTGAAGAAAGTCACAATGATCAATGATGACATGTTAAACTTGCTGAAAGCTAACTTTTATAAAGGTTCTCTTTAACAGTTGATGTAACACAGAGCAAGTATTTTGGTGGCCTTGTTATCCAGAAGAAAGCAATGGATAAAAAGAAGGCACTACAAGAGTGATGCCCAGAGTTTCAGGTAGTATCTACACTGCTAAGATGATTGATTTCTGGTATTAGAGTCAAGTGCATATTCAATAAATTAGGCTTGAATAGTAAATTCAGGATGCAAATGCTACTTTCTTTCTACTTCATGAAAAAAGAGGAGAAAACACATTTATAAATCACAAGCTGCAGTTCCCAGTCTTCCACCAGCACATTCCTCTGCTAAACCTCACTTGGATGAGAGCTACAACCAGCAGCAATCAGTTCTGACCTCTGTGTATACTTAAAACTGAGGTTCATTTGTTTCCACAGGCTGCTCTGCCTTAAGCACCTCCAAAAACCATCCTGAGAAAGGACTGAGCATGCAGCTTAGTCTTTAGGAGAGCAGTTACTGCTTCATCACCTCCCTGCAGTACTTGCATTTCTCACAGCAAGGCTGACATTCTTTTGGGACTATAAAAGGCAGCAACAGATAAATTAATGGAATTTTTAGAACAGAGCAGTGAAGTGCTTTCAAGTAGCAAGCAACTAAAAAAGGAAATCAAGCAGCCATTACATCAGCTGAATGACAAAGGCATCTGAGAATTGGTTCAAAATTTAATCTGCCATAATCTTATATGACAACACTACTCATGTGCATGTTTAGTAAAAAGTTAAATTGATCCTTGGCACATTTTAAACTTCTCCTAAAGCCTTGGTTCACAGAAAAAGATGTTATACATGAGTCTTATTCTAGTTTAAGGAATGATGAAATATCAGCTGTTCCTCACTGAGGTTTAAGCAAAGTATTTTTACTTCACATGGTAGAATCTGTTCAATCAGTCTCAATTTCTGTTTAGCTGTGGGTAAGAACACACTTCATTGTAGCAGGCCCAGGCCCGGCTAAAGCTCCGTAGAGGGCTGAGGCCTAGAGAGAGGAAATGCCAAGTCATGGTGAAAAGGCCAGAAGCCCCTCGCTCCTGCATTTCAGAACCTAGCTGATATCTCTGTGACCCCATAGGTAACTTCTCCTTAACCCTGCTACTGGACAATTCCTGATCCCTTCTAGCCCCATGTAATGGGCTGCTTTAGCCCATTCTGGTCAGAAGAGCCGTCGCTGGAACCTTTCACAGACCCCCCAGTAAAACCATCGCTGTGGAACTCCAGGGCTGCCTTCTCTCTCGCGGTGTCTGCTTCCCGGCTAGCCTGCATGGCTCCTTAGCAAGCAAAGAGCTGGAATCATGAGAGCTGCTAAATCACTGAAGAGCTGATATCCTTTAGGCTTGCTGAGGCTGCCTGTGGCCAAGAGCGGCTGGGGTATCCGGACAGTGGGTCTCCAAAGGACTGAGCTATCCGGCCGTGCTGCCTGCCTGGGGGCAAACAGCCCAGCAGGAAGCCGGAACACTTCATTATTTGCAGCAGCTGACTTGTGACACCTGCTGAGAGAGCCCTTGAGAGCTGCTGCCCCACGCTCTTCAGCCTTCCCACCCAATCTCCAAACATTTCTGACCACAAAGGATGATTTTAGAGATTCATGTGTAGTCCGTGTGGGTTCAGAGCCAGAAACAAGGAGCCTAGGATCTACAATGCCTGGCTTTTTGGCTTACACCATCCATACTACATCATATAGTCCTTCAATAAGTGCACATCTCAAAAAAAGCAGTTAAACACATTTCTTTAAAGAAGTTTAAGAAATAAAAAAATCTTCTAAGGGATGGGACAGCTGCAATGCCACTGCACTAAGTAACTCAAATCCAAATGTCTTCAAAGTCCTACCTTTCTCCTCAACTATCACTCAGATATTTAGCTTGAAAAAACATGATTAAGAGTTCTTGTCCTGAATTGTTTCTCTAATATTGCCTGCCACCTCAAACAGCATTCAATTTCTTAATTTACATAATTCTTCATTGTTTCAGCTATCTTTATTTCTTCTTCCTCAGCTTTCTGACTATTTTGCTCAGAGTAACTAACATTCCTGACATTGTGATTTTCAGCTTTTAATTAGATAACTATTTTTCCAATTCAAAGTCAGCTCTCTGTTAAACTCAGAAATGTGACTTCTATCAGAAAATGCAAGAAATTGGTTTGATGCTTAGTAAATCTTTCCCCAGGGGACTAAAATTCTGCTATACACAACAGGAGCACTGACTAAAGCATATCTGAAAGTTGCCTGCTTCTTATACAGTACTTCTCCAATGTTCAAAGCATTTTGCATGCTAATATATTGGTTTTTTCCTCAGATCCAAAGCCAGTGAACAGATGTGGTATATTTACTGTGAACAACACCATGCACGGGGAAGCTTCAGTTTAAGATAAGGGGAAACTGAATACCTGAACACACAATGAAAAATTATTCTATAAATCTAAAGCATTTGCTAAAATGCACTGTATTACTTTGCTTCACACATTAAAGCTGCACTATTGTTATATTGGATATTGTTACAATAACAATATTGTATATTGTTAATTTTTTCTTGCAAGGCAGAGGAATTAGAACGCTCATTTATCGTTTAAACTTGTTGCAAGCTAGTTTCACCAAAGATACTCAGAAAAATAATGAGAAAATCACATGAAATTTACTTTGCACCCCATTTACACCTCTACCAGCAAAATCAATCAACACTAGAGTTCTTCAGAAATGGGCCCAGTTTTACAGCAGCAAAGGCCTTGAAAATTTTACAGTGTGAAAAATGTACAGTGAAATACACAAGTGCTGATAAACATCTCCTTTGTTTACAAGATGAAAACAAGAGCAGGTCCCATTTAACTGCAGACTGCCTTTCATTCAAATGAAACCAAAAGACTCGATGAAGAAAGTGTTCTTAACAACTGCAAGCATAATGTCTGAAAAGACTCCTACAGAGAACACAAAGATGAAACCTGTCTATCAGCGGGATTGTAGTATTTGTTTTGGTTTTTGTAAACTCTGTTATTATGTGCTTCTACATTCTATTGATTTTACTTCCCAGATGTATTCATGCTTCAGAGGACAATAATCCAAAAGTAATATCAGCACTCATTTACATACTTAGGGTTTGTGCCGGAGTCTCAGGTAAAGATTTTCCTTTAAAAGGTGACAAGGTCAGCTGTGTAAATCCTATTCAGCTGAAAGCTTAGGGAAGAAAAACGTTGGGCTGAGATGTTTTGGAAGATGCCAATGTGATTAACAGAGCTTCTCTTTTGCCATGATGCAGGAAGAATGAAGCAAAACCAAAACCATGAAGCTACATGTGATTATTCCATTCATTCCAAACAAAACTTAAAAATTCAATTGCTTAAGCATGTTCCCAAGGACAGACAGGGCTAGGAAAGATTGAGAAACACGGACACAGGCCCAGCAAGTGCCATGAGACATTAACTGAGATTTCTGAAGGCTTATAGAAGTTATTCACTCCTTCCTTTTAAATGGAGATAACAAAAATCCAAAAGCATTGGAAAAAAAAATCTATCTTTGGCAATGGGGGATAGCACAATGCCAGAAGAATGTCTTTTAATCAGAGCTGTTTATAAAATTCAGGGCACCTGAATTTATGTGGTAATGTTATGTGGAAGACTAATTTCTATCTTGTTTCTACATTCTACCTGCTGAACATCTGCTCTCCTTCACTGCTTGGAAAGGATTTTAACCTTTAGCAGGCATTGTGGATAGCTCTCTAAGTTTTTCACTACCAGAAAGCTACAACTGGGCTGCTCAAAACCTTTGCAGTCAAGTCTACAGGTTTCCTTCTACTGCTTTAAATACCTCTCCTAAATGGTTTTACCCAGTATGAAAGAGAGATGACACTTCAGTTTGGATTTGGATTTATTTTGGGAACTCAAGTTCACATGGCCTGGGAAGATAGCAGAAAAATTATTCTAATTCATCCTAGTCTCAGAAATAGTTGGATTTTCTGTTTTTCTTCTACATTGCTCTGACAAATCCTTTGTTAAATTTTATTTTATTTTCAAGACCACAGGCTCTATTTTGTGATCTTTTTTGCTGCATAAATAGAAAACCATTATTTATCAATATTTCTTTTAATTAAAAGTGTTTTATTACAGTATCTTCCTTCTCCCTAAAATACAAAACTGTTTATTTTACATCTCAAATGAGACCTTTGCTACCTTACAGGGCTTTTTCCAGTAACCTATTGTTACACTATAGTTTCTTAGACTTCATCCAGCACTATTGAAGTCCTTACCCTATCGGTATTTGTGCACCAAGTCATGCATAAAGAGCTTTCTGGAGAATGAAGCAAATATCTGTCCCTTAGACAATGCATCTCCATTCTTTTAAATATTTGAATCAGCTTTACTTGGCAAAGCTATCTCTTTGGTAATGTTATTTAGGTCAATTTCTCACAAATTATTCTTACTGCCTAAATATATCAAGAAGAAGCATTTTTAGACTGCCAGCTCTTCAGAACAGGAAAAGTATTAATTTTACAGTGTCAGAAACAATGTTATGATCTTTGTGCACTACTGTTAATTAAATCAGGAACACTGTCACAGAACACAGATGGGTAAGTATGATCAGAAGTTAGCACTCTGCCTGTTCCTCCTTCTCTCTCCATTATTTATTGAAGTTGTTTGGATTTGTTTACAAAAACACCAATAACAACAAACTTCTATTTTTTTTTCTGCAAATGACTGAAGAACAAACTTGCATTGCTTCCCTTCACATTAAATAGAAGCAAAGCTGAGAACAAAAAGCCATGTCCATTAAAATCCAGTCCATGTAATTTATCATTTATGTACAGCTGTCCTAACAATTTTCCACCAAAACCATTGTTATGATTACCTTATGAGCCAAAACAAGAAAGAGCAAGTGTATCTTAACAAATTTTTCCCTTTTGACACTGCCCTTTGAAAGTAAATAACCAGTTTTCACTACTAAACACTAACATTCAAATTCTATAAAATTAAGGTAAAAGTAATAAATTTATGTGGAGAAAAGTTCAGATTTTATATGTGCTTACACTTTATGGTAGCAATCCTACATTTAATTGAAACCAGTGTAAATTTATACCAGGAATGGAGATAGACACATGGATCCTGACTGGATGTAGGCCTCTTGCAGGTGAGGCAGAAGAGGAAGAGAGGAAGAAAAAATAATGGTACTTAGAAAGGCCACAACTAACATTTTTGGATGCAGGTAAGACTGCTCAGACTTAACAGGAAAAAAAGAAAGTATTATCCATGTTTACTGGGAAAATGCACATAGCTGAGCCCCCCTCCACTTCAGTGATGCCAGCAAGAATTTTGCCATTCAGTTTAGAGAGAGCTGGACAGAGCCTCAAGGGCCTGAGGACATGGATATTGTTGTTCTGTTCACAGGTTCATGCACAGGCCACAGTGAGAAGTTCTTTCAAGAGGCTTTTTCAAGAAGGAATGCCTGCATCACAATTAAATATTTTGACACTCATTCTGATGAATTTAGCAAGGAACGTTCCTATTAAATGTATTATTCTCAACAGCTAGATTCCCAGATCAGCACTGTACTTTTTGTAATTATTATCAGCTATTGTGAGCAGCTTTTATTTATCTTTCTCCCTCTGCCTTAGTTATGACTCATTTTCTCCTCAGTAAAAAAAAAGTGTAGTTTAACAGTAGATCAAGTTTCTCTCTCTGCTGTTTGAGATGATTTTTCTCTATCAAACTGCTTACTTTAGAAAAATAGATGCACATATTTGCCATGTTACTAAGTCTGTGAGAGGATAAGTAAAACATGTGTACAAGTGTGTTTTATCTGTAGCTTACAGATAAACTGTCTCCAATACCATTGTTATGACTATGGATTTTGGTTACACTTGCTGTAGCATGATTTTATTTCCATAAAAAATTCATCCATGTTAATCATGACCAGGAGAAATATTAGCCTATTAAACAGCAAGAAAACACAGGTATAATTACTTCCTAGGGAAACAAACAAACAAAAATACTTATGCAATAACAAAACCCCAAACCAAACATGACAAAACAAAGCAACCAACCTTCTTGGTTATAAACTAACATTACCTGTTTTCAAAAATTCTATTTAATCCTAATTGCTGTCTTTCCTTACTGGTTTGATACACAGACAAATCCTTACACTGCTGCTTTATTATCAGTTATGAGAGCTCAAGTCTGAACTTGTTAAAGATTTTACAGTTCAAACTTAAATTAAAAGAAAAGAAATCAAGCCAAGAAATCCAACTACACAACATGCTCCACTCTACCCCTCCCAACTTGTCTGGAAAGAAGTGTCTCAGGAAAACTTGAGGGTAGTAGGATGCCTTACACATGTGATGCTTTGCAGCACTCTTGCCAGACTGTTGAGCTTTTGGGTTCTGTTTCCTCTCTGGGTTTCATCACTGAAACCCAATTGCAGCCAACAGAAGCATGCCAAGGCAAAGCTCTTTTGGCTCATTCATTAGTACCCTGCTAAGTGGCAGGGTCAGGAAGTCTGCATGGTGTGGGAGGACACGAGGCAGCAGTGGCAGGGAAAGAGCTAAGCAACAAATCATTAAGAGGTGTTTACTTGTCCCATTGTAATAGGCTCCATTTACAAATGCTTAGTTCACTAAAACTCAGCTTTAACTCTAAACCCGTAAATTCCACATGGAAGCTTTAAAAATTTTCTTTATTAAAAAAAAGGCCAAATATTGGACTTCAGTTTTATTGTATTCCTTCAAAATTCTATCTTGCTTTTCTGTGTGTGTTGGTGGGGTTTTTTTTTGTTTGTTGAATTGTGAGAATTAAACAACTCGTGAATACCCAGCAAAAGGAAAATGAGAATCACCAACAGTCAGAGGACCAGGCTTGCCTGTCAATAATAAATTTAAAAGTTACTCCTTTTCATTTGAGTACTCCAGTGGCCAAGTCACACAAGGTACACAAAAGGTCACAGGAGCTTGTAAATGGATAAACTGATGTCTTTCATGTGCCCTGTGGTACTCAGAAATCCTCAGCTGTTCTACTTCTCTCCATGTTTCACCTCATTATATTGTAAGTTGCTAGTGTCATAATTAGCTTCTTCTCTGAGCATCTGTTGCTTCACCCACAGCAAGCGCCTGCACACATTGTTCTATCTGTGCTGCCAGGTACTGGAGTGTTCCCATTATCTTAAAATCCTTTTCTGACAAATATCCTTGAGGATTGGAACTACATGACCTTTAAGGTCCCTTTCAACTCAAACCATTCTATGATTAATGGAAGTTCTAGATGTTTTTCCCTACAGAGAACACAGCCAGCTTTACCAGACTGCTGATACTCTGGACCTGTACTCTATTTCCTATACAGGAGATATTTTGTTACCCTGAGTGATAAGTTAGAGAGACACAGATGAGCTCTGAAGCATGCCAGCACTTCTCTTGGTCTTGGAATGCCTTCTTTTTTTTAAATCTATTTCAGTCTACTAAGTCTATAATTGCTGTAAGCTGCTTTTTGTAAAGTTTATATAAGTTGGCCTGGCCTTAACTTTCATGGAAGCATTACCTTTTTTTCTTGTGGGCTGTCAGAACTTTGTGATCTTGCAAGTCACACCTCAATATGTTTGAAAACAATTTCATTTATCTGTAAACACCTTGAAAATCCTTTTCACTGTCATGTACAACAGTGCATAACTTCCCAGAGCATTACAGCTCTGAAGCAAACCTTCAACATACCAGCTCTTTCTGCACATTCAATAAAAGGCCAAGGAAAACAAAACCCTGCAAAATCCAAAAATCAAAGCTGACAGCTCCCAAACATATTTCCACTGATTTTTAAGATGTAACATGGGGCAAGATAGTCTGAGACAAGCATATATATATATATATATAAAAAACACATGCTTTCACTTATTTTCATGCAAACAAAGTTTACAAGAACAAAATAAGTATGGCAGATCCCATTTTAGAAGAGAGTTAATTTCTAGACCTGAGATCAGATCTGACCACTATAAAACAACATCAAAAGGAGCCAATTTCAGATCAACAACAAAATTGGCTCACCATCTCCCTGGAGCTTTCATTCTTTGGAGGTTTCCCTCACCATCTCCATCACTCACATATGTGAGGTAGGATTTCCTGTGTTTTGCCTGCCCACAGCAAACCAGACTCCCCCTCCCACCCTGTTACTGATCTGCTGTCCCTTTCTCCCAACCTTTCTGCATCTGGACACCAACTCATTTTAAGAAGCTGCATTTCTTCAGCCACAGTCAGCCTCATTCCCCAGACCCAACCTAATGAGGGGCTAACCATGGTCCAGATACACATTCCAAGAGATGCCACCGCACTGTCTATTCCACACTGCTGGCTCCAGCTGCTCACAAGGAGAAGCAGCTGCCTGTCACTTCCCAGCCTCCAACACAGGCCTTGGCTCAAAGCCACCCTCATGTAAAAAGTCTTGCATTTGGAAATGGATTTAACAAACCACTCAGCAGCTCATAAGCATAACAAGAAGGTGCAACATCTAAACAATCATCAGAGTTTCATCTGTTTCTAGGTGGCTTCCCCCCCATCTGCTCAGTAGTAGGCTTGTATTTTACAAATGAAAGTTTTCTTGCAACACTGCATGTAACATTGTATGCAAGAATTCTACGAAGTTGATGAAAGCTTGTACACATGGTAATAAAAATCTTACTATTTTTGCAGCCAAAGCAAGATAATATTGACACTGCTGCTTATTGTCCGTCCAGCTGAGTTCACAACTGCTTTTAAATTTTTAGGGGCTGCAGTAAGTTGCCATACAGTCCACAGTACCTAAATCCCATGTAAGTCCTTTTCTCACTCAGACTGTAAAGCACCCTGTATTTCTAATCTTGCCTCCAGAACACTGTCCCTTTTCATCACATATATTGTTTTACAGAGCACACACTGTATGGAGCACAGAATCATAGAACCATTACAGTGGGAAAAAACCCCAAGGTTATCAGGTCGAACCTTTTCCTGATCACCACTGTGTCAACTAGACCAAAGCACAAAGTGCCACATCCAGTCTTTTCTTGAAGACTTCCAGGGATGGTGACTCCACCGCCTCTCCAAGAAGCCTATTCCAATGTTTAACAACCCCTTCTGTGAAGAAATGCTTCCACATGTCAAGCCTCAACCTACCTTGGTGCAGTTTGTGGCCATTTCCTCTTGTCCTGTCTCTGGTTGTCTGGCAGAAGAGACTGACCCTACCTGCCTACATCCTCCTTTCAGGTCACTGTAGAGAGTGGTAAGGTCTCCCCTGAGCCTCCTTTTCTCCAGGCTAAACACCCCCAGCTCCCTCAGCCACTCCCCACAGGACTCTAGAGACCCTTCCCCAGCTCTGCTGCTCTTCTCTGGACTCTCTCCAGCCCCTCAATGTCCTCCTTGCAGTGAGGGGCCCAGAACTGGACACAGCACTCGAGCTGTGGCCTCACCAGCGCCCAGCACAGGGGGACAATCCCTGCCTGGTCCTGCTGGCCACACCGTTGCTGATCCAGGCCAAGATGCCACTGGCCTTCCTTTTGAAAATATAGCCAAAAAGTAATTTATTATTTCCTTAAAATGGTTGAATAACTGAAAGAATGGCAAAAGTCTTGTTTCCCTCCTTTTTACAGTTGCTCTGTCCATGTATCCCTAATAAAAGAACTGATCGATAATTCACTATGACCACTGCCAGTCTTTCCAAAAGAAATGGGAAATTCCCATCAATTTTGTTTCCAGATCAGAGGCAGAGCTTCCTTATAAAGCTCCTCTTATGAGATATACTGATGTTATCTGTTTGCTTTTAGAAAGTTTGTTGTCGATAATTAGCTGCATGGATTTGGGAAGATGCACTACACACAGTTGCTTTTTATTCCAGGAATTCAATAAACATTGTTTGTAAGTGCCCCTACAAGTGTTTATAAGAAATTCCCTTCCATCACTATTTTTCTTTAGAGGTTCAGAATAAAATTGGGGAAATGAAAGACTTTACATTCATTCTAACTTGTTCCACAACATAGGAAACATTTAAACAACCTTGACATAAATCCCACTGACTTTATTTTAATCATTTTTTGGAACTAAATTCAATTTAGCAAAACAAGAGCAGCACCTTGGATATCACATCCTTCTTTGTGTAATAGTGAACTCAAGTCTTCCCTGAAAACTCCTTAGGAAACATATGGATAATTTCACAGAGAAGTGTCACAAACCAAAGCCCTACACAGGAAAGTAAAAATAAACAATATCCTCTTCTCTTCACTCATCCCATTAGAATAGCAACAGAATATAAACTCAGCAAGAGAGTAATTGGTCATCCTGATAGTAAAAGTCAGCAAAGAATTGCAACTTCACAATATTAAGGTAACAAAAGAAAATCACAAAACTCTCACTCTAATTTGCTACAAAGGCAAAGTAAAACTTGTCATGTAAAGCTACACGATGGTGTGCAATTTCTACTTTTTTAAGAGAATACACAGAGACTCTCATAATGAGAATCCAAAACTGCTTGGCAGCCATTTGAGGGCAATGTGCTAGCGTTTGTGGTGGGGGGAGGAGGAAGAGGAACACCAAAACACAGGAAGTTACATGAAGGGCCTATAGTGCTATGTGCTTGATTTTCATCAGTCAGGGTAACATTGATGTCACGAAGTCACAGCTAAAATCATTACTTACTGCTCTGTAGATGCAGTACCTGTCTGAAAGCACTAGGAACCTGTGCCTTTTGCAGTCTGCCAGGTGTAAAGCAGCTTATTCCCACTTAATTTCATGCATCTCAGCTCCTTTCATTAACTGGATGATCCAAGGTGTGACTTTGAATTCCTTTTCACCTAGAACACTCCAAACACTCACTGCAAGAAGCACTGCCAGCAGGAATGCTAAACGTGCTGTTGTTTACAGCGGTGCTCACCACTGTACCCTGGGAGCCAAGAGTAAACTTCTCACATTGTTAGGGTTTGCTCAGTCCCTCATCACTCTCCCGGTATGTCTTTTGAGCTACATTTCCTGCAGGAGATCCAAACGTTTATAGTAGGGGCCCTTCCCCCATTGTCACTTCTGGGACTGCCCAGCTGTGAGTTTTTCTGTTGCTTAAAGCCCAGCCAGTCTTCAGCTTGGGTCAGTATTCAGAAGAGATAGTGTTGTCATCAGCAGTTGTCCTAAACTGATCTTTAATTCTTCTGTGCCCCAAGTCCTCCACATCATTCAAAACTTACTACACAAGAACTTTCTCATCTCCACAGCACCATCTTCCAACACACTAAAATACCACATTACCTCCACCAATGTTCATGCCTACCTCTCTTTGACAACTCATATTGCTCAGTTGCATGTTTAATAGCAATGTTTATTTTTTAAATAAAATAGCAGAAAATAATGTCACCTAACTGAAAAATAAAGACATCTTCAGCATTTTGAAGCCAGGAATATTGCAGAGTTTTAAAAAATTTTGTGTTTTTTTTTTTTAAATACCATTTTAGTTTGGAGTGTATTTTCTGAATTTATATTATTCCTGGCAAACACCCCCATTCATCAAAGACAAAACTACTTATCAGTGATCAACATACCCTGCCTGCTCAACTGGACCTGCCCTCAACTGTGACACCAAGGAGACACTTTACTAGTGGCTGAAAGATCCTCCTGCTGCTGCTCCAGGAACACCACAGAGCACATAAACCCTGCCCAAGCTCTGACCACAACCCAAATTCTCACCATACCCTGCCTCTGCTGCTGCTGCTAACAGAGCAGTCCCACCTCAGCTCCCTGCAGCCCTTTCCAGCCTGCACAGAATTCCACACCGGCTGGTATTGCATCCTGCAAGGACAAGCACACAGCAACACTCCTGTGCCTCAGGAGGCCATTTGCCTATTGAAACTAATTTGCTTGCAGAGCTGCCAGCAATCTAAACTGACATTTCACTAACCCCACTGCTTGCGTTTAAGGGACAGCTCAGCATCTGAGAGGAGCTAAAATTTTAGCTGAACAGCATGCAAACATAGTTGATTAAATGAGGGGAAAGTGCTTTTAAGAGGTCCAATATCTCTTTATGAGTTGTTCTAGCTCAAAATCCATAGGGGTAGGCAAACATTTGTGTTACTCTACCATACCTAAAATGTTCAGTTTTCTAGGAGTGAAAAGAGAATTTAAATAAAGCAGATGTTACCTTTTCCCACAGCCCTATTGAATATGTAAAATCACAAATATTTTTCTGAATAAATAGCGTAGCTAACAGTTTGTCAAAAAAAAAAAAAGAGGCAAAAAGGTAACAACATTGCTTCTCAGACTGAAGACAGTAGTGAAACATTTGCTTTAAGGCAATTAACAAATTATTAGTGCATCCCAATGGTTTCAGTAACTACCTGAAATTCTTTAATGTGACATGAGTGTAAGTAAACTCCCTAAAGTAGCACTGAGATTGGTATTTTACAATAGACATTTGTTCCTCAGCTTGGAAGTCTGCAATTTTGTCACAAATATGCTCTTGAAAAGTGTTGCAGAATTGGATAAGCTAAAGGAAAATGCTGTATCCTACAAAATTCAACAGTTTACCATTTTAGCCAATAAAATTTGAGCTAATATAAGCAACTGGATTGAAAAAAGGAACTGGAATTAATTCAAGTAACAATGACAGGCTAGGACATACTAAAACAAGAAAAATTTGCTTAATGAAACTCACTGATTTGGAGAAGCCTCTGCTTTCTATAAATCTGTCCACACATTCAATAAAACATCTTTGGAAAAAAAGGCTTTAAAATGTGAGAGTGGTACTCACTTGTAAATTCTTCCTGTTGCTATCTACCTCAGCTCTCCAGTAAAGCGCTTGCAAAAAAAAATAAAACCATACTATGGAGTAAGAAATACTATAAACCCATACTTAAAAAAAACCCCAAACATATAACAACAACACTCTGTTTCAACAGTACATACATTGAAATTGCCATGCTGGTCAATCTTGCCTTACAGAAGTAACAGAAAAAATACTTATATAACTGATATTTTTTAAATTATTGCCTATTTTTATTAAAGTTGAGGAGCAACCATCCAAAAACCTATTTACTGACTTTGGAAACAGAAATGGTAAAACAACTTTTTTCCAATCTTACTCATACAAAATAACTATGCTTCAGCTCTGGGCATGCTCTGCATGCAGCCTCACAAATGGCTATAAAAGTGGTTTGAAGAAAAACTGAATCTGATTGCAGCTTGTTACAGGTGACCCAGCAATGCAGAACCATTAGCAATGCCATATTCATTGTATCTAACTTCGAATTTGGCTCTCTGAGGCAGGGACTGACCCAATGACCCCCAGAGCCCCTTTCACTGTAAACTACGCTGTGATTCTATGAATGGAAACTGAAAACACATGGCAACTTTTTTTTTTTTTAATGCAAATGTATTATTATTCTATTTATAACTCAATAGTGCCCTCTGCTGATGTTTTCCTGTTTGGTTATTTGCATGGGAAAATGGAGAGGGTATGTTATGGGAATGTGTTAACACCTTTCCTGCAAATGAAGGAAGGAAAATTGCAGAGTATTCATTCAGCACAGGGAAGAGAACATAAGTGATCAGCACCTTTACCAGGTCAGTTTGGAAATTGTTTGGGTATTTAAGGTCAAAGCAGGTCTCTTCACCCTCTGCCATTAAAATTTAGACTATTTCACAGCAGCCTTCAGAGCTACAGAACAATCCTACCTAAAACACAAAAAATACTCCAAAAAAAGAACCATCAGCCTCCCTTGCTATGACAACAGCAGGTACATGCAGGTAACTTGAAAGAGAAGATTAAAAAATGACAAGAGAGAAACCTCTCAAATCTGGAATATCATAATTAGCAACCATTCATCTTCACCTGCCTGAGCTGTAGTTTTACATACACAAAACTTTGCAAGTGTTAGAGGAAAAAAAACTTATTATAACCTCTAGTAAAGAAAGGATTTTGGTGTAATTTATGTCTTTACCCTTGGCATAGTCTACTTAGGATGGCAACACCAAAACTGGTTTTAAGACATAACTAAAATGGATATATGTTCAAAACAAACATTACAACATACAACAGAGCTTCTCCAAACACTTGTCAGGATTATAACTGGCTGTTTTAGAAGCTTTTCAGTTGTGTGAGAATTAAACTTTATTAAAACTGCTATCAAGGTTAGCAAAAGAGTGTCAAAGCTCTCCCTTCAAAATTTTCAGTCTACTTTAATTTCTAGACAAAATTATTTTTTCCAATTTTTACACTAATTTCCAAGCTTCTAAGTCCTTTGTAGAAGTGTTTGCTCTCATTTTAGACATATAATTTCTAAATCTGGTTTTTTTTTTTGCTTTGCATTCCTACATTCTCAATGGCCAGTAAGGGTTCCTACTAAATGGACTGTATTCCCTAGTTAATCAGGAATAATAGCCTATTAGCAATCACCATGATTGAACCATTCTGAGGGCAAGTTATACAAGTATTTTCATAATATAGGTAAGAGAGCAGAAAAAATATCTGCAGAAGTGACATGGCCATTCACATATATATGAATTCAAAGGATTTCAGGTATCCTTCATATTATTTAAATGTCTTTCATAAGCCTCTGTTTACAAAGAAATGCTCTGTTTACACGCCCATGGAAAATAAAAATTACACTAAAGAAAGCTAAACCCCCATCTTGTTCTGTGTATTGCTGTATGGGACAGAAGAGCAAGGGAAGTTCAGGCTAAACTTTTTTTTAAAATCCAACAGCAAAGTTAAGCAATGAAACTGACCACCACAAGGGTTGAAAGGTTTCCATCACTACTGCTTCAGACAGATGATTATCAGCATTGTATTCCTGAGGTAGAGCTAAATTAAGAAAGGAACCTTTTTTTTAAGATTATATTAGAAAACACAACGACCCTTGGGACTGTTAAAAAAATGACTCAATATCAGAAGCACATCTGAGTGAGAATGTGGTTTGCTGCTTGTGTTGCATTTGATTAACACAAAGGAATTAAGCCAAAACCATAATTACTTATTAACTAGTTAAAGGTGTTTCTCTAAGAAGTTTTGTGTTTCCAGCACATTATGAATTACCATACATGCACCCTGGGATTCTAAAATTATCTGCTAAGGTGCAAATGAGAGCCCAGTGAGATAAGGAGGAATCACTTGTGAAAGCTGCACCTTCCTTCATTTGAATGGTCTGATCTGTATTGACGTATCGTCACTTGACTGATATAAATAAACTTTTACTCATACTTGCAGAGGCAACACAGTCCTGAGAGTTTCTTTACTGGCTTCTAGATCAACAGAATTCTTGACTGAGTGCCAGCTGTAGTTCTCCTAGTGGTAACGTGCAAACCAGAAGAAACACAATTTGACTTTCCATTGCAGGCTGAGCTTGCAGCTAGAAATGGTTTTATTTAGAAACATACTGCAGCATGGGTGGCAACTCCAGCAGCAAGGACTGCAAGGCACCAACAGTACCTGATGCTCTGGCAAATGAAAGCAGCTCAGAATTCCAGGCACACATTCACGTGCATCTTACTCAGAGAGAACAATTTAATTCCCTACACTATTCCATCTTACTCATTTCGAGGACAATAGACATTGTCCTATTAAGTACAAATCCCAAAATTTCCAGGCAGTTCACCATACAGCATTTCTAGTGTAGTAGCTTGTTACTGCTGTGCCAAGATTCCATCAACAACACAGCTTGGAAATACTACATGCAATATCTCCCAGTATAAGCACTCTGACTTACCAGGGAATACCAATTCTAGAAGATGCTGTGAGAAGGAATCCCTGAAAATTACAACTGTACATTTTTTTTCTCTCTAAGTGTGGCTACTTGCTTCTGAGAAGTAGCATTTAGTAGGTACTCAGTTAAATTACTTGTAAATGAATATTTCCTTCCTGCTCCCACACCACCATTACCCCCTTGCCACATGGCTTTAGAAGTCGAGCAAGAGCATCTATGCAGTGCAATATGTGGAAATAGGTCCCAAATTATTTAGTGAACCATTCCTTAGAGTACCCCTTTGCATCTTAAAATAACTTTTGCTTCTGCCTAATAGCATTTACTGGCTCTCTTCCAACCTGAGGCCTCAATTCAAGAAGATAGCCAGCCTTCTACTTAGTCCAGAATGAATGACTCTACTTGCATGGATCAAGTTAATTGTAAACTTACATGTTGACAGGGGATATGAAAACAGGCTTTGAGCATGGCATCCATCCACATCACTTCTCAGTCACCAAACAAAATGTCCCCGTCCTTCCAAGAAGAATGTGCATATAAACACACCAAGTGCTAGGGAGGAACACAGAACAGACATTTCTTAAATTAATTAATAGCTAGATACACAACATCCTATTACACTGGAGTTTCATCCCCAGTATGAGATGATAAAAAAATAGTTTTGCATTATTAGCAAGATGTGTGTTAAGACATAACATAGAATCATTGGCATAAAAGCCAAGTTTGAAAAGTGCACATTATCTTCCTGGGATGAAATAAATGACAGATAACATTCCTACTTTACAAGTAGTAATTGGATCCAGTAGAATAACAGTTTCCATCTTGAGTGGGATAGAAATTAGAATTATTACTTTTCTCCCCCATATATTTATTATCTTTGCCCTTGGAGCAAAAGTTGTGTGCCCAAGAAAAATTAAAGATGTCTATCTGAAAAGTAAGAGACGTTAATGAAACATTGGGGAGAAGCAAAATTGAACAGATCATTCAGATCTCATCTGGCAGGACAAGACTGTGCCCACAAAAAGTAAGGATGTTGACCTGTTTAAACCTTGTCACTTTTAGTGCTTAAATATAGGAAGTGCTCTGTAAGAGAAAAAAATAAAGGAGACATAGAAGAAAAGTAAACTATCAGAGAAAGGATTTTAGATGTTAGATACATGAAAATCAATTGTTTTTCTCTATTTAATTCCTACGTATAGAAGTCAGTATAGAGTTTATATTATAAATCACATTAATGAAAAGGATGTTAGAACAAGCAGTCACCTCCAGGAAACAGAGAAAGATTTGTTGACATATTCCCATAAGCCTTCTTCATTTTCAGGCTGATTCTCAGGCTTCATCCTTCCTGAGACTTTCAGCACAAGTGCTCATTGTTATTTTTGGAACTGACTCCTGCACTCAAGTCCTTGCTTCTATAATGTGTTTTCCCTTCCCTAAGCTTTCTGTTAAAAACTTGGGTTTTAGAGAGCATGCACAGATTTCAGAATGCAAAGAATTGTTTTAAAAGGGATATAACACAAATAGAATGCATTTTAAATAATATTAAGTCCTTTCACTACTTGCTAGCATTTTCCAAAGTACCATTATACCACCAGAAGACATACAATTCTATATTTATTCTGTAGTGTTTTCTTTCCTTTTTCAGTACAAAAGTAACATTCTATTGAATAGGGAAAGTATTTTATTCTAAGCATTTTATGAAAAACAAGTGTCATTATCAAATACCAACACTTTAGGGTCAAGTACCTGTCAAAAAAACTACAAATATTTCATGTATACTAATTTAATAAAAAAAAACTAGAGGATGATGGAGAGGCTAGATCTCAGTTGTTCTTGGGTTAGCTACTAATATTTCCATTGAAACATTAATATGATTTAATGTGTTAGAAATGTACTGTCCATTTCAAAGAAGGTGGTCTCAGAACTCAGAAGTCCTCTTGGAAGAAAGCTTTAGCAAGGAATAATCAGTGTAGTCTCCACCTCGAACTTTTGTTTCTTTTCAGTTTTCCTCTGAACAAGTGGAAGCTTCTGCAAAATAAGTATTTCTAAAAGACAGAGGACACAGAATGGCAACATTTCTGAAGTTCATCATAAGTAAATTCATAAAAAATTAATCTCTCTCCAGGTGTAACTCTATTTAAAGTCTTCAAGACACTAATTTTCACTAGCAAACATTCTATACCAGAAATCAGTGATACTTTCCTTCTTTTCATTGCAGCACTGCAATGTCATTTGATACTCTACAGCCTTCTGTGTAATCCTCACTTGTCCTATTAATTGCTGACAGGCATTTTAAACCTGTAATGCATAATCCCTAAAAGCAGCCTTCACCAGGAAGAGAAAGGAGCAGGGGAATAATCTGCCTTCGCCCAGTAACTCTTTGTTTATGAGGTGTTTGTTTATCATTCAAATAAAATTCATTGAACAACTCAGTGTTTATCAATCACATCTTCCTGGAAAAGTAACATGTTTGACAAGTTGGAAAACACTAAGCCAAATCCCAAAAGGTGACTCCACTAGGAAAATGCAAATCTATAAGCAGAGAACATATCAAACTCCAGAGGGTGAGTTCAAATTCTCTGGAAGCACAACACTGGATAGTAACTGTGGATAGGAATCACCCCTGTGCTTGCCAGAAGGTGGCAATAACGACACTGTACTCGCATGGACAGCTTTAGATTTAGAAAGTTGGGGAGGATTTAAGCCTCAAAAAAATTAACTTTGTAGAACTGCACTTGTACTGTAACTTCTTATGGCACTCTTCATTTCCCACTAGCCCCACAGGGGATGGAATAAAAGCCTCTTGCATCCTGCCTCTCTCAAGTTTTCTAAGAGAAATTCTATGAACCAAAGCCAAGACTGGACTGCTTCTCTGACTCACTTTTCTAAACCACACTTTTATACCTACTAAATGCACTACAGAGGTGGTGGATGGCTACCTGTGCAAAACCTAACAAAAACTGAACAAACAATTCTGGAGATTTAGGTAACCATCTAACTCAGCAGAACATAATTATGCTTATCAGCTAAATAAGGCAAACACAATCATTTGATGAAACACAATCAAAAAGTAGCAATAAGAGATACTAATCCTTTTATCCAGCATAAAATATTGCAGTTTTAGTAGCTACAGAAAAATATTTCTTGGTCTGCAAAAACATAACACCTTCCAGTGAAACATTAACATGAACCAGTAAGGACAATCCATTCTTACAGCTCTGGTTTTGTTGCACTTCATGTAGTACTGAAGGAAAAGAATACCCATAACACTACTCAAAATCCATTCAATATGGCCTACTTCAGCATTCCTTGCCAGCAGGATAGAAAATCCTAACTCCTTAAAGCAGCAACTTTGAGATACACAGCTAATACAGCAGCCTCTGGGACTAGCACAACATCAAACTAATAAAAAAAAATATATAAGCATTAAACCTATTTTCAGCACTCTTTTAACCAGCACTTTAAAGTTTGTCCAGCACTTTACTAAACCTGCTTGCTATCTTTTCAAGATGTACATATTGTGTCAGAGCCTAAAACAAATTAATAAATTCTGATGGCCCTAGACAGCTCCCCTAGGTGCATTCTGCCACTGCCCTACCTACAATTCAGAGCTTTTATCCTAAAAATTAGGATACGCAGCTACTAAAAAGCCTGCTCTGACCACCCAGCTGTTGCAGCATACATTGCAGTTGAGACAGCCACAAAACACAGAGCATTATCAAACAACTTCAGAAAGCTCCAACCCTCACACCTTACCACACCAGCAGGCTTCAGGTGTCTGCCCATGCAGAGCAACACCCACTCACCCCAGAAGGCTGCAAGCCTCTGCCCTTCTTGTCCTTCAGCCCAACCTTCATTCCCCTCGTGTTCATGCACTGCACCTGTGTGCCCTCTGTTCCCTTTGGTGACTGGTCAGTAACACCTCAGCA